>PVKB01000586.1:0-331084 GCA_004027205.1 Ctenodactylus gundi
AAGGTCCTACCTGGGCTGGAGGCACTTCAGCTTCATCACCAAGTGCTTTGCCAAGGAAGTGACACCGTTCTCTGCAGAAAATCCATGTGTTATGGCCAGAAGGAGTTGATGTTTCCCATCTGGGAAAGATTTTCTGCTGATTTCACAAAGAAGCCAACCATGCCAAATCCACGGGAAACATGCCCAAAGCAGTCAGCAAGATCAGATTTGAGGTTTTCACCAAAAGTTAAGGGGCTGCTAGCTACAAGCCAGACCTGGAGGCTCCAGCACTGCCCACAATGGTGTCATGCACAATTCAAAGAGCTGTTGGGCAAAAGGAAGACTAGCAGCCTGAGAGGTCTGAGCCTAACTTGGGGTATCACAGCATACTCTGTATCCCCAAATCCCGGTGTCTTAGTTCCCTTTTCATTGCTATAACAAAATACCCAACATGCACAAGGAGGAAGAAAAGTTTCATTTAGCTCACAGTTTTAGAAGGTCACAGTCAATCCATGGGCAGCCAGCAAAAGTGGAAGCACATCGCTGAGACGGAGGTAGAGACAGCGCCTCATGACATGCTCAACAGGAAGCCAAGGGCTGGAGGAATAGCTCAGTACTAAAGCACCTGCCTCTCAAGCGTTAAGCACCTGATTTTGATTCCCCAGCACCACATACACCAGGTGTGGTGGCTTATGCCTATAATCCCAGCACTTGGGAGGCTGAGGCAGAAAGATTGCCATGAAAAGGCTGGCCTTGGCTACACGGTGATTTCCGGACCAGCTTGGAATAGAGAGCAAAAACCCGTCTCAAACAAAGGAAAACAAACAAAAAACAGGAAGCCAAGTCAAATCCCAGAAGGGAGGTAGGAAGCAGTATATGTCCTTCTAGGTCCCATCCCAGTGACCCGCCCCTTCTGGGCCCACCCCCAGTGCTTTGCCCCTTCCGGGTTCAAGCCGCCGCCACCATGTGCCTGTAATCCAATCCATACACCTGCAATCCACCCTTCCAGACCAGGGCCCAGTTCACAATAGCACACGCTTCCGTAAATAATCTCTATAACACCCAAATACATGAGACTTTGGGGATACTTTCCAGGTACAAACCGCCAGACCCAGTTTCCAAAGAACTGATACACACTCCTCACTTGAGCTTAGCAATACTTGCTGGCAGACTGAGCCTCACTGGCCTATGTCCACAAATGAGATCTTCAGTGCTTCGAGAGGCTACAGCCCAGAATGACAGAGTAAGGCTTGGAGGCGCAGCTGGCCCCTAACTGGGGGCCTTTCCAATGGGCCAGCCATGGCCATCAATCAGCAGCATCATCTGTGACCCCTGAGTCTTCTCTTTGAGCACTTTAAAGCGCCCTCTGCCCCCCAACAATGCTACAGAAGACACTGCTCTCCCCTCCTCGCTACCCTCATTTTGTCCACAGTCATAGTTCCAGATGATTTAATTAAAGGTCTGGTGATTAGCAGTTCAGATCCATTTGCAACCTTAATTCCACTCTGAAACATAACCTAACATCTCTGTTTCTGACACCTGGGACAAGGCCATCTTTGGGGAGCCATTATTCTGCCTACCACACACAGCCTCTGCCTCAGCAGCCATTTCTTGGCAGCAACTTTACACTGCGAGGGATTTACTGGTGCACTTGCTAAATCGCCACTATCATCACCACCTCCACAAGCTCCAAACACGTAGCCAGGTGTTTCTAGTTTGCAGTGATTTAATCCTTAAGAATCCATATTTAATTTGTAAACCATTCTTTCAATTAAAACAAAACAAAGCAAAACGAAACAAAACAAAACAAAAAACCCTCCTGCATTTAAAGGAAAAACACCATAGTCCCCATTCTCGACCCTCACAACAATGCTAAGGTTTACAGAAAGTTGAATTTCACTTCCGGTGGAGCTCAAACGTGAAGGTCTGAGTTACAGAAAACAAAGGTACTGAGAACCTCTCTGCTGGAGAGAGGGGAGCCATTTCACAATCTTAATTAGAACCTGCCTGCCTCTGACAATCGACCCAGACAATGTTTATAGCTACACGATCTCAGTACAGTAAGCTCACCTCCTCCCAACTGGGCCCAGCGTCCTGGAGAAACGCAGTCAGCACAGTGTTTACTAATTACATCACACATACCATGTCACCCTGGCTGGCTGAATCTAATTACGCTAAATGCATCTACACGGAGATTTCCAGTACACCGTGAGAGATGTTTTAAAGATGTCAAGCCTTGGAGAAAAGGCTGTAATGGAGTCTGGCCCATTGTTCAGTCAGTCTGGGGTAATGTAAACACAAGGCAGGGCTCTGTGTATCTGATTCTTCCTGTCATAAACTCTTGCAGGGGCCTGAGGGCACAAATTGTGCTTCCCACCCTGAGAGGCTCCTCCAGAGAATTCTGCACTGAGAGCACAAAGACCTCGGCCCTGTGAGGAGGGGGTGGGGATGCAGGAGGTGCTTTTTATTTCACAAGGTTCTACCAAACACTAGACTTTATCAAGAGCTTCAGAAGATGACTTGGGGAAAAGAAATATGAATGACAGAGTTTCAGGGTAGGTTGGATTCATGGAGTTTAAAGTAGCCTATTATTCGGTGTCACTTTAAACAAATATTTCTAGCTATTTGATATTTATCAAGTAGGACTGGGAATAAAATGACTTAACAATAAATGTATGCAGAAGTTAATTCGTTAATTCACTTCCTTTACTTCTATTGGCTAAAAGAAATAATTCATAAGTGTACTTTTCCAGAGTTCTCCTTTTCTTCCCAGTTTGAAATTGTGACTTGTTTTTAAGTCAGACCACTTCTTAGACATCTTCTTGGCCAGAGGGATGCATTAAAGAGTTTTGAGTTTAGGTAATAAAATAATTCACTCATTGTTAATTAACATCACCCTGCCGGTATTATGTGGTTTCAGAACTGAGAATGATGGCCTGTCACATTCAGTCCACTGTCCTCTGAGTGGTCTCAGGGGAGCATATTCTTTGGTTTACTGCTGACATCGTATATACTTGTGAAAACTCTTAGCAATATCATAGGACCTTGAGAAGAGGTTCTTTGTCTATCTATCCAAGCCACTATCTACTATTGCAAGAGACTCTTTTTCATTTTGCCATTTATGTAAGGAGTCAAATCACATATGTGAGTCTGTTGACACGATAGATGTTTCAATCTCATTCACTAACAAAGCATATATTATGTGTCCAGTAGGTACAAGACTGTCCAGTTACTGAAGACCCTTCCAAAGGACCAGTCAGATGATGTCCCTGTTCAGAGAGAGCTTAGGTTTAGTATGGGTTGGGGAAAAGTAACAACAAATAAATCTGTAGATTAATTTCAGATAGCTATACCTTCAGTGAGGGAAATAAAATAGAGATGTTATCAAGAATCAGAGTATGAGCATTCCAAAGTTCAGTGACCACTCTATTACTATAGAAAGTCTCATTTGTTACTCAGCTGGGATCTGCTTGGCTGGAAAAAGCTGCCCATGCTGACATTGGGGGAGAGCAGTCCAGGCAAAGGCAACAGCAAATGGAAAGCCCCACATGAGCTTGTGGCACCTCAGAGCAGATGGAGGCTAGTCGCGGGGTGCAGCAGAGTGAGCCAGAGAAAGTAACAGGGGATGAAGGGAGAGGGAAGAGATGCAGATTGCATAGGCTGTGATAAGAAGATTAGATTATATTATAAATGTGAAATGATTAAAGGGCTTAATAAAGCACGTGACATGATATTATATACCCTTTTAAGAGATGTCAGTTACTGTGTGGAGAATGGACTGCTATGGGAAAAAAAAGTAAATTTGGTGAACACTTGAGACATTATGGGAATCTAAACAAAAAATTTGGGTGGTCTGGAATATGATTACAATTGTGCACTGAAGGTGTTAAGAAGCAGTTGGAAGTGGGATAGTTTGGGGGGTGAACCTACAAAATTTGCCTTGCTATGGTATAAGGCATGAAAAAGAATAAAGACAGATCCAGGATGATTGGCTGAGATGAGGACAAGAGCAGACAACAGGCAGCAACAGATTTGCAAGCACAGGAAACAAGAGTTTTGTCCTAGACACGGACACTTGGCGGTGTGGACTGAATCTATACATACCATGTTGATACTCCAAGGTACTGCTCAGTGGACAGGTCAGAGCAAGTTATACCTTGTGATTACTCACTTGTAGACAGTATTTAAAAGCCATAGTCAAGCTAGGTTTAATTGTTCATATGCCTGTAATTCTGCTACTTAGGAGACTGAGGCAGAAGGATCATGAGTTCCAGTCCAGCATAGACAACTTAGTGAGACCTTGTATCAAAAATAAAAAATAATAAAGAAGTCATGAGGCTAAGACAGGAATATAGACACGGACCCATCAGAGTTTCTTATTAGATCAATGTTTCTGGATGCCACTTAGCCGGTCCATTCCGCATTAATCTCTCAACATGGTTCTATTCTTATGTGGCTCACAACCCAAGAAAAGACAGGCAGATGGCTACAAAACATGATGCTGTGTGTTATAAATAATGAAGATATATGCTGTGGGAATGCAGAGGAAACGGTGAGTCATAAAGAAGGCTCCACGTTGATGATGGCATTTGAGAAGGGTTATGAAGGATGAGGATAGGTTTCTTATCAGAGGTGAAGAAGCAACACGTGATAAGGCATATAGGAGGTCATAATTTTGAAGTTTCATGAAACAGAAAATACATATCATATCCCAAAAACTGGGACTGTGCAGTAGAAGGACATGAAAAGCATTCCTGCTCAAGTCAGTTCCTGGGAAAATCTTCTATATTTACCACCATGTTTACCTTTTAACACTGGTCTGGAGAAACATGCCAACACAATTAAAGACAAGGACTGGCCATTTCAAAACATTCTAAGAGGTTAAATTACCAATATCAGCACCTGCTATGATCATACATTCACGAAGGAAAAAAAAGAATAGGGAAAAATATTTAAATGGATATGAAAATTTTAAAGGTGACTATATCCAAAATTAATACAGAAAAAAGTCTTAATTAAATCTTAAGAAAAATAATGATCAGTTGGAAAGTCAGTAGAACAAATTTCACTTATAGCAACAATCTGAAGGATAAAATAACCAGGAATTTAAGAAATGTTTTTTTTTAAATCCAAAGTAGGTTTCAAAACATATGAGAATGTTCAATACAAGAGAGGCAGCGTTCCATATCAGTTCGCAAAGACATGAAACTCAGCGAATGGTGTTCAGATAGCTCAGGAGTCATACATAAAAAAAAGCTACATTGCAAAATTTACCTACCAGATCAAAGTAAATTCCACATGGTCACAATTCACGAGAAAAAACAAAACCGGATCATTTTATAACCTTAAACATGGAAAGAACTACATGTAAAAAAATCAGTTATAAAGAATAAAATAAACAATTGAATAAAACACAAAATAATGTACACATCCAACAAAGTCAAAAGACAAAGACATATTGAAGAAAACATTTGTAACAAATGTAACAAAAGACAAACTCCCCAAATTATACATTCAAGCACTATACTCGACAGTAGAAAAAGGCCAAAAACACAATGGGAAAATGGGCAGAGGACTTGAGCCACGGGTGTGCACATGCGCACGTGCGCGCGCACACACACACACACACACACACACACACACACACACACACACACCACAAAGATTTAAAACACTTAAAAAGATTTAAAAGAAAACAAACTAAATTTCATATATTTCAAACTATCAGATATATAAAATGTGATGAAATACAGTGACTAAAAGACGCATTGTTAACAATCCCCCTCAAAATACCCCCTCTTGCGTTAAGGACACTTAGGCCATGATTCTTGCCACATTCTAAAAAAGTTCAAGAAGGCCTCTTTGATCAGTATCTTTAACTGAGCTGTTATGGCTGCCTCAATGTCTTGAATCAATTCAAAACATTTATGTTTCATGGTAACTTTGACGTTGGAGAAGACCCAGAACTTGTGTAGTACGAGAACTGTTGAGTAAAATGGTGATGAACACAACATAACGATTCCTCCAAGCCGACCTTCCTGCCGAATGGCGCTCCGCATCAGCATTCACTGTAATTTGGATCACACTCTGCAAAGATACTCACGGAACCACTTCCAAGAGAGGCTGAAGTGACGGGATAAGTTTGTTCAGAGTGATGGGGGAGTGTCTTGAGGGGAGTTAATAAAAAAGGTGTCTTTCACTATAACAAATTTTCATTCAAACATCAACCATATGTTTTGATCCCTCCTTGTAAACCTTTTCATACAGCACTATTGGAAAGAGTGAGGCAGCTTCTCACTTTTATTGATATTGGAGTTATAGACACAACCTCAGTGCGGGGCAAATTGAACACAAAATGTGCAATATAAACTGTTTAACCTTTATGTTCCATTTCTGAATATTTATTCTAAAAAATATTGATACAAGTACACAAATATATAGTTACAAGATATTCTTGCAGCATTATTTATATTAACAAAGGATGGGATATAACCTAAGTGATCATCACTAAGGAACTGATTTAATAGTCACTTTCTTAGAGTATTTCAAGGGAAACTATTCAAGGAAGATGTGCTTCCTCTTTCCTAACCACTCTTAATAAAACAAAATAAAATCTACGCTTATGTTCCTATCTATAAAAACAAGTAACAGCAATTTCTTTTAGAGAGAAATATAGGATGGCTGGGGGATTTAGAAATGGGAGAGACTTACTTTTTACGTGTACCTTCAGTACTCAGTTTTCAACCATTTGCACACATTCCTGTTAAAGGCCAATTAAGTAGCAGAAAGATGAAGTCATGGTTATTTTACTTGGTGGCTTGAGATTTAGATGTGTGGGAGACGGTTGGGAAATAACACATGAAACAGAATCATGAAATTGATCTTGTGGAATTATGAGCATTAGCATGTCCTTGACACTTAGCAGAGTAGCTGACCCATTTTAGGTGTCCAATAAATGTTAGCTATTATGCCCCACAGATTACATAACAGAATCACACAGTGTAGTGGGAGGTTGGATTCTGCTGATTTAACTAGGGTAAAGTGCATTCCCCAGAGACTGTTTTCTGCTTTGGCCATCCAGATGGTGATGTCTGGCAAGGGCCAGCTGTGAGTCCCCAGGTCCTTGTCTGTGAGGTGAGAGCCAGGGCCCTGGTTCATACCCTAGCCTGGGCCCAGAAAGCATGCAACCCAGAGCACACCTTTCTTCTGGGGTAATAAAAAGGATGTTGTACAAACACTTACCTAGCCCCTCAGCATTTGAAAATTCCCGTTATTCAAAGGGTTCTGTCTTGTTGTGGTTTGGATCTAGAATGTGCCCCAAAAGCCTCATGAATTTGGGTAATGTGGAATGCCCATGGAACCACATGCTATTAAAAGGTCGGGAAGAGTGGATTACAGGTGTGTGGTGGATTCGAAGTGTGTAGTAGATTACGGGCATGTGGAATATTACTGGGCATGTGACTTGGAAGAAGCAGATCACCAGGTTTAGATTACTGACATAGAACCTGGAAGGGTATGTTCTGGTTCTGCCCTTCCTCCCTGACTTGGCTTCCTGTCTACCATGCCATAACAGCCTCCTCAAGCTAGGATGCCACCATCTACTTCTCCCTTTGCCAACCACCCATAAATGGACTGAGACCTTCTAAAACTGTGAGCTAAATAATCCTCTTTTAGGTCATGGATGTCAGGTATTTTGTCACAGCAACAAATAAGTAACTAAGACATGGCCCCTTCTCACTACCACGAACACAACTGATTGGTAAGACATGGATATATTTGACCCATGCTGAGCTAATCAGATTTTCTTCTTTGAAGATTTAGAACTTGAGCCAATGGAGACTCAAATTAGTCTCTTTATGTCTGAAAGCATAATACACATAAGTGGGAGCTGTGGGTTAGAGCAGCAAAAAAATCCAATCCTCCATTTGAAGAAAAGAAAGAATGGATCACAGAGGGCTTCCAGACTATGGTTCCAATTGATTCCAGAGGCACAATCACAATAGTGCATTTATAATTTGTGAGATGTCTCTGGGTTCTTTGAATTTATGCCTCACTCTGTTTCTTTTTCTTAGGCCAAGTTAACCAGGTTTCTAGTCTGTTTGTTTGAGACTTTTGCTACTAAAATAGCCAAACCAATACTGACACCAATAATAGAGTAAACCCCACCCTTCTAAAGATAAAGAGGTAAGAACATAGGGTGAGGTCTGCATAACTGCTTTTGGTTGGAGGTCAGCTTTGAAAACTCTTCCAAAAGGTAAGCCTTATGCATGAGAAAAGATGTCTGTCTGGGTGGGCAAAGTAGTCAGGGATGCTAAAAGTGGTTCTGGAGAGAAAGTGAAAGACAGCAATTTAAAAGTTCAACCCAAAGTCCTTTCTGGCTGTTGATTTAGTTTCCTTGACTTAGTTGCCATAACAAAGCACTACAAACTGGTGGCTTAAGATAGCAAGAATGTATTGCCTCACAGTTAGGGAAGTTGAAAGTTGGAAATTAGTAATGTAAGGATCGTGTTCTTTCTGAGACCTATAAGAGACAAATCTTCTTGCTTCCTCCTCATTATTGGGGGCAGCCATCAGTTCTTGACATTCTTTGGCTTGCAGCTGCATCATTCCAATCGCTGCCTCTATGGCCGTATGGTGATTTCCCTATGTGCCTCTGTCTTCACATAACGTTTTCCTGTGTGTGCCTATGTCTTCTTATAAGGTCACCAGTCGCTGGATCAAGGTCCACTTCAATGACCTTGTTTTAACCTTATTAGGCTTGCAAAGCTCTAATTTCTAAACGCTTCTGGGACTGTAACATATCTTTTAGAGAACAAAAGTCAATCCAAACCAAGCCACTATAGGATTTAATGTCATTCAATGAATTGGTTATGTTTTAGGCAGGAAAATAGAATTCATGCTCAGAGCCTAAAACAGAGGGGACTCAGTGCAGAGAATTGGCCAGATGGGTGACAGAAAGAGCTGAGAAGCCAAGTGGGAGGCAGAGGGCTACTCACACCTCAGCAGGAGCAGGAAGGAGTTACCATGCCTAACCTGGGGGCGGGGGGGGGGGGCAGTTGGTAGGGAGGAGGCCTGGGTCACCCACTAAATGGAAGTGGAAACTGAAGCCAGGACAGGACAAAGAAATAAAGGAGAACTAGCCAGGATTCCGCCTTCCTTCCTCCTTTCAGGCTCTTGCCCTGGCCTCTCTTCACCTCTACCCTGATCAGCCTCCATCCTGTACAAGTATCTTGGAGGAATAGCTCCTTGTCCCATGCAGAAATCAGGAAAGGTAGGGAACTAAAGGTCAGCAGGCCCAGGACTGGCCCACCTGCTACACACCATATTTCTAATTTAAGCCTCACAAGAACTTACAAGGTAGAATTACTTTCCTAAATTTACACCTGGAGATGCTAAGACACAGAATTTAAGTAACTCACACCAGACTACCACCCTAGCTCCACCCTGTCTGAGTCTGCAAGGGGGACTGTGCTTGGGGCTATAGCTATTTCCCTCAGCCTTTGTAGGTTCCAAACGGATTCTCTATCCTCTGTATCTGTGTAGTCCCCAGTAGACAGTCTCCTTTACAAACAAGCCATTTAAGGGATAGCCTTTTGGAAGTGATCCAGTGGACAAGGACAAACTTAATAATCCTGGGATTACTCTTGGTATCCCCTTTCTCTCCTCCTGCCCTTTGGGCTTTTCGTGGGTATCTTGGGTATCAGACCATGCCTTCTACTCACTCGCTCATTCTGTCTCTTCTCAGCTCCTCATTGTCTCCATCCCTGAATAAACATCCTAACCTGCTGCCTCTGGCTAGCATCCTGGCACATTCACCCAAGCCACCATTTTTGCAAGGAGCTCTCCTCTGAACCCTTGGTCCAGCACATCACGAGCCCCTTTATCTGCAGATAATACCTCTTTCATAATCCTAATGCAGTCTGTAATTGCTGGTCTGGTAGCATAGCCAACTGAAGTATTACTTTATGAGTGTTCTACTTTTTTCCAAATTTCTTAATTTCTACAGGGGCCAGGCTTCATGATCCTTTGCTCTGAGGATTTTTCCAGAGGGACAGTGGAAGGTGAATGAAGATGCTGCTCCTGTATAGGCAAGGCAAAGGAAGAGTACCCTGCCTTTGGCAACAGGCAGACAAAAATCCGCTTCGAAAATAGAACCACTTGCAGCTACTGAGAGATCAGACGGAAGTATAGCCAAGGGTGTGTGGGATCATTTCCCCTGAGCACATTTTCAAAAAATTGCTAAGCCGTTTTTTTTTTTTTTAACAATTTTAAGTTATATGTCAACATGACTGCTAAGAATATGAAAGATGTAAAATGCATCAGAATTTGGGTAACGGGTGCCCACCCTCCTACCACGAAAGGGTGGCTCAGACAGAAACACAGCATTGTACATTGTCCCTTCCCCTAGCTGGATGAAACCTCTCTGTGGCCCAGACAGAACATGCTATGGAGCAGTGTCCAGGTAGCCATAACGGACCTCAGAGCAATGGCCAACTGGTACATCAGAAGCCACCACATTGTCATGGATTTCCCAGAACAAGAGTCCTGTGGCACAGGTTGTACTGAAGCAGGGGGATGTCTTGAAGCTCCTAGCGTGGAGGGCTTTTTTTATCCATGTAAGGCTTTGGGTGAAAATAGGGATACCGATAACAGCTGTGATGGCCCAGAAACCAGAGACTCTTTTGTGTTTCCAAAATCTCTATGGATACTTTGGGCTCTGGCGCAAATCTAAGAATTTGAATTTCCTGCTGCTTTGGCAGGATGAGGGATCAGTAAACTTTGATTTAAAGAAAACAAACAAAAGTATATATTTTTGCACATAGATTGAGGTCTGAGGTTCACGTTCATTCAATTTTTTTAATATCTGACTTTTCTACATCCTGAACTCACAGCCCAAGTGCTCAGTTAATATTTGTTGAATCAAGTGAATGTATGGCTTTGGAAGTTAAATTGTGAACTAGCATTACTCTAATTCTTATAACTGTGCCCTTTCTGCATCAATTTCAAAATCTGTGAGTCCTGACTGTCCAGTAAACCCTGATGACACCGAGCAGACATTGCAAATTTGTAGTGACAGGGTCTATCCAGGCAGGCATTATTTTCATAGTGAGGGGTACCTCTAAGATGGCCTAGCATCTTGGGGCTGGATGCCCATCTTTTGAATTTTCAAGTGCCCCAAGCTATTGTGAGTGAGTTCTATGTTTATATTCCAAGCAGCTTGAGTCTGTCCCTTGCAAAAATGCAAGTTGGAAAGTTAATTCATTCCTTTATGTCAAAGTAATTGCAATTTCACCCTAATCCTCTCTTGTCAAAGACACTTCTACATGCAGGGAGTTATCTTTTACAAGAGACACTTCAAGGTGATTTAATAACAACACTTGCTACGATTCACATTTTCCTGTAGTCCTCTGCTCTTCAGCTTTGGAGAACAGGGTTTTTCAAGTACAGAGCAGGGAAGGCTAGGCCCACTTACACCCTCTCAGCCAAATGCATGCCTTCAAGAAAAGAAGAAAACTCTGATGAGCACTTGTGGTGATTAAGGTGCTAAACAGGATCTTTCAAAGCAACACTATTTTTGTTTGTTTGCTTTAGAGCAAGCTATTTTCATTCAGTGCTTTGAAACCTTTTAAAACACAAATTTAATGGTTGTACACATAGCAAGTTTCATATGGAGATCAGTTATGAACTCAACAAATTTTCTGCGCTTCTACTATGAGCCAAGAACTGAGCTGGAAGCTTGGATACGATAGGGCACATTTTGTCTACTTGCTGCCATCACCAAGCCAGTGATTTAGTGGGTCAGCAATTGTTACGTAGATAACAAAGCCAAGGGTCTCTCTCTCTCTCTCTCTCTCTCTCTCTCTCTCTCTCTCTCTCTCTCTCTCTCTTATAAAATTATACATTCAGATCACATTTTTCATGTGCCTAATGAAAGAAATGAGAATGGATATTTTTAACAGCCAAATTCCATCTCACAGCACAGTAGACAAAATTTGCATACATTTCATTCTTGGCAATTCTTACCGCACACTAGAGTGCACCAAAAGGCAGAGATTAGCTGAACTGTGGTCAAATTCAGGAGGTGAGGGTGCAAAGGGCCAGCAGAAAGCTGCCACACTGAGGGGGCTGCTCAACTCCAGAGGGTTTGCTGTTCCCACCTGCCACCCAGGATGAACTGGAGCTGAATAAGCAAGGAACTTTCTTTGAAATGCTCACCATAATGTCTCCCTAAAAAAGCACATAAACAAAACACGATTTCATATCAAACCTAAGCAACTAGGACAAGAGGACATCTTTGCCAAGTACCACTTACTCCACCTCCAGTTAGTTTTCTGGGCATGTCAGCACTGGTGTTACTTGCTGTAAGCAGATTCTTTACCCATACTTACAAAATAACCCACACTGGATACTTCTAATGGAGTTCTTAATGTGTCTCTTTCACTTGGATCTCTAAAACAAGGAAAACTCTAATTGACAGGTCTCAACAGGTTTTAACAGGATTGTCTCCAGTGATACTGGTACATTTTCAGAGCAGAGTTCCACCAGCTAAGGCATTCTGTACTGAAGACCGTTGTGTCAGAACCATGCTGAGAGATGCTAAAACTCTGTAGTGCTGTGACAAGACTGAAGGAGTTGGGTTTGTGGCCTGACCCGGAAAGAGAACTTGTTACTGTGATCCCTGTGTGAGGTCATGTTTTGATTTTATATCTTATTTAAGATATAAAATCATTTGATGTTTAGCTACCTCAAACCCTTTGTGAGATGAAATGGGATAGAAATGAGTTAAATTATCTGTTTGTCCTACTCTTCGCAGAGTTAGACAAGCAGAGCAACAGCAGTTGCCTCTGTGGTGTGAGTCATTTTTGGCACCAGCAGTTGCCTGTCTTTGGCTGAAGACAATAATTTGCTCTCACAGAGAGAGTAAGCTACCAGCAGAGGATCCTCCTATTTGAGATAGATTTCTGTACCTGTTAGTGGGTATGGTGTCAGGCTCCAATTTTGGGGGGCCTCTGTGCCAAGTTTGTGGCTCAATAGGCTTGAAGAGTAAGTCATGGAAGATGGGAGGCAGGTTGGGAAAATTACAGAAAGGGGAAGGAAGATAGACATAGAAAGAAAGAGGTAAGACTTCTGCTAGTCAGAAGAGGGACCTGGAAATGCGGATAGCCCCCATGGGTCGAAGGCTAGGAGTTCTTATAGTTAAGCTCAGTAAGGGACTGTACAAAGTTAGGCAGTTTGGTTGCTAGGGCTCATTGCTAGGTACTCTGGTACTCTTCCCTTAAATTCTTTCATCTTATTGCC
This sequence comes from Ctenodactylus gundi, assembly GCA_004027205.1. NCBI lineage: Eukaryota > Metazoa > Chordata > Mammalia > Rodentia > Ctenodactylidae > Ctenodactylus > Ctenodactylus gundi. The sequence continues at coordinate 13,279 of PVKB01000586.1, forward strand.
TATTTATTTATTTAGTTTAATTTTGTTTTGTTTTGGGACAGACTCTTGCTCTGTAGCCTAAGCTGGTCCTGAACTCACTGTGTAGTGCAGTCTGGCCTTGGACTCATGGCAATCCTCCTGACTCAGCCTCCGGAGTGTTGGGATTACAGGTGTGCACCACCGCACCTAGCTTTTATGTGACACTGGGAATTGAACTTGGGGCCTTCCACTCACAAGGCAAGTGCTTTAACCCCTGTGCCATTCCTCCAGCCCCGCCCCCCATTGTCTTTTTAGCAATTTACAGTTCACCCATTACAGAGTTCTGGGGAGTGGGCAGCTACAGACTGTTACAAGTTATAGCCTGCTGCCTTTTCTATAATCCTGTTCTCTAGTAGATTTTCCATTTTGAGCAAAGCCTCTGAAACGGGGATCCTAGTCCTTATCTCAGCATCCGAGGTTTTTCCCAAGAGCCATGCAGTCACTATGCCTTGCTCCACACTTGCTCACTTCCCCTTTGTTCCACAGAAGGAGACGGAAGTTAGATGGCTGCATTCTTGGTAACACTAAATGATACCCCCAAAAGTGTACAAATGCTGGCCATGCGATTTCAAGACGGAGACAAAACCTTAAGCTGAGGTTCCCACAATGAATTTGAGTAAAATTCAATTATACCTCTAGCACAGGCCTAGACACAGCCATGGCTGAGAATCTCTGAATTACTATAACCAGCTTCTTTGCCAAAATATATGTGTGGATAATGCACCATACTCTCTGGATGGATAATGCAAATAAGTGCTTTGTTGAGTAGTTTTTTAGTGTCCTCTGCCCTAAGATGGCAAGGCCATCTGGACAATGATGGGTGTGGAGCAGGAATAAAGTCCTGTCAGGAGTCATGTATGTGAATCCCAAGGCAAATGTCAATGTCTAAAATTAATGGAAATGGAAGAACTAAGATTAGAATTTTGCAGCAAGACAATATCTAATACCTAATATCACAGACAGACATGGTACCCAAAAAAGGAAGCTAGGTAATAGAAAAGTGGACATAAAGTTGGTCTGTCAGAGAGAAGGTGAGAATTTTAGGTTCATTTTTCAAAAAGAAGACATTTTTTTTCCACATTGCACCCCCAATGGGACAGCCAAAGAGACTAACGTCCATTCTGGTACATGCTGCCCTCAGCTCAGTGGATGACTATGGTCTTTGGGGTCTAAAATGTGCTTCTGTGTATGGGAAACATCACGAGTATATATTTACTAGGCCTTAGGTGGTAGGATTTCAAATAACTGAACATGGAGCCATACACTGATAATGGAGCCACAATTTGAAGTGCTCTGGAAAATTCCAAGTGGCAACAACACCTAAGTACCACAAAGAAATATTTTGAATAATCTAAATTTTAGGCTTGGGTGATGGTTAACATGGTCAACTTGGTTGGCTTAAGAGCCACATCAGTGATCAATAAAGCAAACTTCTGGATGTATCTGAGTGGGTCATTGAAATGTGACACTGGGTATTGTGTTTCCTGTCCTCTTCCTTTGTAGCACTGCTGCCCAGATCTGTTTCCTGGCCACCATAAGCATCTTTTCCCTGCTACCATGAAGTTCCTGTCTCGAAGCCAGTTAACCCTGGACTGGGACCTTTTGACTATGAGCCAAATTAAACCTCTCCTTCTTTAATTTGTGGGTATTTGGTATTGTGACCTAGCAAAGGGAAAGCCAACGGATATAGCTTGAGTCCTTTATCCAAGCTTATGCCATTCACTTCTGACCTTTCTCAGACAATAATGCTGACATATATTAGAGGTTTACCTGTGTTAGCTTTCACATGTGTGAGACTTGGTTGCTTGGCTTCAGCTCAATAAATATCTTTCTCACTGAGGCTTCCTATCTAACCCTGCTTGTCACTCTGCTCAAATGGCTTCCTGTTCTTCCCAAAAGAAGAATTTTAGATTTTAAAGACAGAAACAATGAAAGGACTAGTGAACCACTGTGATATAATTATGCCTGAGTTCTTTACCATTCCACTTGGTTTTCTCCTATGAGAACATATTTGCTATAACCCAAACATACTTCTAGCAAAAGAATGATGAATGGTATTTGAAGACCTTCCTTTAACAAATTTAGAGTAACTTTATCCTATTTTTATGTACTTGAGCAATGTTTACAACTATACCTTGATAAATCATGTCAGATCTGGGTCCCTGGTCACATAGTTTAGCAACCCCCGGGAGCTACAGGACTCTAGTTACATGTTAGAATCACTTGAGAAGCTTGAAAAAGTGCTGCACTCTACTACAGGAGGTTCTAATTTGTTTAATTGCACAATGTTTTATTTTTAAATCTCCATTAGACTTCCTAATATTATTGCTGTTGTTTTTAGTGGGTTTGTGATTATAAGTATCCCCCCCAGCCTAATTAACGGCAGCCTCTATATTTTCTGTGTGACACCCCTTGATAACTAGCCGTGCATGTTTGATTACTGGACATCTCCATTCCCCTAGATGAGAATCTGAAAATCAGTGGATCTACTGGCCACGTTGAAACCTGACATTTTTAATGAAACTAAAACATATCACCTATTCTTTATGAAATTATTTTGAGGTTTCTAAGTATTTCCCATAAATATTAAAGGTAAGTGACCTAACTTTTTTTTTTTTTTTTAACAAAGGCAACACGCATTGTCAGACCCAACTTTAATCCAAAGGCTTTGCTCACTAACAATGTCTTTTTCAACCCCAGAAAAAAAACTACTGCCAAAATTTGCCATATTTTCATTCTATACAACAACTACCATGACAACATAGAAACAGATCCCACAATCTGGCCTGAGGGGATGGACAATAGTCTTTATTTTGTGGTTGGGTGATGAGAAGGTGGGGGTGGTGAGAAATGATGGAGACGGGATTGATGTTTGAATATGTGCCATATCTTGATGCATACATTCAATCGTGGAAGAAGGAAGTCAAGGGATTCCTGGAATTTTCTCTGTCCAGGCCATTTAGAAATATCTCAAGACTCTTCCACTGGAGTAAGATATCAGGTCTGTATCAGTGGGCTTACAATTAGTATAATAAACACATAAGTTGATCAAATTAAAAAAAGAAAATGTTTACTTTGGCTGTGGCTATAGATGTAGCCTTCCAACGGTGCGAAGCTGAGGATACAGCCTTTAACACATGAGCCTTTGGGGGGACATTCTAGATCCCAACTGTAATAAGGTCTTATTCTGAAATACCTCCAAAACTGAGGTATAATTCCTGTATTTTATCTACATTTTGTCACTACATCTCTAAAAATATCATTATTTTATTTTTATTAGTTGGGAATGTTTCCTGTCTCCTTCCCATGATGTTGTTCAAGGGTTATTGCTGAGTCTGTTTTTTTTTTTTTTTTCAAAACGTATCCAGACCAATACAGACCAAGTACTCAAATGGGTGGCAATAAATGACTGCTCAGATGAAGAGTCACCCCCCAGTGTTAGCTGCAACTAGCCTCATTGGAGGACAGGGCCATGAAGAAGGTCAGGGCCATGAGGAACTCTCATGAGCCGAAGGTAGACTATGGAGGTTTATTGCTAAGTCTTTTGCTTTTACCGTCATTTGTTCACTGTTATTTTGTCAGTCAATATGAAGAGTTGCTGAATAATATTCATTTATACATTATTTAATAGGGGCAATCAGTCAAAATCCCCATGATCATGGATCAGCTTTTTAAACTTGCCTCTTATCTGTAAACACATTTCCTGAGCTGCCTTATCATTTCATCTTGTCTAGGTGATTTATAGCAATATCCCAGAACCTGCCTATTTTCTTTTTAATCCCCTGATGGATTATAAATAGCCTCTCTAAACCTCCCCAAAGCTTTGAAGGCAAATTCCTGCTTTCTAAGTGACTATCAGCCTCTTGCTCCATGCTCAGCGCCGTTGGGAGGGGCAGACACAAAAGCCTCTGCGCTCCTCTGCCCTCATGCTGAAGGAACGCTATGGCAACGACCAGCATTCGAAACGATGGCTGCCCGACACACACATCACTCAGCTTCAAACGCTTCGCAGAGGTGATTAAAGAAGAGAAATCTAGCATAAAAGAATGTCCGGGGAAGAAAGCAAGCGAGAGAGAACAACAGGCACCGGGGGTGGGAGAGGAGATGTTAGAGAAACCTCCGAGGACAGAAAAGGGCAAGAAGGAAGACAACAGGACAGCGGGCTGTGTTTGGCTCATGTCCGTGCGCTTTAAGACAATGCACATTTGTTAAAATGCCCAAGTCTGGCAAACCAGCTCTCAGGCACACACTGTTAGAAGACACGCTGCTCTGGAAAGCTCGCCGGGTCCACTGCTGCCCGGCTGTCCTCTCCAGCCTAGAGACAAGATAACAAGAAAGAGCTCCATTGCCTGACTTCCTAGATTTCAGATAAATCATCCCAAAAGTTTCTTTAATGAGCTCCTCTCTTCCTCTTTGTGGAGATTCACTTAGAAAAGATGGCACTTTCAAAACACCTCACTTTCCGCTTTTAAAATGCACTTCTATTTGCAAACTGGAGTCCTCTGCTCTTTGCTTTCCCAGGCTCCTATCAGGCCAGAGGCCAGCAGCAAGGCTGTCCTTCTCCAAGCCTCTTTGCTCATTCTCAATTTCCCGTCCCAGCCTGACCCATTAGGAAGCACTTATTCTTGAGCAAGCTCTAATTTGCTGCTTATCAGTGGAAAGTCACTTATGCATTCCAGGTCAGTGTTGTTACTAAATTAGGCACAGTAGCTAAGCCTTTTCCTCCACCTCTGTCCTGCCTGCTCTTTTCGATCCGATGTTACTCTTCTCACACTTCCACCCCACCAGCATCACTGAACACTTTCGCAAGTACTCATGGAGAAATTAGCAGATGGGGTAACATTTAATAAATTCATTCTATACAAAGTCATTAGCAGGAAAGCACCTGGGACCACCTCAGCCTTCTGTGGGCCTGCTCTAGGCTGCTCCGTGAGCATCTTTACATACATTTATCATTTTGAGCTATGAAATTTTGAACAGCCAGATCTTTCCCATTTATAGCCCTTTTAACAAAACTCCCTGAAAGGGAAATCCCACTGACATAGAGTGATCATCGTTTGGAAAAACAATTTCATTTCTTAGGATCCAAGGTGTTGTTCTTTAGGTCTGGAGTGTCTTCCACAAGCCTCATGTGCCTATGGATACTGTATACTGCTGGGAGGTGGGGCCTGGCTGGAAGGGGCGGGTGCTTGGGGACTGACCTGGAAGGTTGTATGCTGGTTTCTCACTGATTTGGCTCTATTCTGTTGTGCTGTGAGAACCTCTGTCTCAACTCTGGCACTTGCCCCAGCCCTGCCATGTGAACAGACTGTGACCTTCTGAAACTGTGAGCTAAAATACATCTTTCATTCCTTAAGTTGTAGGTGTCGGGTATCATATCTCAGCAATAAAAAAGTAACTAAGACAGAAATTGGTACCAAGAGTGGTCCTGTGGTTTGCATCTTAAGTGTCCCTCAAAAGTCTCATGTATTTGGAATTGTGTGTTGTTGATTTTTGGGGCACCCACCCTTGTGGTGGGGGTAACTGGCAGCTTGAAGTTATTAAGGAAAGGAAGAAGAAACATTATTACAGCTTCTTCCCTCGAAGGCTCTGGACTGCCTGAGTGTACAAACTTCATTTTGCTCCCACTTCACTTGGCTTCTGTCTGTAATGGGGTGAGCAGCTCTCCAGGCTGTCTCTGCCACATGCCTCTACCATTGCCGACTGCCCCATCAATGGACTGTGTGTGAGAGACCTTCTGAAACTGTGAGCTAAATAAATCTTTCCTCTTAAATTGTAGATGTTGGGTATTTTGTTCCAGTGATGAGAAAGTAACTAAGACAGAAATTGGTACCAGGGAAGTGGGTTTGTTGCTGTGACTTTTGCTGATCATGTGATTTGGAAGCTTTAGGAACTGGTTTGCAGGATGAGTTTGGAACAATTTTAGGATTCCGGCTGGAGAAGCCTTGGAGGGCTCTGAGCAGAGCTTGATGGGAGATTCTGGTCATAACTCAGACGACCAGAATGCGGATATAAATATGGATTGGAAAGGACAGGCTCAAAAAGTTTCAGATGAGAAGAATTGTATTGGCAGTTAGTCTAAAAGGCACACATGCTATGTTGTGGCAGAAAGTGTCTTGGCATTTTGCCCTTATCTAGAGACTTTGCCTTAAATTCAAACTAACGGACTACGTAATCTAGTGGAATCTCAAAGCAGCCCAGTGTCCAGGCTGTCACTTGGGTACTGCTTGCAGTTTTCAGCCAGCTTTATGTTGAAAAGCAGGAAAACATGGCAGAGAAAAAGATGTCGATGGTTTGCCGTTTTGCAAAACTGAAAGAGGATGCAAAGATGGAGCAAAAGAGCACAAGGATGCCAAGGAGATCAGCATTAAAAAGAAGCTGAGTATCTGGAAGCAGGACTATGAACACGATGCCTTGAGGGCATCTCAGGCTTCATCAAGATCCCACCCTTTATTGATTAAAGGATGGGAAGGCAAAAGAACTTGATTTGAGAAGCGTGATTCTGTAAAGTCAGAGAGAGAAATGTTTACCAGGTTAACACTCCACATTGCCACCTGGAGTTCAGCCATCCAGGCTCTTGGAGGCTGCTGAAACCAAAGGCCAGGAGAGTCAAACCAATACTCCAGTCAGTGGCAGTCCTTGGCCATGTCCGCATGGTCCTGGTTTATAAGCACATAGTTCAGAGTTGTGGGGTCATGGAGGCTTCCTTCCAGATTTCAGAGGAGGGCCTTGGAGGGCAGGCAGCGTGCCCCTGGCAGGGCTGTGGATACAGTTGTAAGGGAGACACCTAAGATGAAGTGCGGACCCCGTCAATTTGGAAAACCCAGGAGCTTGGATCATTCCCTGAGGAAAGCCATAGGCTGGGAGCAGAGCCAGTCCAAAGAAGAGCAGATGAAGGCTGCAGCCAGAGGGAACACTGTAGTGATGGGGCCACGCAGGCACTTTGGAACTCACATCTTGCTTCCAGAGCAAATGGTTTTGAGTTTTGGTTATGTGGGGGCATGATCAATGGACTGATGATGCAGCTGGGTAAATATAGTGACAAATCTTTCATAGAGAAAACCCAAGCGACTGCACTGAACTGCCTGCACATGGAAATTTGAACTATGGATTGTGTCGAGACTAACAAAGATATGCCACCAAAGGAGAAGGAGAAGGAGAAGGCTGTATCATCCTAGAGAAAGAATTTTTTGATCGCAGTCACTATTTAAAGTCCATGAGGAAAATCACTGAAAGGCAAAACTTTTAAAACAAGAAAAATAGTTTTCTTCTTTCACTTGAATAACTCACAAATTTGATTATTTAAAAGAAACCTTAAAATTTTATATTTGATGTGGCTTTGCAGAATCAGGACTGAACAACTGAAGCTTTCAGGGCCAACATTTAACCTTTATAAGAGAAAAATGAGTGGTGGCTTTTTTTTTTTTTTTTTTTTTTTTTGAGACAGGCTCTTACTCTGTAGCCCACGCTAGTCAAGAACTCACTATGTAGTCCAGGCTGGCCTCGGACTCAGGGTAGACCTCTTGCCTCAGCCTCCTGTTGCTGAGATTACAGGTGTGTGCCACCCACCATGCCTGACTTGAAAAGTGCATTCCTAAGTATTTCTGGTTTGTTCTTTTATCTAGAAAAATTTACACTTAGTTTGCTTTTTTCTAGTTATCATGTTTGATACCGTCTCTCTCTCTCTCTCTCTCTCTCTGTTATTGATAACCTATCAGGTGACCTAACAGAAAACTACACCTCACTTCCAAGATACAGAAAGTCTCACAAGAATCACTATAACCAAAACATTTGTCCCGAACAGTCCAATGCCTTGTTCTTTGTACACCAACAACTCAGTCCTAGCATTACTGATGAGAAAGGCACATCACCCAGCCTGGAGTGTGAATGGATTAATATGCTAGATTGCTCAACATAAGAAAAGCAACAGCTTACTTTTTGCCTCCAGATCCCGAGGCAAATACTACAGTGTGATTCCATGATAAGAGTAACATTCCAGGCCCACGTTAGTTCAGTCCTGGAATCCCAGCACTCTGGGAGGCCGAGGCAAGAGTTTTGGGAGTTCCAGCCAGCCTAGGCAACTCAGTGACTTAGTAAGAAGACCTTGTCTGAAAAACCAAATCAAAATAAAGAGGAACTTTAACAATAGACCTTTGCATTCCCTGCCTAGGTTCACGGAATCAAAATCCTTGGCAGCAGGAACCACCCGTGCTTTGTCTTTTACATTCCTAACCCTGGCTGCACGTTAGAATAATCTGGGGAACATTTGAAAATACAAATGTCCAAGGTCCTGTGCCAAAGTCAGAACTTTGAGATGAGGTATAACCTGCAAAAGCTTTCTCCATAACTCTGACAAGATCTGACACGTTCGAGGTGGCATGACCGTCAGCTCTCTTGGTGATTCTGATGAAACCAGACCACAGCTCAGCATATGCAAAGCACTGAGTTAGATGACTAAAAATGAGGCTGAGGTCATTAGGTTTTAATCTTTATTTAACAATCAGAGCAGTAACAAGCAACTATACATTGACTTCGTGACAGACACTGCCGGGCTGTGTCTTTTGCTCAGCTCATGCCTCAGACATGCCCCTATGCACAGCTTAAGCTGAACTATATTTTTTCAGGTCTATCCTTTTAAAAGCCTGTGAAAATCAGATCAAATTAGGAAGTTTCCCATCAGCAACGGGAAGAAGGCTGGGAGCTCAGAAAGACTCTTTGGTCTGTCTGCCAGTTAAAGATTTCCATACAGCTTCAAAAAAGTTCTAGCCACCTGAAGACATTGTTGCTCAGGAGTGAAGAGACCTGACCCACAGCAAAATGGAAAAAGAAATAGTCCTGATACAGCAGCTATATTTTCACAAGTTCCTAAGGATCACGGTTGGCATGTGGTAAGTGCTTAGTAAATACATAGAACAGCTGGGTGAATTTTCATTACTGTGGCTAAAACTTTAAATAAACTTTGAAGACTTATCACTGTGAATTTTTTGCTAATTGATGATGAAATTACCACTGCAGTCACCATCAGAAGTATGATACCATGAACAAGTGAAACAAAGACAAAATTGCTTCAGTTTCCAATGCAGATCAAATCAGTTTCTTTTGAAAGAAGATTTAAACATCCAGAAAGACCAGAATTTCAACACTGATGTCTCCCCATCTGAGAGGCATAATAATGGCTCCTCAAAAAAGACCAAGTACCAGTTCCCAGAATCTGTGAGTATAATGGCAAAGAGACAAATATGATTAAGGTTCTTGACATGGGTACACTTTTCTCAATTATCTGGGTGATCCCAAGGTAATTCATATTTTATTAAAAGGCAGAATAAGGAGGATGGTTAAAGCAGTGTTGGAAGAAAGTATGTTGATTGTTTTGAAGATGAAGGAAGAGACCATAAACCACAAAACACAGATGGCCTCTAGAGCCTGGAAAAGGGTTCTACCCTAGAGAAATACAGCTCTTATGCCATTCTGATTTAAGCTTAATGACACTTCAGACTTCTGACCTCTAGAATTACAAGATAATAAATTTGTGCTGTTGTAATCTGCTAAGTTTGTGCTATTTTGTTATAAATACAAGAATAAACTAATATGTCATACACTATTAAATATAAAAAAGAATACAAAGAGTAGTAGTTACTAAAGTAGTCTTTCTTTGCATTTCAATATAACAAAGAGTTATATTAGCATCCTCTACAAAGTGATCTGGCCAAGAGTGCTTATGAAAACTCTCAAGTGATCATTAAGAGTACAACGTTGAAATAAAAGTTAACTGAACTGTTTCATATAAATCCAGTCACAGATGGTAAGATTACAAGCATGCCTTTTCTGTATGGTCTACATGATTAATAAAACACACCATTCTCAGGTCACGTATATGGTAATTGCACAGAATGGCCAATCAAGATCACAACTTGGCCTTCCTTCAGGTACAGTGGCCAATATTATGGAGCAGATGGCTTCCTACCCAGATACTACTCCCCAAAGTAGCAGGCCACATTCTGTGAAGACGATGGTTATGATCTTACTATAGGACCTTTCCCTTCCAGAAGGTTTTACAGTCAGTCATATTTGGCAATAAATGTTCTCATGTATGTATTTTCCTGTCTCCTGGGAAACTCCTTCATGGTATAGTTATGTAGCACTGGGAAGTTTTTAGCCACACGGGGGTCAAGTCAAAGGGTTCCTACGTAACTTAAACCTACAACCTCAGCTTTGTCCACATTATCTTCAGCAAAAAAAACTGTGGAAATGTATTCAACTCATTTTTCTGTGACCTAATTCTGAGACCAAAAACCTAGCATATTGCTTCTGGCTTTTTTTCCTATGAGCTAAAAACCAACTGCAGAGGAGCTATAATTAGTTAGGTGGCAACTGCTCCAAATAATGTGCTTGTGAAGAAAGACGACGACTGGGTGTCAGCCTTGTGCGTGGACCACAACAGGCTGACACTTAGGGCTGAACGGTAAGGCCATCCTACACATCTGCAACCTTCTCCACCAAGAAAATAAAACCCTCTTATCAGACTCTCTTAGCATAATAAAATTAAAATAACTACCATATACTGAGCACTTTACTATGAACCAGTCATATTGAGCTAAATGCACTACAAACAGCTACTCTTTACAACCACCTTTGAAACTGAGGTTCATTGTTAGTCCCTCTTACAAAAAAGAAAACCAAGGCATAGGAAAATATACTGTTTAAGGTTACACAGCTCAAAGAGGCAGATCTTGTATTTAAAATCATGGCTCCAGTGCCTGTTACTTTTATTATCACACTCTACTACCTTTAATATAATAACAAAATAAAGGGTGCAATTTTGTGGAAAGAAGTAGCAAATGCCTACTTGAAAGCAGAGGATTTATAGACATTCATTGGTTCAACATTTTTTGAGCTTTTATTCTGTTAGAAATTGTGCTCACACAACTAAGAATCACTGAAATTTCAAGGGGCAGCAGAACCTAGAGAAAGAGCAGAAGGCAGAAAAATTCCAGGGTATGTTCTAACAATGAGAATTGACCACCAAATAACTCCACTGATGTTAAGGGGAGATGCCAATCACCAGACATGGCAGTAGCTGTAAGAATGACTCACCAGGTAACAAAAAAATGAAAAGGCAGCACTTCAAGTGAAGGTGTTAGGCAGGAGGGCAACCTCTACAATATCAATATGCAACCAAAAACAGGACCAGGGATCTGAAGTGAGGAATGAGTGCTCCTTCTGTACAGGGTGCTCAGTAATGGACCTATCCACTTATCCAACTAACAGGCTGACAGTGGACCCAAGTGGTGAAGAAAGAGGTGGCCGCATATCACCTTGATCACCATAGCTCTCAGCAACACTGAAAATGTCCTTCCAACCTTTCCGTACTGTAACGGAGACACTCTCTGTTGCCATAGAGTGGCACCTGTCAGGGATCTCAGAACATGATACTCTCTAGTATGGTAATTTGATGCATACAAAGCTGAAGGAAATTAAGAATTCAAAGCAGCACGAATGTTACTTTGACTCTTCCCCCTGATCTGTGTCGTAATCAGTTGTCTGACCTGCTTTGTTTTAAAGTAAATCATAAGATTTTTCCTTCAGAGGGTCCTAGAGGCCAAAAGAAAGGACTCAGTAGGCCTTGCTGAGTTCCCCTCAGTTTACTGGTTAGGTCAAATACCCTTTTATGCCCATTCACACTTCCACACAACTCTATGTTCTTCAAAAAACTTAAGCATACATTAGTTTCCCCTTGGTTTGTGGGTTGTTCCTGAAGGCTCCTGTGTCATGTAAGGCTGGCGAAGGAAAGTTGTGGCACTTTTCTCTTGTTAATCTTTGTCAGCCACGAATTTTGCAGTAGGTAAGGAAAGATTTTTTTCTCCCCCTAAAACGCCCAAGGAAAACTTTTATCATATGCATGCCAAAGCAATACAGAAATCTGAGTATTCTCTGTTTAGAATACCACAGTGATTTCCTTTCAAGTAGGGCGTCCACATGTCTAGTTTGCAAGAGATAGCCTAGTTTACTCATGTTGCATTAGGAGATCAATGTTAATGTAGCATTTTATTCTAAAGTATGCTCCAGTTTGATTGGATGTCAACGGCATGTACTTGTAACTTAAGAACCCAGGAAGGAGGATCACATGATCAAGGCCAGTCTGGGCAAGTTGGTCATATCTTGTCTCAAAATAAAATTTAAGGACTAGAGATGAAGCTCAGTGGTTGAGTGCTCCTTGATCTCTAGTACAATTTTTTTTTTTTAAAAATAAAGAAAAGAGAGCCATTCTCTGTCAAGTTGGTGGTCAAGTAACAGAGCTACACAATGTCTTCTTATGGACTCACTTAAAAAGTTGAAATTATACTTAAAAACTGCCTGTTGAACTAAGAGAGGAAGGAATGTCCCAACAGCTGAAAGGAGGCCATGGGAAGATCAGAAATCCCTAAGACACATTGGAAATGGAGGCAAACAGCAGCCCAGGAGAAGCGACCTCAGGCCAACTGAAGAGTGGCCCTGAGCTGCCAGCATCTGTGGACAGAGGAAAGCCAGCAGCCAGAACCTCTGACTGAGCTCAGTGCAGCACCTGGTAGTCTCAGCCTCCACAAATGAGCTTGTGGGTAGTACAAATGGCAAGCACAATGCAAGCTTCCAGCTGGAAAAGGCTTCTTGGAGTCTAGATCAGAAGCAGCATCCAACAGCCATAACAGAAAGTGACACAAGCAGAAGCCATAAAAAAAAAAAAAGCCTGAGACTGAACTGTTTAGAGTAAAAGAAGGCTCAATAGGGTACATCAGGGTTTTTGGGTTCACTCTTAAACAGTGTCTAGGAAGAAACTGGCACCAAGCAATAGTTGTGGAGAGGAGAGAAAGGCTGCTAACCTCTTGAATGGCTCGGGTGTAGTGGAATACCTCTGAGGACATAGAGCCTTGCCCTCAAGGGAGGGAAGCCAGGATTGGCAGGAGAGCTTTGCTGAGGGAGCGGGATGTGATCAAGACATCTGAGAGGCCATTGGACTGTTAGGTCCCCCAGTCACTGTCTACTCTCAGCACAGAACTTAGAGGAATTTGCCCCCCACCCCCAACCTCATACTTGTTCAAAGAAACGTCTCATCTAGGCCTTTAAAGTGAAGTCTCTCAACAACAGAAGCACGTGAAGACAAGATAAAAGGGACACCCACAGAAATATTCGAGACCTCAGACACTTAAGAGTCCTAAAATAGTGGAACTCATAGCAAAAGAAGTTAAACAGCAAAGAAACAAGTCTAACAGCCAGTTCAAAAAAGATATTCTCAGAGAAATACCAACAATGATCAGTAGGCTTACAGAGGAACCTGCTCAACAAATAATGGTCCTAATGGATACAAAGCTTATGAGCATATAGAAGCCACAAATAAAATTGGCTAAATAATGAAATGCAACACATGAAAGAACATTTTGATAGAGAAGTGAAAAATCTGAAAAGAAACATAGCTGAAATTCAGGATATGAAAACTTCATTTGAAGCTTGAATACTGTGAGGACAGAATTTCAGTCCTTGAAGACAAGCCCAAGGAAACAAATGCTATTATTAGGCACAACTCCAAAATTAGAATTGAACAAAGTAGCTGAATGCGAAAGAACCAATCTCAGAATTATGAGTGTGGGAGAAAGAGCAGAGGACAGCACCGAAGGTGTAACTAATTTATTCATTGAAATCATGTAAGAAAATTTCCCAAATCTAGGAAAAGTAATTAATTTTCAGGTATAAGAAGCTTACAGAACACCAAATAACCTCAAGCTGCAATGAGACTCACCATAGCATATCATAATTAAAACTTCAGAAATAAAGAAATTTGTGACCACTAACCCAGCATTGCATAAAATACTGGAAGGAATACTTGAGAGAGACAGAAAGACAAACAGCACCAAAGAACATGGAGGAAAGGAAACAACTAAAAAGAAAGTGTAACAACAAGAAAAAAAAAGACATCAATCATTTGATTGGCAGCCTGCTAAAATATTAACAGCTTTCTCATAAAATCTGTGAAACTTCCCCCATAATTATTTTATTAGTATATTAGTTTGCAATACTTAACTATATTCAACATGGAAAAGTGGTGTACAATTTGTGCAACTTCGTTGATGTGCACAGATTATTTAGCTAGGAGTGGAGTGGCAGAAGGCAATGGTTTTGATTTGGGAGATTATTAGCTCTAAAATCAGTTAAGAGTTGGTAAATAAGTGGTTTTTGAGGTCTTTTCCCTGAAGTTGTCATAGAGTGGTAAAGATAAAAGATCACATAGCCTTAGTCCATTGGCCAAGAACTCAGTCACCTATTAGTTCAACCCATGACCCTTGAATTTTATGTTTCAATTTCATGCTCTGTAAGTAAATTTATAATAATGATCTTTTTCATTTCTTACTGCTCATCTTTAGGAAAGAACTCTTAAAAATTTGGAAAGAACTAAGTATGCCTATATATGTATTGCTTGATGTGTAATATACTTTTATGATACCGACTTAAGTTCACTTACTGTAGCAATTCATTTATTCAGTCTTTAATATAAGGTTAGGCGAAGAAATCTGATTGATGTAATGATAACTTCAATCTCTTTTGTGTAGCAGCACAAATGATAATAGCCAAATCTTGCGAGAAGCTAATATGCCCAAGTACAGATGACTAGCTAAAGAAGATGTGGTATATATACACAATGGAGTATTATTCTGCCATTAAGAATGACATATTTGAGTCATTTTTAGGAAAACGGGTGTATCTTGAGAACACTATGCTTAGTCAAATGAATCGGACCCAGAAAGTTAAACATTATATATTTTCTTCTCTAATATGAGAAAAACAGCCACAAAAATTAAGAGATATGGAAGAAAGTAAGAAGATGGGCTTTGTAGAGAGGGGAAGAGAAAAGGGAGGTTGAGAGGATGGGAAGAAGAAAAGAAGGTGATGCATAAAAAAAAAAGGTCCAAATTTGGTTCATAGTGGGAGTTAGGGGGAAGGGGAAGAGTAGAAGAGGGTCAAAAAAAAAAAAAAAAAAGAATGGGGAAGCGAGTGTAACTCTGATGCAATATTTATGTGCAGAAAATATTCAAGTTCAATGCAAACATTATGATAGCATACATATGTTAACAAAATGGGGAAAATAAAAATAAAAATTAGGAAACAATTTGGACAATGAGTTAGATGGTCACTATTCCAATAAAGCCCTCTAGAGACCTTAATAGCTAGGCTGTCTTTCTCCAAACCTTGACCAATCCAAACTATGTTGTCAACCTCCAAAAAATAAAATATACTAGGAAAACCATTTTGATCAAGGAATTTTTTTTTCCAAGAAGCAAAAACATCTATTGGTAACATGTGTAACTAGTACTGTGTACTATATGATTTTGAAAGTATTGAATTCATGTTAAACAACTTTGCTGGTTGTTAGAACATATGGCTTCCCAGGGATTTCATGAGCCTGTCAGAATTTCCAAGAAAGCCATAGCTGGGCAGTGTCTTTTTAACTTAAACAACAAATTTTTTGTAAAGTATTAAGAGATCAGTATTTCACAAAATGCTCCCACATCTTCACCTAATAAATACGGATGTTTAATATATCTTAGAATTATTCTAGAGTCAGGAGTGAGCAAAATCCTTACCCCCAAGGAACTTCAGTTCCAGAGGGGGAGATGGACCATAAACCTGTAAACAACCAAATATAATTTGGAAAACAATAATCGCCTGATAACCCAAAGTCAAAACAAAAAACACAGCACCTAAGAGTTCTGAGAAGCATTCATGAAGTGGCCTGTCTTCTGACATGCATCCTCGTGATTTGTATCTGTTGAAGCCACCACGGGCAGCTTCTTTCCTGAGTGTGAGACAAAGTTTCCTTAACAGTCCCCATTTGAGCAGAATTGGCTTAATTTGATGTTTTCATTCTTATAAATGCTCTTTGGATTAAGGGAGTCCACCTTCCTTTGGCTCTGGTCTGTGGATCATAATATGTGCCTTTCCTTCCATACAAGTCCTTGTTCTATATAAATATGGTATTATTTAAAACAGCAACAGTTTTCAAGAGATGTCGGTAGGTGCCTGGCACCCAGGGGACACAGAACAAAGGGCTATTCCATCTCTGCCACACATCCTGCCCGTAGGCCTAGAACGAGGGGCAAGGTGGGGCTGAAGGCCATTCACTCTCACACACTCCTAACTTTGATGGATTCTGTGCAGAACAGACTCACATTTAGATGAATACACCAAGTTAAAACTTTCCTCCTGGAACAAAGCAGAAGGAAAGCCTCTTTATGTTGCAGGGGCTACAGATGCCACGGGCTGAGCCGGTCCCAAAGCCTCCCTCCACTGCTCAGAAACTAAGCCATCTTGCTGCGTTTAGCACTTCTCCCAGACCACCCACCCCGACGCGGATACACAAACCACATGTGTGAGGAATGCTGTTCAGCTAGGAAATCGGTATCAGTATTTCAACCTTATTACTTGCACAGACGGCCCTTTTAGTGCAACTCATTTGTTTTATCTTTTCAATAGCTTTGATTATTTTCTTTTAATGGCCTGGATTTATCCTTTTCTACTTATTTGAAACTTCAGAACTCTGTGGCGGGGCGGCATGTGGCAGAAGCAGGATTGCGAAGGGAAAATGAGCACAAGCTTCGCGCACATTGCCTGCGGCCCTAGTAACCACCCCATTATTATAAAAGTGGACTCAAGGAGCCTTCCCATTCAGGGAGTGGGTTGCAGTTGTTATGTAAAGGCCTCAGGGCCCAGTTATAATTACTGGAGTGACTGTAGTTTGTGCCCTTTGGTATTATTTCCCTACCTGGCTCCTGGGGAACATACTGGTCACCCTTCCTTAATTAAGAAGAAGTTAAGACCAAGAGGTGAAAGTGGGAGGCAAGGGCAATTTAACCACCTTTGGAAAAGACTGGAAATGCCTAAAAGAAGGGGACCACATAAATAGGAAATTGTGGATACTGTTACGTGGCAGAGAAAACAGATTTGAAATGTGCTCCATATTTTCTGTTTGGGTGGTATTCTGGCCAATGAAACCAATAAAATATACTCAGTTGCTCCACTAACCAGGAAAAAAAATAAACAAACACAATGACACTAGTTTGGGATTATATGTCTCTAAATTACTAACAGGAGCAGTCTGTGTGTGGGGCTTTGACCTGCCATCCTTCTCTAGTTTTCTTGCACATTCAGGTAGGAACGTACCTCAGAGACAGTGGAACAAATGTACTGAGAAAAACTATGGTGTAGCATAATTCTGGTTGAGAGCGCATTGGAGTAACACCGGAAGTCGCCTTCATCAGATTCACAATGTGGATCTTGACTCTTCTCCACAATGAAGGAGACGCAAGGCCATGATTTCAAACAAAAGAAAATCTATGCTGAAACAGGGAAGAGAACAATACACATGAAGTGTCGTCACTGGAACATCTCACTGCCACTCCAGCCCACCTGGGACTGACGCTTCCCCTGTTCAGGTCAGTTTCCAGTTGGTAAGGCAAGGCACCCAGAGTGGCTCGTTAGCCTGAATGTAAATAAGACCAGTTTCCCATGTGATGCCTCTTTACTATTAAATGGAGTATCACATCAAATTCCTTGGTTATTTGCTAAACTAAAAGAATTTTCTGTTCTTTAATTTAGGTTTTCTCTTTCCTTCCTAATTAAAGAAACATTTCCTGGTATCAAATCAAATGCTAAGCTTTTGTAACATTGGCTGCCTAGCTATAGCACTGTTTAGTTTATGAACGAAACCTTCTGAAGGATGAGGGGGTTAAAGGATCATGTACAAATAACCTATTTTCATTTGAAGGGTGTGGCCCAATATTTCTTACTCAGTCTCTTCAGGCATAGAGAAAACGGGTCTATATACTAGATAACCAATGCTGAGTAAGGCACAGACTTTATCCACAAGTGGGTAAAGGAAGGGTATCCTCTCTGGAAAAGCCTCATTTCTTGAGAAAAAGTTAAGGGAATCTTTTTTTCTATATGCAAAATAAAGCCAAACTGATCAAACAAATCGGTAAGATTATACTTTTAAAAAATTCAATCATTATAGATTAGGTATGAATTTAAGTATAATACTGTCAATCTACATTTACATTCCAACATGTTTCAGAAATGGGAAACACATCTTATGTGTGCTTTATCGTTCACATGAAAGCACATACACACACATACACAGTGTTATCTTTCAACATAACTACACATACACACTCCATTAAAAAGATATTGACAGATTTATATAAAACGTATTGGCCTTGCACTGTTCATCTTGAGAATGTATTTTTTACTTAATTTATTTTTGCACTGCATGGTAGCTCTGGCCACCATTAAGGGTCTGTCATCATTTCCATCATAACTGTTTTCAGAATACTGGAGTACAAGTGCCAAAATACATATTTACAGTTTACAGACAGTGGCGACTTTGTCTTCCTTTTAAATTGATAGCTTCAATGCATCTTTACAAGAAATATTAGGGATGGCAGTGCCTATATAATAAAATGCATCATATAAAATAGAAGAGGTCAAAGATCTAGACTTCCAGCCCAAGACTAACCTCACCCACAGGAACGGACACCTCAACATTCACTGCAGCTGTAGTCATCTCTATATCATAGCCACAGTTCTAAAGCAAGATTACTGTGATAATAAAAATGTGTGTGTATATATATATATTTATGTGTGTGTATATATAAATACAGGAGCAGTACATCGCATTAGTACACAAGACGCTAAAGGTGGAAAGCAATAAGCACACAGCAAATTACTCCAGAGCTTCCACAATGAGTAAAATGAACACAAGCCGCCAAGCACAAACACTGACCATTTCCAACACGGAACATCCAACTCCATTAAATAGGCAGAATTAAAACATTCAAGAGTAAAGTCTCTCTTAAACAAGCATGTTTACATTTGTGAGGCTAGACATGGCAAATGAAATGCTATGCAGGCCTCGTTTTTTTAAGATTAGGTGGGTTGTATTTCAGATGAGGAGAATAATTTTTTGGTGAGAAATTTTTTAGTAGAAGAAAACTCATTTTCTTGGCTCTTTCCACAAAAAAGGTAATTATTCAGATTAGAGATTTGCTTTATCAAATTAAATGTTTAGGATACCTAATGAGGTTTTTTTTTCCCCCTAAAGTTCTTATTTCCTGATCTCTAGTTTTTATGGTCTTCCATGTTTTTACACAATATGTCAGCATACTATGCCAGTTAGTTGTCTACATAAAGTAGCAAATTAATGGTGAAGAGAGAAAGTAGGAAACATTTTTGCTGTTAACCTAACTGGTCTATCCTAAGATAAAAGGACTCCTTTTTATGCATATCTTGCTGTAAAACTGGAAGCAAAGCCTAATTTATAAAGCAGATGGGAACTGCTACACATTCATTACCTCCAAAAAATCATGGGAGAAATTGAAAGACAGTTCATCGTAGTCTGGCTGATTCAAGCCATATTCACATTCACCCAATTAATTATATATTTATATATATATAAAAGAAACTAAACCCTGCCATTTCCCCTTTGTGCTTAAAAAAATCCAAAGCCACTGTTAAGGTACACATGTGTCAAATATATTAACAGATTTCAAAGCTGAGTATATGAAAATGTGGCAGAACTGAGTGGGGTACATTAGGAGAAATAGCTCTTTGAGATTAACTGAAAGGGCATTTACTACTTCTGCATTTAAAATTTAGACCAAGAGAACAAGAGTATCAATTCAACAACATTAACAACGTGGCCTTTACTCTGTCAGAACTTTATGGGGAACTCAGTTTGCTGTCTCAGAAGTAGAGTGTAAAGTTTTCTCAGTTTTGTTACAAGTTTATAAATTTACATTTTATGATATTCTGAAAACCTCTGTATTATTACTGAATTATAAATTTTTAGGTCTAAATTAAGTTACTAGAGAGACAGGTATCCTTCTTTTCTTCTTTTCAGTCTTTTTTTTTATCTGACTTAATTTCTTGGTTAGTAACTTAAGGAACACAAAGTCTTCACATTGCTGAGTCATGGATTTTGCCGTACAGCTTAATTACAAAAACAAAAACAGTCCAAACTACATATATATGATTCTAGTTAAACTAAAGAGATATATCAGATAAACCACATAAATTTCTGGTTTAATGAGAATATCTGGCTTAGCAGTCAAAAAGTTTAAAAGATTTTTGAAATTTGCAAACATTTCCATACAAGCAGCGTCTCCCCTTTTACCTGTAAAATTGAAATCAAAATACAACTAAAAGTCACACAATTCACCAGTCAGCTAATGTCCAAAACGATTTGGAAAGTATCTCTGTAATTGCACATTGAGCAGTGGACTACACAACAAATGTTTCAAGTACAGTTCATGCCAATCATCATAAAGAATCATAACATTCTTGAAAAAGTACACTTGTCCTCTGGGAGGACACTTGAGAGAAGTAATTTACAAGGAGCATGGCTGTATTATAAGTTTTTAAAGAAAAAAAATAGTTTCTTTGGATAGAAAGAAACAGTGTAAAAAATCCCCTTTTTAAAATGCAGTAATCACTCCGTTATCAATCTGCATTTACATTACTGCCCTAACGAATGGGTCTGGAAAGACCACTTTCTGTACAGACACTAGTTAATCTCTGAATGGAAGGCCAGCATCTGGCATGGGAACACACGAGGGAGACTGGTCGATTAGCACACAGACAGACTTTCTTAAGGCTGATCCAGTGATGAACCTTTGGATCCAGAAGTATTTCTTCGTTTCTTTTAGGTTGAACTCCTAATAAAAACCGGGAAGATGAACTGTTCTCACTTTTCATTTCTCCTTTTATGGAGAGGGTAGAATAATGACACCCAAAGTACTTTGGCTTTTTTTTTCTTTTAAAAATAATTTGCTTCCTTATGCATGCCACAGAACAGGTTTTGTTTCAAAACAGGGTTATAGCAAAAACAAAAATATCCCTCCCCCAAACCATCTTTACTTTCACCAATACAGAAAATCCTTCTGGAAACATTAATAAATGTCTAAACAGGTATCAGATCACTGAGTCTACAAGTTAATACATAGTCTGTTATGGCAGAATAACCAAGAATGTTCCCCCCAAAAAAGACTTTTAAGTTTTCAAATATAAAAGAGTCTAAGAGAATCATATGTGAACAAACAAAATCTCTGATTCCTGGTTTTACAGTAGAGATGAGTACCACACTGGCAGCTGAAGAGAGCCAAAATTCTTACTAATAAATAGATCCAAGTTAAGAATTTCCATATTTCTTTAGAGAACAGGACTGGAATTCCTTGTTTTTGTTTTTTAAATGATGATCCTCCGGAATGCCTTTACTTCCATATTTACCTAATATCATAACAGTAAAACAGACAGAAGAATGTTGATGACAGGGCAACAGTGCTGGATTCAGGACATCTACAGGTACATTTTGTTACAAGTCCTACAGGTTTATTGACTAAGGCTAGACAGTAATTCATATGATCCTATTTGGTGCATTTTCTACCATGGTCCAAGATCATTACATGGATATAGCCAAAGACTGGGCCCCAACTTTGAGGAAAAAGACCACAAAGAAGAAAAGCAAGGTGGTTATTTGGTCCCCCCAGTTGATAATTTGTGTCCTGGAACCGGAAACAACAAAAGGTGAAAAAATACAGACTGTGACGAGTCAAAGGACTTGGAAAAAGTTGGTGGAAAGTGGCACAGTATACAAGTAAGGTCACTGGGCTTGGGATGGCAAGGGTGCTGCATTGATAGAGCATCCACGGGACCAAGTACTGTTAACGTCTGGTGGTGTCATTCCCTCAACGACTTTAGAATGTCTGTATGTGATAATAAATAGATCAGTTATGAAATAAGGCAGTGTGTTGATTATGCATTCGTCCTGTGGAATGAACCACCACAGACTGAGATACACGAGACCATACACATTTTTAAGTGTTCTTGTGTTGTGTTAGCTTTGTTTTCAAGGCTATCCAGGCTAACTCTTCCCGGGAATTTCCTTGGAGAGAAGAGTGGTCCGCTGAGGCTGATTGGCTTACCCTCTCCTTTATCAAGAGATGATGACTGGCTTTAAAGAAAAATAAAGCTGAAGGTTGTTTGATTTTTATTTTTTCCCTTTTGGTTGCATCATTCTGAGTGTTTTCATATAAACAACAACAAAAAAAAATCACAACCAAAAAAAAAAAAAAAAAAGAAACAAGTTTCTGATGCATCCAGTTGTTGTATCCTCAGGATGTTCCAGATGTTTCCAGGTAACTCTGTAGTTTACGAACTGTAGTTTTGTCCAGCGAGCAAAGATCAAAATCGAATGTTGTGTTTGTGATATGAAAGTGTCCAGTTTCTTCTATGAGGTTCACAATCTGAAGAGGAAGAGAAGTTTGGCAGTAAGCAAGAGACATCAACAAGAAAGGGGTGGGGGTCGAATATGGCACCAAGTGGTAGCCGTTATTCACAACAAGAAGGTGCTACAGTGTCCACAGTACCTCACCGTCTCTTAGCCAAGGTGGCAAGTGAAAGACAAAGTCTTTGAAAATTTTTCAGAGACAAATAGTTATCAATTTCCAATTTTCATAACCTGAAAAGCTGGTTAGCAGTTCTTACTTTTCATAACCTAAAAAGCTGGTTAGCAGTTCTCACTTTTCATACCTTAAAAAACTGATTCCTGTTTTCAGGTTATCAACAGAATACTTTACTTGGGTGAGTGGTTAGGGCACATAAAATTTAAAGACCTCCTTAAAAATTAGTGACCAACTCAATAGGCAGTGACTAACTTAACAGAGGTTAAAAAACACCAGCCTATTAATAACAAAACTCCTTAAAAAACACACAAACATACAAAAATAATGATCACTTTTCTAATTAAATAATTATTTTAAAAACTTTAAAATATAGGAAACAATACACATTAAAAATATAAACCTTCTGCAGGAACTCGAGGCAGCCCTGGGACACTAGAAGTGTTCTGTCACGTGGCTCAGTGTTGGCTTCACAAGTTGTGCTTACTTAATGAAAATTCATCTAGCTATGTACTTTGTTACACTTCCACAAAGAAAGAAATGAACACAAGCACATGCATACATTTACTACTCAGACTTATATACAGCTGACTTCTTTGCAATGTTTTGGGACATTGTATTTTATCTAGCACAAGAAAAGATGCCTGTGTATCTTCATTTGGAAAAATTACGCTTTATTTCTTATGGCACTGGCCTCAACCTACAGAAAAATGACATGCTAAATGGTAGTAGAGACAGAGGATTGTTCTCTTGCCCTAGCATTCAGGACATGTCTTACGTCTCATGTGTGGTTACTGGTTTGAGATTCTTTCATGACAGAAAGTGACTTTCCACTCCAATACTACTAATGATCTTACCATAAATGGGTGGTGCACCTGGCAGTATGACTTCTAAAAAGGTATACCTTGGCCTAGAAGAGGGCTAGGGATTCATTTAGCAAGCTCTGTGAGAGAGGGAAAACTCTCTGCATCAGGGCATGAATTTGCACAGAAAGTAGACACTTGGAATACTTACACTTTTATTTGCCTCTACTATTCCCTTATTACTTGCTTCTAAGTCTCCTCAGTTAATAACCTTACAAAAATAACTTCAATCATTTAGTCTATGATTTATCCAGTGAAGTTTTAGATTATTTAATCCCCCAAAAGAAACTGAAACTTTTTTCTCTTGTTACTATTAGTTTACCTTAAAACATTTGTGAACTATTCCCTATAGGTCAGTGGCTCTTAAGAGAAGATGTGTCCCTATTACACATGGCATATTATATGTTTCTAAAGAAGCATAAAGGACACACACCTTAATCCAGCTAATCATGCAACTCCAGGCTGAGCTGTTCTTACTTCATCCGATGTTTAGTATTACTTTTTGGAGACATAACTATGGTGTTAATAACAAAACAAACCATGCCAACTGTAGAACCATGACATGTACTGCAAATGACAATCTAATATTCAAATTTTCTTCTTTACTGACAGAAGCCTGACTTTCTGAAACTGGTAACACACCCAACTACCCCTCTCGCCTCTTCAGACACTGCTATTTACAATTTACTTCTCAGAAGTCATTGGGATTTCAAGAAAATTGCTGTTATGAACACTGAACTTGTGCCTTTTGCCACCTGCCTTTCTGCCTTCAGTGAAGATGGAATGCTTGTAAGTGTAACAGCCATCTTCCCTGCAAGAGGAATGAAGCATACGGGAGACAGCAAAGCAGAAAGACAGAGTCTGTATTCTTGGTGGCATCTCATAAGCAACCAAGTTGATCGCAAATCACTTACCTCCAAGTCTACTGTTACATACTGGGAAGGAAGCTTTGCTTAAACATGTGTTCCCAGGGCTCTGTGACATGCATCAAGAGATTACTAGAAGGGATGTGCTCAACTGTAGCTAAAGAATCTCATTCATAAAGAAATTTGTCAAACAAAATCTTACTGCTAATATAAAAAGACATCAAATGGCCATGATTATTAGTTAATAGTTTTAGAATTTTGAATAAATTAGCACATATATCTGAGGTACAAACATGCAGCTATGTCCATACACACAACTCTTTCATGGTAATACACTTTAGTAACACTCAAAATACTTTTCTAGTCAATTGCCTTTTTGCTATATATATATAGAAATAGTATGGACCTCAAGGGAAAAAGATATAAGTTTCAGGAAAGAAATACATACCCTCTTCAAAGCTACTATAATTTCAAATTTATACAATGATGACAAATGCCAATGAAACTCTGGGTTAACTCCTCTGCCCAACTATCTGGCTGGTAGGTAAGTGACAGAGATTTGGCACAGCATGTTCTGATTCCGCTTTACTTTTGGACAGTACTGGAATATAATGCCTGAGCCTGTTTCTTCTTTTGTAAAAGAGGCGACCTTATGACGACCTAATCTACTCATCACATGAGGTTGAGCACTGGATAAAATAAGATATGGTAAACCCAGCTATCTGATAAACTATAAACCACTTTACATATCAGGGTACTATAATTTTAATTACCATATAAACATAAATGTAACCTTAATTATTTGGGAGGTAACTGAACAGCACATAGATTAACAGACCTGGTGTTTTTTTCCACCAGTTCATAATGACTGTTAGCTATCTCATTAACACTAATGCAGGAGGAAAAGGCAGAAACTGAAACCTTAAAAAAAGATCTATCCAAACTGTTTTTTAAATCATTATAATAAAATTTCTTGGAAAGAAGGAAATAAGCAGGAGAATAAATGAAAGCAAGCAGCTGACAGGACACGTTAACCTGCAATATGGGCAAACAGAAGTACAGCCCTGCATTTTCCTGTTTAAAAGTGATAAGGAATTTACCCTTTTAACAAAAGTAGTACTCTATGACTCAATATAGCTCCTCACTAATTACTTAATAAATAGAAACTGGGCAGTAAAAATTCTTTCTAGGAAAAAAAATCACTTAATTTTAAAGCAAATAAACACTTCTTCCCACTAGGAAATTCAACCCAGTGATCTCACACACACACACCATATAACATCATGTAAGTTTCCAGGCTCCTAACCCAGCCTCCCACTTCCTCCAACACTAGCAGGCCACCCTGCCTAGAGCCACAGATGCACAAAGATAAAAAGGCAATGTGATAAATCTAACGTGCTGAGCCTACACTTTCATGGAAATCTGTAAGAATACATCAAGGTACCCGCAGAGAGCATTTTGAAGCATTAGCAGTTGGAGAGTTTAGGACTATTTGCCAAAGGGAACAGCATTAATGATTTGAATTATTAGAGCGTGTATTTGTGTCCTCAATTAAGACAAGGCGCCATAAAGAAAAATAAATGCACATTTCTTTCCAGGAATCTTGCTTGAACATCAGAAACACAACATTAACCCGCTTTCTTTCAATGATACAGTCCACAAAGCCTGAGAACTTGCAGCAACTTTCTTTAGGAAAAGACATCTTTGCTGACATAGCGTGGTTTGACCTAGTGCCACTATGCTTCATTATAATGCAACGATAATGCCCACCGGAAGTAACAGAAGGTAGAGTGACTGCAGATGAAATATATGCAAGATGACATGGAAGCGCCCTCTGCTCTAGTCCTCATACCCTAGAATCCTCACAATAAATAACCATAGCTTGATGGGAACTAATCTATTTTTCTATTGTTTTTGTCTCCTTGTCCCCCATCTTGCAAGGAAAGTAACTTTTATGTTTTATGTGACTATTCTGTCTTCTTTTTTTTCCAGTTCTTCTCTCTCTGTAAAACCAACCCCTTCTGCTCCACTTATCACAATATTTATTCAATTTTATGGAATGAATACTTGCCCAATTTTATGCATTATCTCATGATATAGCCAAACAGGATCTTTAATCTAAGTTGTTGTTAATTCTGTCCTTTCACTCAGAGAAAAGATAACATGAATTAATAATCTCAGATTTTTTTTTAAGTATTCAAGGTATAGGATACATATGGGTAGTAGAAAAGGAAGAATGTGTACACTGCTTAACTCATTCTTCAGATGATGGTTGTTGTGAAAACATTCATGATGGACTATTTCCTGCCATGCTGGCCTTTCAGGGGGTACCATACAGGCTACTGGTTATGTTGTTGTATTTTAAACAGGGCAAGATCCACTTGCTAAAACCAATGTTGCTTTCCCTCAACCCTGATTTTTAATTATAAAAAGCAGAGGCATTATTTTTAGTCTAACTATATTTTTAAATGTCAGGGTTCTTTCCATCTAAATCTGCCTCTTCACTGAGTGGGAAGTCTTGAAAAAACTGTACTTAACTGTTTCTACCTACAGGAGAGTCATTCTGATGGAACACCCTCTTACCACACGAAAATGTGTGCTTTCTCTGTGTTCGAAAACCAGCCACGAGATCCTATCCACAAGGGCTGCTAGGACACAACAGTCAATTTCCCAGGATGGAGAAAATCATTTTCAGCACAACACTTCTGAAGGAGCGCTCTCTGTGTAAACTCATTTCTCAATTCGTGAAGATAATTCTAAGAAAGTATTAGCTGGTAGCTATAGTGATATATGATTTTGTATGGCAGTACTAGTATTTCTCAGAATTTTTTTTTTTTTCCTAATACATTAGGATGCACATCCAGACTTACAGCTAAATTACTGGAGAGTTTAGAAATGTTCAGCCTCACTCTGGAAATAAATGTGCAACGTGTGGGATCAAATTATTACTCAGTCTCAGGTACTCGCTTTTTTTTTTAACTTTAACTGTGCCAATTCTACTACCCTCTGCAAAAGTGGCTTAGGAACTCAGGCTCTCTTGACGTACTGCTTTCTGTTCATTAAACTAGATGCCAAGTGCCAGGACAGCATGTCCCCAAAGTAAAACAATAGCATTAACCACTGTGAGCCAAACAAAATCGTCGGACCAGATTTTTAGATAAGGATGCACTAAACAGGACAGGCCACTATCTTGGCCCCTCCAAAATTTCTACTAGTGTTCGACATCTGCATAAGGGAGGATACACAGACTTTGTGAAATGCATTCCACAAGATGAGCAGTCCTCAAGACGGAGAATAGCAGGAGTCCTCAGTAGTGCTATGTATTACAATAGGAATTAATTAAGCAGTAAACCATGACAGGACATGCATCATTATATCATAATCACAAGCCTCAGCTGCATTATAAGGCAAAAGGCCAAAGACTGAGAGCTTTGCACTGGACTGGGATGCAATCAGAGTGAAATGCTGTAGGCCCTTGAGTGCCTTTATGCCAACTTAAAAATGCACAGATGTTACCCTGCCCCTCATGAGTAATAAAATAATCTACTTGGGTGGAATTCTCAAGAAAGCTACCTCCCCTCACAGCTCTTTAAAAGGTCAAACAGAGGGCAATATTAAATTGGGAATGCCAATGACACCCCAAGAAACACCTCGCCCAGCAGCCTCCTATCCCTGACTTGGCTTTCAGTGGCAAAGTACCCAAATCCCAGCTAAACAAGTCTCATCTGTCTATGACACTTACGATTTAGGCCCTGCTTGGGCATTGATGGCCTTATTGGACTACTGTTCCCTTGTGGTTCAGAGTTGGTGTTTGGAAAGGAATGAAAAGACCAGTGAATAAATTTTATCATTTTCATTCACTTAACCTCAAATAACCAATAAATGGTGAGCTGAATAATTTCTGGTTTTACAAAAGAAACTTTAAGAAAAATATGGATGGGTATCTGTAGGATCTGCACCTTCAGCTTTGAACAAAACTGTACAGAAATAACTGGGAGAAAAATTGGGTCCAGACTCAAAATATATGGATATTTTTTCTTGCCCTTATTCCCTAAACAATAAAATCTAACAACGGAATACAAAGAATTTACATTGTATTGGATTTATAAGTAATTGAAAAATGATTTAAAGAATGGGAAGATACACACACACACACACACACACACACACACACACACACACATATATATATATACACATATATATGAACTATGCAATCTTAGTCATGGGATTTGGTATTTATAAGAGGCTTGAGCCAATGCTCTGCAGATATAGAAGGATGACCGTACCACTAAATTATGAGATGTGACTTAGATTAAGTCAAATCGTGCTCAAATCATGCTTCCTTCACCATACTTACTTAAGAGGGAAGGTAAGACATGCAACTTATCCGCTAAGAATCATAGGCAGCTTGAGTCTCAGAACTCAGACTGCTCAGCTATAAGTAAGCAAAAGAGCAAAATAAGAGAGTGACAGAAGAAAAGAAGAAGATAGATTTTGTGGAGAGGGAAAAAGGAGAAGGCAGCAGGACAGTGGGAAGAGGTAGGGGAAGTAAAAATGATAAAGAGGTACCACAAATGCATATCAATGAATAATTTGGGGGGAAAAAGAATCATAGATCTATAGTTAAAATCTTTTGGCCAAGTCTAAAATTTTAAAAGGCCTAAAAACTTATCAGACAATTGAGAAACTTGGCAAGTTTGAGAGCATATATTTACAGATTAAGCAAAAATGTACACAGAACATAAAAAATTTAAAAATAATGCATTTACAGCTGGGGTAAACTAAGTACTAATTTCAAATCATTTAAAAATAATTTAAAAAATTAAAAAGTGAAACCATTTTGAAACCTAATCTGAAGTTTGTAACACACAATCTTTGGGTCTTAGTGAAATATTATTTTATCAATACTTGCATGTTTTTATCAATACAGGCAAGTACTGTAACTGTACGAAAACTAACACCCTCTTATCTTCTCAAAACATCACAATGTACTCATAGGAGTCTCCTGCCACAGCAAGCATTCCACAGCTGAGTTCATAATAATACAATGCATGTTGTATGAGATAAGGGAAATGAAGAAAATATTTATTTTCCTTAGAATACCATTGGCAAAAGGTTACTAAACTGAATCACAAATGTTTACAATGCTTGACTCAAATTCTTATCGCTATTTTTCCCATGAAACTAGAAGCCTAGTCCCAAAGGTTTGTACATTCCTACTGCTTCCTCCCTCAACCCACATTATAACACCAGCTGGCTGAGGGATCACTGTGTTCCAGTACCACCTCTGAGAGTGCTGGGATTTCATCACCTGCAGCAGTGGGGGAGGCAGAGCTTCAAAGCAGACTTCTGGGTAGCCTCAGAGATGAACATCCTCCCCAGATATTTCTACAGGCGCTATAAGCCCCAGTCTCATCAGGCAGGGCTGCTACAGCCTCTAAGAGCTACCACACTACCCAGGGAAGACTACACTTCAGGGAAGAGTTGTGCTAACAAGCATGCTCACCTGCTGCAGAATGTGTCTTTCCCTCAACGTCATTAACCTTCTGTGAAGCTCTACCAGCTCATCAAGGTATGCCTGAAAGAGAAGAATACCCCCCAACAAAGAACAAGTGCTATAAGGTGCAGTTAAAAGTAAAAGCACAAAAGCAGCAGCTGGAGGATCCTGATTCTACCATTATACCCCAGGCTCCATGAATTCCATGTTCAAAGATCTCTACCAAGTCTCTGTAGGCCACAACATTACCTTTAGCGGCCCATCTTTAATATGGGAAAGGGGGCAATTCTCATACCATTTGCATCTCAACAAAAAGTTGAGATGACTCAACTTCCTCAACTAGGCCTCTAGGAGGCAGAAGAGGAATTCAGTGCTAAAGTGTGAGTTTAAAGCTACTTTCACTCTAATTCTTCAATCTCAGAACGTTCTTGATTAAAAATAAAAAAAAGGCACCTAAGTTCAAACATGGAAGTATCAATACACATTACCAATTACTTTAGGGAAAATCCTTAAAAAGACGGTGGAGACTTAGAGGTTCCTAGTTGTACTAAACACTTAGTAAGTAATGCCACCAAGCTACCAAAAATGAAAAACAAAGAGCACTAGCCAAGAGAGCTTGTAGTTTGTGAAGAGCTGGAAGGGCCAAAAAGCATCTCCGTATGTTCACACTCCTAAATCTCTGTTAGCATAACTGCATGGATACCAGAAACACTGTCAGTGAGGCAAGGGGAAGCTTTGTGAAGCACTGGAGACAAACACCCTGCTCCATTAACATGCCAGGGCCTGGCCTCTCCTGGCTGCCTAATCCCACCAGGTCTTACTAGCTGATTTCAGAGGCATGATGTACACTTTGGGAAAGCACACCACACCAGGCTCAGATGTTTTGCTCACTTACATCTGTGATTCCTTAACAGGCCACCTCTACCACGTTCTTACTTCAAAGTTTGGTGTGCCTAAAATTACCCATGGAAATGTAGGCATCACGGGAAATGGCAGCACAAGACCAACCTTAGTACTACAGATATTAGCAAGGCAGGGAAAATAAGAAAATGGAAGGTGAACCATCAAGGATGATCAGGGAAACACAGAGAAATGAAGACGATGTGTCAATGCTGCAACCCTGGCTGTACAGACCTAGCAACTTACCTTGTCACATTCACCATTCTTTATTTGCTTATCTGACTTGCTTTGCTTTATTGGGCTTTTCACTTCAAGAATCTAGGGATCAAAGGAAACACTATGTTAAATTTTATTTCAAGCACCTGCTAGCTAACCACCCACGTAAAGGAAGGCACTTACTGAATAAATGTTGAACAACAGTGTCATTTTCCAAGTAGTACTTTTCTTCTCTACATTTTCTTCCTCTCCTAATCTTACTGTTTCTTGGAAAATAAATTACTTGTGTCTGAAATGCTGAGTCAGAGCAACAGAATTTTTTTAAGTTGATAGTACGGAAATCGGTCTACCCTTCCAAGGCTGCTTCTCTTTGTGACAATCTCACACATATGTACAGCAGCTGAGTTATTTTGAGATTACAGTCCGCTCCAGCAAGATTTTTTTCTCCCGTTCGTCCTGCTGTTTCAGCATGACTTCAGTGTTAAGAAGGCTAAGGATGATAAAAAAACAAATCCTCAAGTGCCCTTCGTTGTGCCTGCCTTTCAGATTCCCAAGTCACTCATGCCCACTGATGCAGCTTTGTGAAGGAAAGTGGCCATCAGTTACTGACGGAGAACCCTGTTATCTTCTCTACAGTCGTGGGTTCTTCAAATCCAGAAATACAGAGGCAAGTCTGTGTGTATGTTTTGAGAATGATGTGACTATGCACAGTAAGATGCCATTTTATCTGGACCAAGTACAATTTATCAACAGCTGTTCTACATACTGCAGAAGATTTGGTAGGGAGCTATGATTCTAATTCACCAACAGAAAAAATAGTATTTAATAAATGCAGCTAACTTATTAGTCAGAGTCTTCCAAGCTGGGAATTCTGAGGGAAATATTTTTAAATGGCCACCACCTAAAAAAGCCGAGGAACACTAAATTTATTAATGATGAATGTTTCTAAGTTTGAGTAAACATAAAAAGGAAGGCAATCTGATTTTTCATTATAAGTTTATTAACTAGTAAATTGTAAAAACGACTACCAGTTAGGAGGAACATGCCAATTCCTACTGTGATTCTCTTAACCGGTCCCTTGCCTAAACTCAACTGCTGCTTTGCTCACAACAGTTTAATTCCATTCCATAAAAATTTTAAGAATAGGTCCACTTTTAATAGGCAGTGGCAAGAGCACAACATTGGACCCAGAAGCCTAAATTCTGGTTCTAGCTCTGTCATTTGCTGTTTTGGGGTCTCAAAAAATGAAATCAAAAGGATGAACAAGATAAGGTTTACAATTCAGCTTTCAATTTTCACACTACTCATAGCATTTTACTTACTGAGGACTGTAACATTCTAGAAGAAAACAAACATTTCCATATGAAATACTTTTATTTTATTTTAAATAATCCATGAGTAGGAAGTACAGTTCTAACAGTCTTTCCTGAGATTCATACTGAGTTTATCATTTTTAACATTAAAATAATTAAATGGCTCCTTTGACTAGGCAATCTTATAATACAATACTTTCGGAAACACATGGAAATCACTGAACAGCAAAGGCACTACACTACATTCAAAATTTCCTCCAGGGGAAAATCGGTGTGCAGAGACCTAGGAGTGAGGAGGTCAGTAGATGGCACTCCTCGCCAACGCAGGCACTGGGCTGGGCAGCGTGGAGACAATCCCCTAAGGCTTTTGCAAAAGAAAAAAAAAAAAAAAAAAAAAAGACAGGCTAGCTAGTCTGCCTCATACATTGAACGCTAAATTTTTTCCCTATCCATCCTACACCCTTCCCCTACTTGTTGCATCCTGCATGTCCGATTGACTGAGGGCTCTAGATACACAATGGAACTTTGCTAACTAAATTTAGAGAGTTCTGCCCACTTTCTCTTCAAAGCAGAAAACAGAACATTTGGGCCCTTAAGTCCCGCCTCACACATTCCAAAAGTGCTACCGCACAGAAGGCTAAAATACATTGAAATCCTAGTTTCTTTCTTCTGAGGCTGCAGTGGCAGGAACAAAAGCTCCGGGTGTCAGTGACCCGCCTCAAGTTACGGAGTGGCTGCCCAGAGAGGGCTCAGTTAATCTTCCTTCTTTGATCTCTCCCTGCTCCAAAATAAACAGCTTTGTCAAAACCCCATTTGGAGAAAGCTGAACCTCACTGAAGACAATTGTTTTATTTATGATCGTTTCTTATCTTCACGGAAACGACTCCAGAAAATAAAAGTACAACACCTTGTCTTCCACAAGCTTATTTCAACCAGTTTAACTGGATAGACTCTTCTTAATTTCATTCAACATGCCTGGCAGGCTGATAGGTGATTTATGATATTCTGAATATTAACTCAGCCCAATGGATCATTTCCTTCCTTCAAGAACTCTCACCTCTTTCCCTCCCTGCTCTCCTTCTGGCTACAAAAGTCTGGTTTTTTGTTTTTGTTTGAAATTCACACAAAGGATGTTTGAGGTGGGGAAAAAAAGCCACCTCTAGTTGAAATGGTACAATATTCTTTATTATTCCCTATTAAGCTGCACTGAGGGAACCAGTGCCACTCAGATGACCAAGACAAACCACTGACAGATACGGTAATCTCTGAAAATAGAATAATTATGATTAGTAGCACTTCTGTCTTTAATCTCGGATATGGCCTGAGAATCAAATTTTCAAGATTATATTCTTTTGTATCCCTTTTGTGAAGAATGACAACACAATTACTCAGCAGATGGATTCTTTACTGATAGATTTTTCATATTGATGTAGCTCCCAACAATACTCAGGTTAATTACTTGTTTTGTTTACATGTGGCTCTCTCTGTTCATTTTTCAGTAGTCAGAACACATCTGACTCAATTAGCATGTTCCCTCCTTCTTAGTCCTTGCAAGATTTGAGAAGAGGTAACAGGCAATTTAACTGCATCTGGTAACAACAGCCAGAAGGTACTGGAGAAGGAAACTCAGAAGCTTCACATTTTAAAATTAGGCCTTCTTGTATGATTATATCCATTTTATTTGACAAGAAATTTCAGATACCCCCTCCACTACTTCACGCTTACACATGTGAACTCTTTCACACACAAACACACACACACACACACACACACATCCAGAGAGAGAGAGAGAGTGTGTTAAATATAAGACTGAAGACACATTCCAGAATAAAGTCTAAGAGACTTTTAGGCTTCTAAGAATTTGTTACTATCTCATTGCACTGGCATGGACAGCTATGAAATATTAGTAATATTCCTACTCAACAAAGGAGTACTAAAGTTGCAAGCAAACATTATAAATCAGAAATATTAAAATTTAAGAGATCTTTGCTTATACTTTACACAATTTATAGAAAGAAAAACTCTTCAGCTATAAAATAGCCTTTTTTTTCAACTAAAACAAAAAAATCAATGAATACTGCTTTAAAAGTATAGCATCACCCCTATTTGAATGTAATTGACTTACGGAGTTAAGAAATCAGCATTAGATAAAGTTTTAAAAATGGTTTCTTATGTGTTCAGCTCCACAACACAGCTCCAAGAGGCTAGCACTCCTGGGCTACAGATTTCCTCCCTCAAGCTAGCTTGAAGTAAAAGCACACAGACTTTCTTTCTATGTTTGTGAATGCATGTAGAAAGTGACATGTAACTGAATTTCAATGGCAAACTGATGATTTGTACAGGTGAAGCTCTATGTCTGTCACATAAACGTGCCAAAGAACATGAAGCATACTACTTAATCAGACAATAATTTTTACATTCTCTGTATAGATGGTGTAATATTTTTGGTCTTGTTTTGTTAGGCAGGTTAAAAGAAATAAAAAATAAGAATTAACAGAGTACCCACACCTTTTCCTAAAGCCATGGTCAGTGCAAAATTGCCCATGGAGGAAAAGTTTGTTGGGTCAAGATAGGAGCTTGCTGGAGCCTGATTAACTCAGCAAGCTCTGTCTTTATGGTGACTGGAAGTGCTGAAGACCGATAAGGATACAAAAGCACATCCTATCGCCCTTAATTCCTGGGGCTGCTGCTGCAAAGTATTCCAATTCTCATACACCATTTTTGGAGGCAGGAATCAGGCCAAAATAGGTTTAAAATGAAGGTAAAATATAGTAAAGGTCCAGATTCCATTCTTTTGAAGGGTCTTACTGAAGGACAAGTTTACAAAAGGACTCCGATTTACTCAGCCAGTCCGGGGCACTCTACTGATTGGCCATGTTTACATGTCCCGCGTTTTTTCACTTTGTCTCTTTACTCTTTGGAAACACTTGAGGGTTGTGGAGGATGGTCAAGCCAGAGGAGAGAGATGGCTGGGTGGGTCTGAGGTGGGAAACAGGAGGAGAGAAGGGCTGGATGCAGAATAAGATGATGCGCCTGTGTTTCTGCTCCTCTGTAGGACACAAGCTGCAGTTGAGCTGCACCTGGTCTACTAAAGGGCCCCGGTGTTACTCCTACTTGGTGAAGGAGTACTAAAGTCGCAAACTTTAGAAATGAAGCATCTGAAAATTTAACAGATTTTTTCCCTATATTTTACACAAAATGTAAAAACAAAAACTCGTCAGCTTTTTAAAAGTCTTTCCAACTTAAGAAAAGATCATAAGTTCAAGATTAAGACTATTAAAAATTTTAGATTTATGAAAATGAGTGATTTTAGAAAAATATTTTTGATTTTCAAGTTCATATTTAAAGAGAAAACTGAATTAAGCAATTACTGTAGTGCTTATAGCAAATATGTGTAAACAAAAAGAATAACTATGGTAGCAGGCATCCACTCAATGTAGGATGAGGCTTTTACATGATACTTCGAAACAGTTTAGGTTACTAAGTAACGAAAATATCCTAATCATTCATTTAACAAAGGCCTTCAAAGTTCCACTTAGACCTTATTTAAACAACATCCTGACTATCAAATTCATAATTAGCTCAACTTATAACTCAATTAACACTATTTTTATACATTTCATTAATTATTCCTTACAATCCAGAGTGATGATCATTTTTTTCTTGGATGAGAAAATGAAGTATCTGTAATAAAACATCGACCATTATCTTAGCGCTAAGTTGGTTCTGTGAATTGCCACATGCTCTTTACATGTATGATCTGTCACCCTTCCAAGTATTTGAAAGGTGTGTGTAATGTCACAGATGAAGACACAGATGAATTATCCATAATGAAGCAAAAAAAAGAGTTCATACTAGCCACAAAGGATTATATTCTTTCTAATTAAGTCACCTACTTAACCCTGAGGGTAAAATATAAAGAAAGCAGGAGTGAATGAGCAACACTTTGCTACCATCTTTTAATGCCCCTACTTAAATATGCCATCCTGCATAGCATAGTATCTTCTCACCATAACAAAAGCTCTCCTACCCAATTTATCTTTCTGCTTTCATGTTCCCATTTATTTACATCAAGGAGTCTATTTAAAATTAAGAGCTAAAAAATGTGTGCTATATAAAATGATTATATTGAATTCTGCAGCTTGAAAAGTACAAACCCCACAACTTACCTGGTTATTGTTGGTTTTTAACAACGGTGGTGGAGGCTCATGATGTAGAGGTGAGGAAGCAGAACTGCTTTCACTATCACTGCCATCACTCAGGCTAACTCTGAAAAAAAAAAAGGCAAAAGAAATCACTATCGACAGGCAATTCTTGAAATAGCCAGGAAACAGGCAGGAAAGGCAGACACTAACCACTGAATCTATTTTGACTCCTAACCAGGAACATGTAAAATCACTTACTTTGTATTTGCAGCCATGTCAATTGCTTCCCCTACTATTTCTCCCTTAATCATCGCCTTTTTCACAGGTGAGTAAACTGATATGCAGAGACAGGGGTCATTTATATAGGGCCATGGAGGTAAAAGTGGTAGCTCCAGGTTCCAACCCAAGCAATGTGGCTCAGAAACCACTGCATCGCACTCATGTTCGAAACCCGACATGTGGAAAGCACCAACCATTTCTACTACAGTTCATCATTAAGGCTCTTTCTAGTCCTGAGTACTGATAAAACAATTCATTAGAAATATACTCCAGCACCCCAAAGAAACACTACATTACTTTCGAAAAGTATCAACAACTAAATAAAATAAAAATGCCACCTCCTCCTGTATTCTTTTTTTTTTCCCAGAATAAAATAAAATTTCTTCCAGCCAGAGAGGAGAGGGTTCTGTATTCTTCACTCCTTCAGAAGTATACTTCAGTGTTTGCTCCCATTCTCTGGTTATACAGTAACCTAATATAATATTCTTCTCAGAGACAGAAAACACTCTAGAAGTCAGGACAGGTTTTCCTTCACTCTGAATAGGCAATCACATTTTAGCTTATTACATATTCAGATAGACAAGATACAAGATAGGAAATGAAAAGGATACAGTGGGATATCCTTGTAGCAAAAACTGATGGAACTTGTTTTTCATAACTAAATTACATTAATGAAGTGAAGCACTGCTTTAAAATGCTTCTTGACTGAAGTGGAAGGTTAAGTATTTAAACTGATTAAACAGCTGAGACTTCACAAATATACTGAAGATCAAATGTTACCCTGGCACTGTCATAGTAAAGGCACATGTCAGGCGGGAAGAGAGAAAAGCATTTCTAGCAATGTGCATCTCCCTCAGTAAACTCACAAATGTGTACTATCTAATCCACACTGACTAAGGACAGGGTAGAACGTGGTGGCAATCACACAGCTAAACACAGAATATTCAACTCTGAACAGCAACTTGGGACACTGTCTAAACAGGTCATGCATGTTTTCATCAGCTACACTGGAGAGCAGCCAGTGGTCAGGATTTTGGTTGGTCTAAGCAAGTTCCTTACTTTTAAGCTCCGATCCATTATTATATGCTTTTTTTTTTTTTTTGCCCTACCATGTTCTTATTGTCAGAGGAAAGATGTTTAGAGAGAAGCATTACAAAGTCAAGAACATAAGGGCTGTATGAAAGGAATATCGACAGATAAGTTTAAGACACAGGTGAACAATGAGGGAGGTGCTGTATAAGTCACTGAGAGGTCCTGTAGGGAAGACAACCTAACACAGGCTCTTCTCAAAGGACACTGTGTAATTGCCACTTAGGAAATATGTGACCTGTCCAATCTGAGTTAAAAAATGCATTCTTAAAAATTTCAGGACTATCGACACAATAATGGATAATGAGGAAAGACTTAATGTAATATGTTATAAATGTAATTGGATTTTAAGTTCAAGTAGATTCTTATTTTTTCTACTCAAAACACATTAGAGTAAGCATGCCTATTTGTTGTCTTCATGATAAAGAAATGAAATCCTCAAGGCAATTTCAAGTTGACTATTAATTATAAGTGACATGAATTACCATCTTATAATGTGAAATTATGCCTCACAGCATTAAAACTACTTAAGGAATTTAATTGTCAGCACACTTAAAAGGAATTTATTTTCTGGAAAATACACACAGGTGATCCTAGTTTTAATCAGGTCCCACACATAACGCTCTGGAGCCAAGTATGCATTTCTAACCACAAACAGCAAACACATTTCTTCACATTCTCAGACTACTTCCATCAGCAGATCTATACAAACGCTTCAAATAAAAACAGACTATTTTAGCAGTTAGTCTTGCCATGTGGCATACATTTTCAAATAACAAGGGCTTCTAATATGACTTTTCCGGTAAGTTTTTAGAGGGAAACCTCTCTTTGGAGAAAATGGAAGACCTGTTCCCTATAAAAGGTGAGTACAGGCATGCAGGTGTCCTGACCTCAAATGAATGTGAATGCTACTGCCGTTGTTTGTGATATTTCACACCTTTGCTGGGACTATACAAGTAAGCCTGGTATAACTGCATCCAAGAAACCTCTTTCCTCCAAAGATACTCACCTGCGACTCCGGCTGCCTCCTCTATTTACAGGTCTCTCCATTTCAGAGTCATTGTCATTATCCTCTGCCTCATCCGATTCTTCCTCATTGTCATCAGAATGCAGATCTTTCATTATAGACCTTAAAGGACCTGAGCAATGACAACGAATGTTAGACATGGGAATGATTCCTAGCACTGAACACTATTTAAAAATCATTACCTGTACTTGCATTGAAAATTAGAATAAAAAAAATGGAATACAAGCTTTACTGAAACACCAGTATTTTCATAATAAGGTCACCAAAATGTTCATTCAAGAATATCACTTTCTAGGAAATTGCTGTGTATTTTTCCTCTCTAAGAAAAAGATCACAGCTCAAAAGAAACAGAAAGATTTATTAGTAAATTGGA
Source organism: Ctenodactylus gundi (assembly GCA_004027205.1). Taxonomy (NCBI): domain Eukaryota; kingdom Metazoa; phylum Chordata; class Mammalia; order Rodentia; family Ctenodactylidae; genus Ctenodactylus; species Ctenodactylus gundi. Next base: position 52,346 of record PVKB01000586.1, read on the forward strand.
TGTTTTGTTAAGTTAATCCATGTATTGAAAAGTTGGGATTAATAAATCACTGTGGTTGTAACTTGTTCTTGGCAATACATCCTTTGTGTGGTAGTTTTTGATCTATTAAGATTTAGCTGTTCCTTTTATTTCAAGGTCAGTTTCAGGTCAAGCAAGCATTTCAGTCAAGTTCAGAGTATAAAGTATTTCAATTCCATGGTGTAATGTCCTATTTCTGATCTTCACATTGATCTTGGACGAACATCTTGTTGCAACAATTTTATGCAGCTAATTTTCATTTTACTTTTTAAGAAACTCCTGGCAAAATATCAGCATGTATTAATATAAATAAGCCCATGTAATAAATCAGGTGCCAAGAAAATTCAAGACATTACCAAATTATAGATGAGAAAAATCAAGCCATCACTACTAATTTTACTCCAGGATAAAACAATGAACACACACACACACACACACACACACACACACACACACACACACACACACACACACACACACACAACATTCATGTGGCTTCCTTTCTATTTTTCTATTCTAAATGTGATGAAAACAAGATAGGTCTTTTCACTATTAACAGAAAAGATTTCAAAGGCAATCAAAAAAGTGAGAAAGGCACTTTCATTTTGATTTTTGTACTTCCTAAAGTCTAATCTTGATAGGAATATCGGGGGCAGCTCTAACATCAACTTCTTGAGATCTCAACATTCCGCAGAACTAAAATTTTTCTGGATTGGTAGTAGGCCCATGTATTTAGAAGCCAGTGGAACAAGACCTCTGAGTAGTCAAAACTATCACTGTTGTTAATATTTTTCTTGTAAGTTTGGCTTTAGCCTAAACACATACAACTATTTAATCCTTTTCAAAACATGCAAAGCAATTAGGATTTGGTTGTGGTCGACCAAAAAGGTGATGCTTAATATAATGCTAAAAAGTAAACTATTCATTGATACTGACTTATTTTTTCTTGTAAAAAATGAGGAGTCCATATTTGAAGATCTTAGACATACACAGAGAACATAACTAGTTACATTTTCTAGTTTAAATTTCTTTATTCTGAATTTAGGTTATTACTTGAATATGCATAGTGAAAAATATATTCAAAAAACAGCAAATTAATATTTACTAAAAAATCTTCTAAGCTGCACAAAAGCAACAATGAAAGGTATCCAAAGAGAAAGTGTAAAAACCTATTACTCTTTGTTGAAGCTTTTGAAGTCCAGCTTTTGCTACTGTATTTCCTTTGGGAACTCCCTGGAATGGGTTGTGTCTATAATCCTTTTGTAAAATTGTAATCTGATGGCACGAACTGGCAAAAAGAAATTTTCTAGAGCCTGGCGTCATATATCAGAATAATACATTCCTAGGGAAAATAAGTAGAACTGTATAGAAACCAAGTTACCATTCAAATAATAAAACAATAGAAGATAGGTCATAAATCAACTCATTAAGGTATTTTCAAAGAAAAATATCTCATGGTTTGTCTGGGGGCTGTTGATACCTTGTTGCCTGGTCTGGGACGGTGTGAAGCTGGAGCTGGAGCTGGAGCTGGAACTGGCAGGACTGGGTTGCTCAGACTTCAGAGAAGAAGAGAAAGGCATATCAATACATTTATGAGACACTACACACCTAAAATTGAAAATATTGGTGCTGAAAGCAGTCTCCACAAAAAGAGAGACACTGTGCAAGAAAAATGACTACACATTTCATTAGGTCAAAATACTAACACAAGACAGTAAGAGTTTTGTTTTGACCGCTTATTTTTTCAGAAGCAGAAACAAGTATAAAACCTCAAGGATGAAGAAATAAACACCTGGATGTTACTTGCAAGAAGGAACTGGCTATGATTCACTCCTATGTAGATGCTATGTAGATGTATCACTGAGAGACACCTGATCGCTCTTTTTGCAATGTTTGACTGACTCAACTGGTTAAAAAATAGTGGAAATGAGGCTGAGGTCATCAGTTCAATCACATTATGAGCCAGTTAATTTGACTCTGATCCAAGGCCATGACCCAACCATAACCCTGCCCTCAGTTCACAAATGGAGGCTGATATTCAAGAGACTCAGCCAAGTCCCACAAACGAGTCAGGTGAAAACACTGCCACTATATTTTTTAATACCTTTAATTTTGCAGTCTATGAATGACAGGGAAAAAGTGTCATTCACATACCCTAATATCTTACTCTCAATAATTCCCTTCATCCTTTAATATCTAGAACAAGTTCTACAATCATCTTCTTTGACCCACCCAGCTCAGCACTATCCTTCAAACCTACTGAAAATACACCGGATCCACCATTTGTCTTGTTAGACATGCTACAGTCTATCCACTACGCTCCTCCTCCTACTCTGCCTTCAATGTGTCTTTTTCCCCAGACAGTAGACAGGCAGCACTTGAAAAATCAGTCTGGCTTGTGCTTCCTATTATCCATTCATACTTAGCATAATGCTTTACATGCAGCAGGCATTGCATGTTAAAGGTAGCACTTTATGACTCTATTGCACTGTGCACCAGTGTTTATGAGAGACTTTACAACAGGTAACGACAAGTATAGTAGGGACACAGACAGAAGTGTGCAAAGACACAGAGGATACCTCTGACACTCCTAAATTTTACATACTTAAGGCCAAATTTATTTTAAAAGAATTTAATAATGTTGGTACCTTTGGTTATAAGAGTAGTAACCATATCCATGACTCGGTACTCATGTTATTTGGTATGTCAGGTCTTCCCCTGCACAGAGCATATGTCCTTTTTCCTTTGCTCAATGGGCAATTAAGTTGGAACATGAACTAAGAACACAGCTAGAAGTTGCTAAATGAGGATGGGAATCTCAATTTTGTTTCTACTGCAATACCTCATCATTGGTTTTTCCACCTCTCCTCCCAGCAATGCACTCCCACTCCCTTCTCCCTAAGCAGCACCAGATTCTACTGACTCAGACACAAGAAATCACTTTCAGGCCTTCCTAATGCACACTTCACATTCTCTTGCCGGATGGGAAAACAGGTGTCAGCAATCTATCACTTATTCTGCAGGAAAAGAGCCAAAGAGGATCTCTAATGAGCAGCAGGCAGCCACCACCTCGTCACCATTGCAAAATTTACTTGAGAATTCTAGTACAATGTCCTACACATTGCTGTTTGCAGCCTACAAAGAAGAGCTGGTTTACAAGTACAAGTGCCTGTGTGAGGTACTCTTCATTTCTGTTGAGTGGCTCCTCCACGGTTGAGCTCCAACCGTGAGTTACACAACTAAAAGGGCATTCAGTTAGCATTTATGTGCAATGCCCAGCTGTGAAATAGTTCTCCCAGGGCCCAAAGAGGACTCCTTTTCCCTCTCCAAGTTGCTCTTTTCAGCCATGAAAAGTGCTTACAAAGGGTATTGTGATAGCCCTGGAAACCATTTGGGAGCCAAAAAAGATTTCCTTACAGTGAGCAGAGAGTGCTAATTCCCTACGCTGCCTGACCAGCACACATTGCAGTGGACCTAAAGGACCTATCTGCAGTATTTGCTGAGGATGATGTTACTTACAATAGCAAGGGAGGATGGTGGCCATCTCTCCAAACTATCTCTCACTAACCTTGACTCATTTTTCTCAAGGGTCATGCTGATGCCAGAACCAAATCTGGAGGCAACCTTTCCAGCTTCTTACCCAGTAAAAAAGTAATTCCACAGTTTTTAATCATCAGAAAACGGAAAAATAGTAAAGAATGTAATACAATGAAAGTAAAAGCTTTTTATTCAACATCTATGATCAATACCCTGGCTCTGCCATAAAGCATAGAAAGAATTTGAGCAGGTTCACAATAGAAGTCACATTAATTCTATGAGGATATTAAAACAGAAGGGTAACAGCAAAAAGTTACACAAAGAAGAACAAAATGTTGAAGGTTTGGCAGCAAAAGCACCATCCTGAACGTCTCTGGTAGTCAGGACAAGCATTTATGAAAATTTGAAGCTGAAGCAAAAATGTTTAATATGAACTCAAGCAGCAATCTCATATATTCAGGGACACCAGAACCACAGTAATTCTTGTGAAAGCATAAATTGCTGCTCTGCCCCAGAGTTTCTGAATCATGAATAATAAGAAGAACCTGAATTCTTTGCAACATCCCAGGTAACACTAAGGCCACAAGTCCAGGAATCAGTCATATTTCTCCCCTTTGTGTTTAGTAGTACTCAGGACTGTACCTGGCCTTTGTACTATGCTACATCCCAGTCCTTTTAAATTATTTATTTTGAGACAGAATCTTGCTAAGTTGCTTAGTTGCCTGGCGTGGGTCAAATTTGAGATCCTTCTCCCTAAGTCTCTCAACTAGCTACACTTTTGAGAATCACTAATTGACCCAGGGCCTGATGCCCATAAATATTAATCAAAATCATCTGGGAGAAGTGCATATATGAGTAGATTGTGAATTAATAGGTTTGAAATACAGGTTCAAGTATGTTTATTAAAAAACTCAAATTATATTAATGTCACTTTTTAAATAAGTTCTTTAAAAGTTTTTAAGAAAGTATTAAGATTATATATGTGAAAAAATTAGAAGTGTATTGACTGTCCAGAAAAAGCCTCCCTGCATTCTCTTCAAAGTGTTTTGCAAGAAATCACCCTGAAATCATTTTTATCACTCACCTAAAATATTTGTCAAGCATGTTCATGCAGTGGACAGGCCTTAAACACAGGCTGACTAGCACAGAATTCTACTGAATGAAGCTACTTAGAAAGCCCTTCTGGCTCTCAATGTGGGTGACACTGTCTTCAATTTCATCAAGTCCTAACAACAGATCTGTAACTCTAAGTATCAATTTATTTTAAGAAAATCAGGTTGACTCTCAAAAAACACAAATCAGGCAAGATTACATAAATTACAGGTTATCTGCTTTACATAGACAAACAAAAACTCCATTCACAGGGCTAGATGATGATCTTCATAGACCCTAAGGATTGATGGGACATAGTAGGGACAAAGTATCCTCGTGTTCTGACTTTACCCCCTAAGATACATTTAAAGTATGTGGTGAATACATGTGCACATATGAATGCTAAAACAACAATTAAGACTGTAAAATGGTTAAAGTTCGATTTTTCTCTTGCTGAGATACTTATTATAAAAATATCAAATTTCTCACAATAATGTTTCACTTCATTAAATGAACTTAAATCTATACCATATAAATATACTTAAAGCGATGGACATGAAGGCAAATCTAGTTATTTCAGATTTTACTAACTTTCATATCTTATTTAGTCATATTTCACTGATTGTAACCTACTTTTTTCTCAGCTCATTCTCCTCTAGCTGTTGTCACTTTTTCTCTGGGGTCATTGGTGTCGCTGGTCTCCCTTTCACTGTCCAAGTTTCCTTTAAGTATTTTCTGCAGTACTGACTCAGTGGCTGCAAATTCCTTTAAGCTGTCTCTGCATTGGAAAGTTTTAAGTTCTCCCTTTAAACTAAAAGATAATTTTTCTGGATATAGCAGTCTTGGTTGGCATTAATATTTTTTTAATGCTTGGATGACATTGCTCCACGATTTCCTTGCTTTTAGAGTTTGGATTGAAAAATCTGCCGTTATCCTGATGGGTTTCTCTTTGTAGGTCACCTTCTGTTTTTCTCTTATCGCTTTTAGTATTTTCTCTTTGTGTTGGGTTTCTAGAATTTTAATTATGATGTGTTGTGATGAGGATCTCTTCTGATCAAAGTTGTTTGTTGTTCTATATGCCTTGTGAATGTACAAATATGCACCTTCCAGTATTCAGCTAAGGCAATTGAATTTTATTTATTTTTTCTCTTCTTTCCCAAATTAACTAGTCTTTTGATCTACATGCTTATAATTATTTTCTAGTGTGAACTGGTGGGTAAGGCCAGGTTTAACAATAACAACAAAGATGTAGGAAAATATGGAAAAAAACCTTTTGGTGAATATCCCAATGAAGGTATTGGTTGGATTCAGAGAGGAGATATCAAGATTTGACTACTGCGAACCCATTAGAGGAATAGGAAGCTGGGGTAGAGTGGTGACTTGAGTGAAATGGCTTAGGCACGGAAGATTAATATGTTAAACACTGTATGGTTTCTTGGACTTGGAAAACCCAGAACACAGACATTCTTTGGAACCATATGAAGTGATAGCCAGAGTCGGGGGAAGGGACAAGGAGGGGGTCGGAGGGTAGAAGATGGGAAGGGATTGTGAAGTCGATGTGATACATAGATGTATGAAACACCCAACTACATTGTAAATACTATGTATTACATTTGTATATTAATAAAAATAGTGGGGAAAAAAGAGAAAAAATAATGTTTCACTTCTTGCTGATGCCCTGGGTAATCAAACACTAGGCAGAAAAATTCTTTCAATAATACGTTCCATAATGATAAATGTATAGGCTTAACAATATCATTTTGGGGAAGATCAGATAAGCACTGGATTACTCATAGAGTGTGGGCCCTAAGCCTTATACAGAAGTTATTGTGTGAAATTCATCTAATAAAATAAAATTATCTAGGCCACTGTTGTTATAATGGTAATCAACAATTGGTTGCTATTATTATTATTTACAAAAGTCCAAACTGTTCTACTGCCTAAGAAAGATATCTTATTAACAAAATAGCAGGCCTGCCAAGATTTGCAACACAGTCTTCAAATTACATGGCTATGCAAAATCATTTTGTAATGGATTTTATAAAGGAGATTACTTTTGTCCAGGATAAGAAAGCCACATGTTTACAACTTCTAGACATGTTTCAAAAGAGAACACCTGCCAAGGTAGATCATGTAGGAGAGTTTGCAAAATTTGATACTGTTCCTGATACTTGGAGAGGACTTATTCCTTAAGTAACATCAAAAATTCTGTCCTTTCTTATGGGCAACTTTATTTATGAATAGAATGTCAGTGGCTCGTTCTTCAAAGCAACCAAAAATTTAAAAAGAGAGCGTAGGTAATAATAGACACCTTTCTTCAGTGAAAAGAAGATATTATAGTTAGAAATTACATCTGACAAAAAATTATATATATATATTTTTACCTTGTCTAGAAAAGGAAAATGTACAGCCTACAATCAAGTTGATCTCTTCTCAGTACAAATATACAGGAAGACTGTTATAGATTTGTACTAGTCAGACAAGAACACACTAATATACTTTTTACTTCCTTGTTAAATTTTTATTATGACTCACTGAAGTACTAAGTTATCAGTTTAGTATTTTATTAAAAAATAAACATCCCACACATTACCTTTATTTCACCTTTAAGCAACTATCTCATTTTGTTTCTCTATTTGTAACTAAAGATAATCTCTCTGGTTTTCAAATATACTTACTCAATCATATTTAATTTTAATATCTATGCTAAACAATTATAGAAAGTATTCCCCATCACACTAGAGAAATCTAACTTACAAATTCCCATTATTAGGCAATATTTTGCAAAAGCTATGTCAAAAAAGTTAGGGCCAAAATCAAGCAAAAAAGTATTGAAAAGTAATAAAATAACCAATTATGTTAACAAGATTAAAGCAAGAGTAAATTGCTAAAAAGCTACAAATGGTAAGTTTTCATTTTCAATGGTTTCACATTAATAACTGGTTAAAACATGTTAAATGATCAAACATTATGATATAGAAAGGTACATAAAACTAAGACTGGATGAACCTGGGCATAGGCAATCCCTTAATGCATTGCTGAGTAACTCCACCATATTCCGTTTTATTTGCCTTAGTATAAGGAAGGAAACTGTTAAGGATTAAACTGTGCTACATTCCCTGGGATCCATCTGCTGAAGTCCTAACCACCAATGTGATAGTCTGAAGACATAAGGCCACTGGGGAGTAATTAGGTCGGAATGAGGTCAAGAATGTGGGGCTTTCAATGAAATCAGTGCCTTTAAAAACAGAGAACTTGCTTCCTTTTCTTCTCACACTATATGAGGACACAACACGAATAGAACCCTTAGGCTCTGTAATCTTGAATTTGTAGCCCTCAGATTGTTTAGAGATACTGTTGTACTTGAGCCATGTAATCTATAGCATTTTGCTACAGCAACCCAATCACGCTAAGACACCAGGACACATTTTTTTTTTTTTTTAAATGAGACAACTGAAGCAAAATAAGATTAAATGACTGAGGGGAGGGGTGACAGGTGAATTAGAACTAGGTTTTTCTGAGTTCTCATCTACTGCTTATTTGTAAATACACCTATCAACTTTAAAAAATTGTAATTAAGTTAAAGCATTCTGAACACACTAACATCTTTTTATAGCACTCGTGACAGGGAACAAAGCTCTTGTATACTGTGAAAAATGTATTGAAAATCTCTGTCTTCAAGGGACCATCCTGTGATCTACACCCAAAGCAAACCAGTGTCAAAACAAGAACAGTTCATCCCAGGTCTTAATGTGCCTGCATCAATTGTTTCTAGCATGTGTCCAATAAATACCAGTATGGATCATGGCTAGAAATCTCACTAGTTCAGTAAGTTTTGTAAAGGAAAGCAGGAAAACTTCTCCTCTAAACTGACCTTATATTCTTGACACTGACCCTCACTGATAGGCCACATACAGCAATGTGGTACAGCTGTCATTGTGTTGCCACAAAGGTGATTACTTGCTCTTCCTAACTCTATAATCAAAATCTAACAACATCCAAAAACAAAAAGAAATGAATGTTTTAAATAATCTGTTACCGGTATTTTCTTTCAAAACAAGGTGAAACTAAGGAGAGATGACTGGAAGCTGCAACCTTTATTGCTACACAGTTACTCAAGTCTGTGACCACAGGAGGACTCTACATCTCTTCCTGGCGGAAGACTTTTTCCATTTCTATTATGACAACTTGAATGAGCTAGATCGCAAAATGGAATTATATTTAGCCTATTGGGCTCTTCTATGAGCAAAAGCTATTGTTGTGCCCATTATTTTCTAGTAACAGAACAAGAGCCTAAGAATTATCCTCTCAACTCATTGCTAGCAAAATAGAAAAAGGGTCTTCATTTCTGTTGTATTTTCAACTTAGAGACATACACCATCCTGAATGCCAAGATAATTGGCTTTATACTGAGGTGACTATTTTTACAATTGGGTTTGCTTTCTTCATTATTAACATCATCCTCACAATTGTTATTAAATGTTGTCATCCTTTGGACCTATCACTCTCTGTCTAAGGACACAAATATCTAATTAGGAAATGAAATGGCCTTGGGGAACCAGGGCCCATAAATCTTTCCTTAAGACTCTTTTCCACACTTAGGGCTGGCTATAATTTTCCTTTAGCTTCCTCTCTTTTAAGCAGAGGAGCCTCAAATCTTTTATCTCTCATCACCAGTTGTACTTTGAAGGCTGCTACTGACTACTGTAGCCAGAACATGTGCTCATTCAAAAAGTCCAGTTGTTACAAGATGGTATATGTGCCAGATGTGTTCTAAGAGATTACTGGCAGAGGCTCCTTGTTAAGAGCTTTAGGAATGCAGAATCATCTGGAAACAGACGACTTACAGTTCTACCACCCGTAGGTATATTACTGTCCTTTGAGCAAAGATTATGTGTAAAAAAGTTGAACTTCCCAGCTGGTCATTAAATATATCACTCAGCTATAATGCCAGAGACTTATCTTTTAACTGGTCTCTTTACCCTCCTCCTTCTATCGTGTATTTTGGGGATGATGGTAAAGAAAACAGTTACAAATGAGAGGGGTTAGATCTACAATGCCCCACAAAAGAGAGAAAAGATGAGGAAAAAGTTTCCTGATAGACTTGCCCTAACTTAAATGAATTATTACTGGAGCAGAGCATCAAACACAACTGCTAACAGATTCAGCATAAGATCTTGAAGCCGCTGTCACAATTCTTCTCAGTTACTTACAAATAATCCATCTGTGCAGAGAATTAGGAACTTAAATTGTTGTTGTATTCTCTACATTTATAATAGCACCGAACTGACAAAGCCAGCTATAAAATTTAAAATATTAAAGTAAATTGGATGAGCTCAGAAAATAATAAAGGTGAAAATTAACCGAAATGAACTAAAATAGATGTATCTATAGAGATCATCTTGAGAAGACATTTAACTGCATTTCCTTCTTTAGACCTTTCTAAAAAATGGATCACCTTAAAACGTTCATGGAGCATTTGACTGGTACCAGTAGAAGCTTTACAGACTTACACAAATGTCAAGAATATCTATTAAATTTAATCTGTGGACTATCTTACAGAATTTTCTCCATTTTAAGTGAAGCTTGGATTTACAACAACCATGTCAGTGGCATTAAAAGTCCATTTTATTTGTTAAGATCTTATTTCTATGGTACCTGGACTCAAGATAACTGAAATCCACTGAAAAAATATACGTGCATCAATTTACAACTATCTGATCATCACCAGATCAAAAAATGCAACATTTCCCCACTAAAAGTTTATACAAAAAATGTTAATAATTGCAAGAATTATTCTTAAGTAAGTCATGTATCCTCCTAGCTAGAATAATACTGGAGACTTTCCTACTGTCTAGATAAGAAAACCTCTAAGCTCCTTGGGTGCAGGTATATGCATATGTGTGCTTGTACATGTACATAATTAAATCTATAGAGGTTAAAAAAACCAGACCTTCCATTCATATTTTCTTCTTTCTTTTTTAAATGTTTAATTTTTGTATGTTCTTCCTAACATAACATATTACTAAAATGACTCCTACAGTTTAAAAGTGTAGATGTAGTGGAGCAGACATTTACTGAGAAAGATGAATTTTATTACTAACTCTATTAATATTTATCAGCCTCAATTCTGTAATTTGCCTAAGATTTCAACTGTATCATATAGTTTTCAAATTCTGGAGGGATATTTGCCTTACATTTTATTTGAGACTACCTAGACTTACTTATTTTTGTAATATATTATGCTCTAAATCAACTGGGATCAAAATGTTTAATTTTTAAGTTAAACAGAGAAGCTGTAACAAAATTCTTACTGAAAGGTAACACCAATTTATTTTAAAGTTTTAAGGTGCATACAGATTTACTTAAAACTAAACTTCACTCAAGACACTTGACATAATACCCGTAGAAACTTTATCTTCATTGCAGCTCTGTTTAAGACTCTATGGTATAGTGTTTATTGACATTTATTGCAGTATTAAACGAAACCATTCATAAATGGCCTCACACCTAAATATGCTATAATTAAACATTTGCTTCTGCTTAAAATGACAAATCCTAACAAAAAGTTTATAAAAATAAAATTGTTTTTAAGACGCCTCTTTTCTCTTACTGAAATGCCAAGAATGTGGTACATGTCAGAGATCAATCTCAAGTGAAAACATTCAGAGATAAGATTATTCTGTTCTGTTCTCAACGTAGCCCTTGGGGGAAAAAAAAGTGTTCAAATCACATACTCCTCATTTGTAATATTATATTCCTGTCAGGAATAGGGGGAACGCTTCTGCTTACCAGGCTCTAACAGAACTGGCATTTCCATGCACACATCTTATATAAGCCTAACAGTTGCTTTTCTTCATAAATCAATCTATTGTTGTACTTCATAATGAGAAGGCAGATTTACTGCCGTTTACCGCCTTTTCTCACCATCAGAAAGATGCCTATTTGGGTAATAGAACATTTCTCTTCTTCAAGGGTGCTTGGGATTAAGGAGGCAGGGGCAAGAACCTTTAACATCTGCTCCCTTCAAATGAATGACACCTCTAGTTCTCACAGCCTGGACACTGAAAAGCAAATACCCTAAGCTGTTAAGATTCTCTAACTTGAAGAAGCACAATACTTTAAATACACTGAAATCATACCTCCAAAACACACACTGGGGATGTGAAGGTTATGCAGCAAAACACAGAGAATTCTGATTGCTAACACTGTCACCCAAATGCCACACAATCATCATCAGATCAGAACAATGGGAATTCTGAATAAAGACCTAGGATTTATCATTTGACATTTTCTCCAGCCCTGAAAACAAATTTAAAGTAGTAACTGGTAAGACTTGAATCATCTGAATCTCAATATTATGCAAACACAAAAATGGTTTATAATACAGACATACATTCCTGTTGTGTTTAGTTAATGTTTTCCCCGTAGGGAGAAATATTTAAGAATTACAAACCTCAGGCTTTTATTTCAAAATGAGAGAAAGGCACTTGTCAGGATCTAACTCCTAACCATCTGCCTTTTAAAAATATACGCATGCACACCCACCCACTCACTTCAGTAAGGCTTAATATTTTTAGCAAGTAAGTAGATCTTGATGGATCTAAACAGAAGTTTCAGTAATCACAGCTCTACTTTTGGAAACAGAGGTATTTTTAAATAGACATCATGATTCCTACTAGAAAATGCAGTCTGCCACAAATTTAAAGCAAAGGGACACCATGTGAAACAAATAAACAAAGTGGGGCAGGTACTGAATTCAAGAATAATCTTATTTTTAAAGAAAACTAAATTATGTCCTCTATCCATGAATATAGAGTATTGCCTCATGAGCTCACTTTTCTTGTTACTTTGAGCTATCTTTTGTCACTTCACCAATGCACTGTGACAGTTTTACAGGCTGTTATCCCAAAGACTTCAGTATTTATGGTCTTTATTCACTTGGACTTTCTGCTCTTATCCACTGGTTACTAATCACTAAATAGATTTTATTTTATGGGACTGAAATTAGCTCAAAGGATGCCTTTCAACAATGGCATCTCCGGACAGCACCGGCTGAAGGTCCTCTCCTCTGCCTCTTGCTTGCTGTCCTCAATCTTCTCTTCCCTACAGACAAGTTAACGAGGGTCCAAGATCTTCACTGTTCAGTTAGAGCAATAGCACAAATGATTTACTGCATTCTTTAAAATGTGTGGAACTGTTTCTGAATTGATGCTCAGAAACACATTCAATTTCAAGATTTCAGAAATGACTTAAAAGCCTAAACTTGTTATCAATCTTCATTTTTTTTTTTAAAGAGCATTTCCTACTGGTAGAATCATTATTCAGAAAAAGATCAACTCTGAAGTATATGCTTACGTGTATGTATGTTTCAAATAAGTACCTGCTATTTTAAAACTTCAACACATTTAGTTTATAACCTGTGAAATTTCTTCCTATATATAATTATCCTTGTACATACTACATATAAAATACCAAGGACTAAAACCAAACAACAGTTATCTTCCTTTTCACTTAACTACACTTCACTCAAACATCTCTTGAGATCAGCTGGTTTTTATCTTACAAACAACGTGAAATGTGTAATAGAACATTTGTCAGTTGCCTTTTCAGTTGCCTACAGGAAACCTAGAAATCAAATATACCTACAAAGTTGTGTTTTTTATACATTAAAAATCTGAAGAAAAACTAAAACCACTGATATTATTATTATTATTATAAAATTTCTGATAAACTAAGCAAATTGCAGAATTCTCTCAATGTGGACTGGGTAATAGGGGAGGGTCTGGGAGAGGAGAGAGGAAAGGGGAGGGGAGGGGAGAGGAAAGGAGGGGAGCGGAAAAGAGGGAGAGAAGGGGAAGGGAGGGGAGAAAAGGAGAGAACTCCGGAGGAACACCGAGGCTCTACTTTATTTATTGCTATAAAATATAGTTTACTAAACATGACTCTTCTTTGAAATGAGAGACTCACAATGATTAGCTTTGTGTTTTCCAGAAATCAACTGAACTGAAATAAAAACATTTCAAAAGAAAATGTTGAATAAAAACAATTTTAAACCTGTATCTCCACATTTAAGTAAAAATAATAATGTTCTACCCCAATAGAAAAAAATTTTTGATTTACAAAGATTAGTATTCACATTCATTTACCTTGCCCATTTATATATAATATTAACTATTTGGCTATCATATGATTGCATTTAATTTTTAGAGGCATACATAATGAATTTTCCTTGAATATAGTTCCAGAAAAAAAATTTTGCTAATGAATGTGAATGCTCTGTGGTCTTTCAAATGTAAAACTATATAACTGCCACATTTCTTTACAGAGAGAAAAAAAAAAGGCAGACATTATTGCCCACATACAAAATTTCCTAGTACTAAATGAAGGCTACATTCTTTAAATTTTGTTACTGCTTATTTCAGATTATATTTGTCACATACGTTATTAACCTGGAAGCTAATGCAAATTCCATTCAAACAGATGTTTAACTATTAAATAAACTATAAGTTACATACCTTCATTTGTGTTAAAATTTATAGTTGTAAAAATTTTCAAAATTTAATGAGGCATTTAATGTGCAACTAAGTGATAACTGACTTATCATATACTGCAATGGTTAGATGATAAGCAGTGTTTTTTTAGTAAATTTTACATATTTTCTTTTATATCTAAATATATAAGAATACAGAAAACATCTTGGATATATGATTTCAAAATATGATAAGCTATTGAATTATGGAATTAAAAAGAACATATTCTTTCTGAATATTTCAGTTCTTACTGGTAAGGTACTGTAAGTTCTAATCTTTAGCTTTTCTAGGAAAATAAAAAATTTAATATTATAATCACAAGAAAACAGTACTCTAACATGCACTGTAATAATTCGTTGGAAGAGAAAATAATGGTTAAGTCCTTTGAAAGTAGAGGAGAAACATCTTTTTTTCTACCTTAAATCACTCACAGAAAAAAAACACACCAGGAATCCATTAGACAATAAGGTGTTGTAAAAATCATACAGTCGATGGATAAACTTTAGTTCAGTTTTTTAAAAAAATTAAATTAAGCATACTTTACTCAAATTTGTGCTCTAAAATTTTTCTGAATTCCTCTAACATCATAACCCTCTCTGGTTCTGTTACTGTCACTCACACCCCAGCCTTTTCATTACCTTGCATAGTATCCTAGAACCTACCTTTCTTACCAAGTACAGCATATAGCAAATAAACTTTTAAAAAGTGTTAGCCTTTAAAAATCAGAAATATAGCAAAGAAATCATCCTCACCTCTTTTAAAACAGATTAGCCCTCAGGAATAGAGAAATGTCCCCAAAGTACACATCTGTCAGCAAGGAACTAAGAGCTGTGAGAATGTCCTCTTGAAAAGAAAGAAGTCTCCTTAGGCACCCACAGGTATATTTAGATTAGACTGGCAGTTTAAATGACAGCAAACACATGGTCATGACTTTGCAATTGCTCATTCCTCCAACACACCACACACACACACACACACACACACACAGAGAGAGAGAGAGAGAGAGAGAGAGAGAGAGAGAGAGAGAGAGAGAGAGCCTAATCAGAAACAAACATTCACTCTGAACTGTTTTAGAATTAGCTTCTTCTATCTGATACTACTGTATGTGTGATAACCAGACATTCTGCTCCAGAGATCAGATGTTAAACACTTCACTCTCTCTTAGCATACGAGGATCTTGACTAACACGGCTTAAGTATTCCAAAATGTTTATTTTTCCTAACATCAATTTGAATAAATTTCATACTCTAGTCTGTGGAGTTTTATAAAACACATAATAAAGTAATGACTATGTCAATATCCTAGGATCTATTTGTTTCAGGGGCACGTGAACTACAGGACCTGCTCCCCCTAACCACACACACTACTATTCTGTAAACAGAGTTACCACCAAGGATCACATTTTTGTGTGTGTATGCAAACAAAGGGTGAGAAAGTTAATAGCTGGAGATCCTGAACATGGACCTTAAGATCCTGCTTATAACCATAGCTACTGGAACACTTTCTAATAAGAAAAACAGAAACAGAGATGGCACTGTCCCCAGGAGGGTCCCAACTACACTACACTATCTATTAAGATTAACCTATACTGATAAATTAGTGAGGAGAAAGAAATACTGCTATCAGCTCTATGACAGATGGAAAGTTTATAAAAATGACAAATTTAAGATAATCGTTTTAGTTTTGGTATACATTTTACATTTTAACCTAAAAGTAGTTTTTTGAAATATTTTGACAACTTGTGGTTAAAATTATAGGAAAGAAAAGAGAATAGTACAGTGATTCAGATGTTAGATTGTAGAAACATCAGACTAGGTTTGTGCCTCAATTCCACCACTTTCCATGTGGCAAAACCACATAGATCTTAGCCAAGTAATATAATTTCTCCAGGTCTTGATCTCCTCATCTCTAATGTGGGGATATGGTACCAATTAACCAGGGTAGCAAGTCATGTATGTAATGTGAATACCTAGAAAATGCAAAGTAACAAGGACAGAGTATGGAATAAATGATGACTAATTGTTAGTTACTCTTATCATCACTAAGAACAACTGTGAAATTAGGTTGTAAGAAAAGTTATGCCTGAGTCCACTGGGCATGCTTAGCTTCTTTCTTATGTTAGTTTTCTCTGAAATACATTTCATTTTCCAAGAAATAAAACAACTTCTTTTGGGCTGATCTAAACTTCAATCTTCTCCTGGAACAAGATGCTGATAAATTGCCCAGTCCAATGCCTGACACAGAACTGCCAGGTCAAGTAATTATTGAAAATTCTTGGGAAAAAAAAAGAAAGTGAAACTCACTGAAGGCATTCTATTGCTAGGGCATGAGAAGTACTTCTTCCTTCATAAAAATGTGGCCCCAGGAGTCTCGAGATAAAAAAAAAAAAA
Source organism: Ctenodactylus gundi (assembly GCA_004027205.1). NCBI lineage: Eukaryota > Metazoa > Chordata > Mammalia > Rodentia > Ctenodactylidae > Ctenodactylus > Ctenodactylus gundi. The sequence continues at coordinate 68,916 of PVKB01000586.1, forward strand.
TCACTACCTAAAGAAAATACTAATGTCACAATACTTTCCTAGACAGTTCATATCTTGTACATATCTGACTTGCACATGTCTGATATACACTAGTTTATCTTGGTAATAAAAAGACAACCAGATGGGTGCTGATCACTTGATAGCACAAATATCTGTCCAGTAATTTTTGCTACTTCCTAAAAGCATTACAAAGGAATTCAGGTGGGGACAAAACCTCAAACTTAATTGAGATTCCTGTACACTGTTTGACAAATTTAAGATCATGTGTATCATTTATTATATACTATCTGTTCATGTGGTGTCATCAATGGCAAGGTATTTCTTTTTTCCTTTTAGGAGACATAATCACTAAAAGTCCTGTACCCCCCAGCAGAAGTTTCTGTCACAAACAGAAGCAAATTTGATGTACGTAAGAAATAAAAGTATTTCCAATGTTAATGCTATCCAAAAAATTGTTTTTAATGCTCAGATTGTAACCTATCGTTAAACTTTAATGTAGCCTAACACAATTACCATCAATGGGATGTAGGTGTTAGATGATTATATTAATATCAACAGTACCAGCAAATTAACATTTCTTCCCATGTGATGGAATTCTGATAAATATCAATTCATTGGTTTACTGAATCCTGAAGATCAAAACACCCTGCATATGGTACTAATAAATCAAGTAGGGTCATCAAACTTACAATCTGTTTTCTTTGGCTAAAATTGCAAAGTTTTATTTACAGAGTCTTATCTACTCCTAGAAATTCTCTGCCAAACTAAATTTAACTCACCAAGGGTATAGAACATATAGCACTTCCCAGTTGCACCCTTCTGAGCTTTTGAAGTTTGGGGATATTATTGTGTGATGGTCGAGATTATCTGGTCTTTTCCTCCCCCTTGTTGTTTAGACTTCATAGTGAACCAAAATTTCACCCAGAAAACTTAAAAGCTACTACTAGATTCAGCCTGGAAAGTTAGGAAATATTTTATCAACAAAACCTAATATGAATAAAGGTACTTATAATTCTGGACGCTGGGAATTCTACTCAAGCATTCATATTCCAATTAATCACTTTCTAATAAACTGACTTTAAACCTCATGACAGCAGTATTAGTTGAAAGAGAAGGACCTAGAAATGATAATATTAACAGAAGCAAGATGAAAGCCTCAGAAGAATTCAATTATCTTTCTCAATCTTTCAAGTTGATTCCATACGAGACTATTTTAATAGATAATCTATCCTATTCCATGTATTTCCAATCTTGAAGAACATGTAGGTGGGACAATAGTGTTTTTATTTTCTTCTTTGTAACACTATTGTGTATGCTTGAAATATTTTAAAATAATTATGCTTCAAATACATAAAATATTTATCCTTGGTTCATTTAATAACATCCTAAAGTAGTAAGAAATACTCTCTTTTCATATCTAGAAAGATTTTAGAAAGCTTAAATAATGCACATAATAAAGTAATGACTACATACATCCTAGAATCTATTTGTCTCAGGGGCATGTTGACTACAGGACCTGCCCCTCATAACGACACACATTTGCTGAAAAATCAACTAAGATTTTTGTTCCTCTCTCTCTCTCTCTCTCTCTCTCTCTCTCTCTCTCTCTCACACACACACACACACACACACTCCCTCTCTCTCTCTCTCACTAGTCATGACAATTAAAACTGTCTCCAGACAGTACCACATGTATCAGTATATTTTAAGAATTACCCCAAGTTGAAAGCCACCATGCAAGGCTAATGCTGTCTTGAAAAAGTTACTATGGTGTCCTATAATGATGCATCATTAATTGACAAATTATTCCATTTTAATAAAGTTACGATTTTGGGACCATCATGAAAGACTTTTTTGGTCTGACAAGCTTCATTTCAATGCTTTCTCTCTTGCACTGACACTGCAGTACATTTGGGGACAAACTAAAATCTCTGATGCCTGAGATACTTACAGGCCCACCCCACCCTTTAGTGATCTGTCCCATCACTCCACTCTAGCTCTAGGGACACAGAGCTGCAGTCCCCTGGGTTCTCATTTCCAGTTGGCATTGCCATCTCTGTATATACAAATCAAGTAAAGATGCATGATAGTTTCCTACCACGTCCAAAAGGCACCATGTGAAGACACGTAATTTCTAAAATGTTACCTGAAGTGAAAAAGAGTTTGCAATGCGAATAAGTGATGACAAAAGCTGTGTTATCCGTCAGCGTTTGTTTACGAAAAGAGTTCTCTTTCCAGAGAAAAATTTCCAAGGCACAGCACATCAAGGAATAGTATCATTCAAATACTTCTCTGGTCTGCAGTTAAAAGTATTCTCCTTTAAAAGTTAAAAAGCCCAAAGTCTGATGAGTTAACCTCTGAAACCATGTATATGTGCGTTTCCCCTATTTGGCTCTGCTAAAGAAAGACCAACAAAGAGTTGATCTGGTTCCTGTCATCAAGATTTGTTTGGAGGCCCAGTCCTCGAGTAATGAACCTTCCAGGAATGAATAGGGCCTATTTATAGGAGATTTCAGCTGCCAAAAGCATCACTGTAGATGACAGACCCCATTCCATGGATGCTCCAAGCTTATACTCTAAAAGATGTGGTGGAATTACACACTCAAATGAATATCTGACCACATCAAATATTCCTGACCCAAGAGAATCCCCACTTTAAAAAAAAGTCCATTGCTTTTATAGCTATTTGTATTGGTCACTCTGCTCCCATAGTGAAAGCCAGGGTGTTTTCTGGATATGTATATAAAAATCCACTTTCTTGAACTGAACCTGAATAATGAATTAAGGGCCCATTATCTCTGCTTTATTCTGATATCCATTACTCTCTCCTGCACAGATATTCTGTTTCTCACAATCTTAATTTATTAAGATGGCTTTTCATGCCCTTTTTACCCCATGAAATTCTACTATTCTGTATTTTGCTTTGTGTATGAATTATCTAAATATTTGTTGCACTTTTCCCCCACACTCCTACTAGGTAAGAAAGAAGATAAAGGGCAAACAAATCTTTCTTACTTTGCATTCCATATAGCCGGGGTCAGCAGCATTTTCTTAGGACACGCCCAAGACATCACAAGAGGTTCAAGCTTAGAACTCCTTAACTCTGATCTGGCACTATAAAAGCAGTCATAGATAGAAGGGCAAACAAATGGGCATGCCCGTGTTCAATAAAACTTTATTTATAAAAACAAGCAGTGTGTTGGATTTGTTTCATGGGCTAGAGTTTACTGATTCCTGCTGTGTGGATACTCAGCACAACAATTTCACGCTCAGACTAGGTAGTAATTTGATAAACTTTGTTAAACCAGGTTTCTCTGCCTTAGGTCCCTATTTCTTATGCTGGTTTATTTATGCTTTTTTCCCCCATTTTATTGATACATATGAGTGCAAAATTTATAGTTTACCTTGATCTTGAGCATTCTGTGCACATACATATCATGGCAAAGTTACAAGACCTTCCCCTCTTTCCTTCTGGCCCTCCCGTCACACCGCCCCCAATTCCCATTATTTTCCACATTAAGTTCCATGAGATAATTGTGATCTGGGTTTCTCATATGTAAAGCAGTATGGAAGTCTCTCAAAAGACTAGAAATATATATCCCCTTCAATCCAGCGATACCTCTTCTGAGAATATTCCCAAAAGACTTAAAAACAACACGTAACAGAGATACATGTATACCCATGTTCATAGCAGCCCAATCGACAATAGTTAAAATGTGGAAGTCTCCAAAATGCCCATCAAGAGACCAAAGGATACACAAATTGTGTTATTTATATACAATGGAATACTATGCATCTATAAAGACAGAGAGGCTGGAGGCTTTTGTAGGCAAAGAGAGGCAACTTGAGGACCATTATGTTTAGTGAAGTGAGTCAGAAACAGAAGGTGAAAATCGAATGGTTTCTCTGGTTTATTTATGTTTACAAACACAATAAAACAGGTTGTTTAATGGGAGGAAAGAAAAGAAAGTAAGCTTACTGACCTCATAACTGGCTATAAAATTTCTGCTTCTTAAGACACAGCCCAATGCAAGTAAGCAACTTTATTCCATGAAAATCGATGCTCTGACTTTGTTATCCAAAATTTTCAGAGTTTACTTTGGGGTTTTATTTGTTTGTTTGGTTTTTATTTTTGTTTTTGAGTCAGGGTCTCACTCTGTAGCACAGGCTGGTCCTGTACTCTCTATATAGCCTAAGTTGGCCTCAAACTCCAGACTGACCTCACAAACTAGGTTTGACTTCTTGCTTCAATGCTGAGATTATAGGCAAGGGTCACCAGGCCCCATTTAAGATAAATTACTTTTTACCAAATAAAAAGTTACTTCCTCTGATATGTCAGCATCTTGGAAAAGGCATTCAACAAGTTAAAAACTTGTAATTACGAAGTCAATGCAAATTTGTAATAAAAAGCTATCCAAAAATACTGGTTTAGCAGTATAATTGTTTTGAAAGGTAAACTATTTAAAATTGAATTTAAAGCTTTGTATATCTAGATATTAAATTTAAGATTTATATATCTAGAAATTCAAGTTGCACAGACAGAAATACAGACATTTTCATGGTGGGAATGGATAATGATATAATACCACAACCACTGAAAATAAAATCTAATCAAATCAAATAAACATGTGCTTTAAGTTCAAACTGAGATTTATGAAGATCAATGTTCCAATTCTCACCTAGGAGAAGCTTCCCACACTAAAATCCTTAATCAAATTGATTCTCATGTAAACCTCAAGGCAAAAAGTTAGAAATCTGTTCTTTATTTTTGTTTCTTTTGAACACTGTGTTATAAATGACAGACCTGAAAAATCAACTAATGAGAAAAATCAAAGGTTGAGAAAGAGTGGTAAAATTTGACTTAAAAATAAACAAAGCTTTTTGTCCCTCCCTATTACTAATAAAGAATAGCAATAAGAAAATAGTTGTCAAAAACAAAAAGTAAGCAGAAAAGCAGGGAAAAAAAAGTGATTCCAAAATATGAGTTCTTTACGACAGTTTCTCACAAAAGTTATATGCTAGAGAACTGAGGAAAGATATCCCCACCAGTAATAAGGAAGTGGGAACTGGGTGAAAACATTTAGTTTACTTTTTCTGTAGTGAGAATATCAGTAATAATTGAAGGAACAGGCTATTTCACTGACAACAAAAATAATCCACATCCCTTGATATCAATTCTCCAAGCCTTCTCAGAATTATGTAGAGCTAGGATTACCAACACTAACGGTAAGTACTCTAAACACTACTGTAGGATCAGACGATAGCATTTATTCAACAATACATTACTTAAAGGTCAATGTATAAAACTCAAAAACTGGCACCCAAATATTTATAATATCCATAGTCACAACAGCCAAAATGTGAAAATAAACTAAATTCCATCAGGTGATGGGCACATAAACCCACTTAATAAATTATTACTTAGCTCTCGACAGAAATTTCACAACACAAGTGACCCTTGAAAACACTACTACTAAGTATGATGTCAGACATAAAAGACTTTGTATTACCTAATTCCACTGATAGGAATTGCACCAATGCTTCTCAAGCTTTTCCATAAAAGTGAAAGAAAGGGAACACTGCCAAACTCTTTCCTGGGAGGTGGCATCACCCTGATTACCAAATCAGCTAAAGAACCAATGAAGAGAGAAAACTACAAAATAATTTCCTTAATGAATACAAAGGTAAAAATCTTTAACAAGGCACTTGCAAACAGAATGCACCAAATTATTAAAAAAAAGTCATACACCATGACCAAGCTGGTTTCATCCTGGGGATTCAAGGATGATTCAACATATATAAATCAATTAATGTGATACACCACATTAACAAAAAAGCAAGGACAAAAATAACATGATCGCATCAATAAGATGCAGATGAAGCCTTCGACAAAATACAACATCCTCTCATGATAAAAATTCTGATGAAAAAAGGATATAGAAGAATCTTACCTCAAGCTGATAAACACAAATTACAATCACCCTATAGCCAAAATTATCCTAAATGGAAAAAAACTGAGTCAAGTCAGGAACAAGACAAAGGTGTCCACTTTCACCACACTTGTTCAATATAGCACTTGAAACTTTAGCCAGAGTTTTCAGGCAAGAGAATAAAGGATATATACATAGGAAAAGAAGTCAATCTCTCCTTATTTGCAGATGAAATGATCCTTTACGTAGAAGACTCTGAAAACTCCACCAGAAGACTATTATAACTAAGAAATAAATTCAGCCAGGTTTCAGGATATAAAATCAATAAACATGAGTCAATAGCATTCCTCTACAGCAACAATAAAAACACAGAGAAAGAGAAAAGAAAAACAATCCCATTCACAGTAGCATCCAAAAAAGGGGGAAATATTTGGAATCAACCTAACTAAGGAAGTGAAGGAACTCTATACAGAAAACTATAGTGTTCTGGAAAAATAAATTGAACACAGTACCAGAAAATGTAGAGACATCACCTGTTTCTGGATAGTCAGAACCAACACTGTCAAAATTGCCATACTACCATACACACCATATACAGATTCAATATTCATATTATATACATATTCAATGCAATTCTATTCAAAATACCAATGGGATTTTCATAGAACTAGAAAAATGATCCTAAAATTTATATGGCATCAGAAGACACCCAGAATAGCCAAGACAATCCTAAGCAACAAACAATATCAGAAATCAAGTTGCGTTACAAAGCAATAGAGATTTAAAAAAATAGTATTGGTTCAAAAACAGACAGGTGGATCAATAGAATGGAATCAAAGACACAGAGACAACCCTGGGTACTTTCAGCTACCTGATCTTCAACAAAGAGGCCAAAAACACATGCTGGAGAAAAGATAGCCTCATACACAAACAGTGCTGGAAAAAACCGGTTAACCACGCGCAGAAGATTAAAACTAAACTTACACCTTTCTCCATATATCAAAATCAAATCAAAATGGATAAAACACCTAGACTTTAAAATGGAAACACTGAGCTTGTTCTAACTAAAAATAGAGAAATCCTTGAAGATAGGCATAGGCAAGGACTTTTTCTCAGGAAAACACTAAATGTACATGAATATCACCAAGAATCAACAAATGCGAATGTGTCAAACTAAAAAGCTTTTACACAGCAAAGGAAATAATCAACAGAGTGAAAAGGGAACTGAAGAAATGGGAAAAATTCTGCTACCTACTTCCCAGAGAGAGGACTATTATCTAGAATATACAAAGAACTGAAAAAAATTAGACCCACTCCCAAATAAAAGACTGCATAAAAAATGAACAACTATATCCACTGGTCTGTTGATGGGTATTTTGGTGCCTTCCATATTTTTGTTATTGTTAGTTGTGCTGCTATGAACATGGGTATACATATATCTCTGTTATATGTTGATTTGGTCTCTTTTGGATATATTTCCAGGAGCGGTGTTGCTGGATCGAAGGGGATATTTATTTCTAGTCTTTTAAGAGATCTCCATACTGTTTTTCAAAGTGGTTGTACGAATTTACATTCCCACCAGCAGTGCAGGAGGGTTCCTTTCTCCCCGCAGCCATGCCAGCACTGATTATTACTTGACTTGTTGATGTAGGCCATTCTCTTTGGGGTGAGATGGTATCTTATGACTTTTTTTTTTAATCAACAAAATGCATGTCAATAATAAGTTGTAACAAACAGATTAAAATAAAAAACCCAATGAGTCTACTCTGATACACTAATAAATAAACCCTGCAAGTGGGGGAGGAAAAGTGCTCCCTGCTAGCAGAATTCAAGCCATAACTGAGGTCAATGAAGGCAGAACTTACTAACTGGCAACAGGCTTGACACGGAGTGAGGTGAGCAAGCACCATCAACAGGGGCTTGGAATACTATGCATCAATAAAGTCCAATAGCGTGGAGGCTTTTGCAGGCAAATGAAGAATCTAGAGAACATCATGCTTAGTGAAGTAAGTCAGAAGCAGAAGGGGAAACATCGAATGGTCTCTCTGATATGAGAGACCCAGATCGCAACACCTATGGAACTTAAGACAAAAGACAAAGTGAGAGAGAGGAGTAGGGTGGGGGAGGAGGGAGGGTGGGGTGGGTAGGGAGAGTAACAAAAGGAGAGTGGGAAAGCCCTTGTCACCTTGACAAGATACGTATGTGCATGGGATGCTCAACTTGATTGTAAACCTTGAATTTTGCACGTATACATATCAATAAAATGTGGGGGGAAAAATGAGCAACTGAAGGAAATAGACAGTTCTCAGAAGTCTGGCCAATAAATACATGAAAGATGTTCAGCATCATTAGTCATCAGAGAAATGTGAATCGAAACAGCACTGAAGTTTCATCTAACTTAAGAATGGCTTTTATCAAGACTTCCAAGAAACACTGGTAAGGTTGTACAAAAAATGAACCCTTTACACTGTTGATGGAACGGTAAAGTGGTAAAACCACTATGGAAAGCAGTACAGAGTCTCCTCAAAAAACTAAAAATATCCGCTTCATTTGACCCAGATGTACTTCCACTGGGTATTTTCCCAAAAGAAAGTCATCAGACAAGTAATACATGTATAACCATGTTATACACAACTTATAATATCAATTTATAATACACAACTTATAATATCAAGAGCTAAATCTTTGAAGCAATTGGTATGTCCATCAACATATGAGTGTATAAAGATGTGGTATATTTACACAATGGAGTATGACTGTCCTATAAAAAAAGATACATTTGAGTCATTTATGGGGAAATGCATCTAGAGTGTGCCCCAGAATGAGACTAAGGGTTTGAAGTTCACACCTAGCTGCCATCACTGTTTACCCCATGTGCTGGACCTGGGGTTAAAGAATTTAACCCTTGTCCTGCCAGGTTTAGAACTTGTTTTGGTCCAATTGCTTTCATTCCTTCTATTCCTTCCTTTTGGAATAGTAATATTTACCCTGTGCCATTGTGTGTTGGAAGTACTTAACTCTTTGATTTTCATAGGAGCTGGCAGCTAAGAGTTTGCCTTCAGTCTCAGAGGAGACTTTGGTCTCGGATTTTTTGGTCTCGGTTGGTACTGTTAAGACTTTGCCAACTCTTATAGAAAGACCAAATGCATTTTGCATAAAGAGGTGGACATGAGTCTTCTATGAGGACCGAGGACAGAATGTTGTGGTTTGGATCTAGAATGTTCCCCAAAGGCCTCATGCAGATATGAATATTGTATATAGTATTGGGAGGTGGGGGCTGGCTAAACCAAGTAGTTGGTTGAGGTCAGACTTGGAGGGATATAGCTGATTCTGCCCCTCCTCCCTCACTTGGCTCTGTTATGCCATGCCACGAGGAGCTCTATCTCCAACACTGGCTCTGGTTCTGGCTCTGGCTCCAGCACTGGTGCTGCCACATGATTCCATCATTTCCAGCTACCCACTCTGGAACAGACTGTGACCTTCTGAAACTATAAGCTAAAATAAATCTTCTTCCCTAAAGTTGTGGATGTTGGATACTGTCACAGAGATAAAAAGTTACTAAGATGCCTTGAAACCATTATACTTAACAAAATAAATCAGATGAAGGTTAAATATCAAATGGTTTTTCTAGCATGAAAAAACCAAATCTGAAAAATAATAAGAGATATGGAAGAAAATAAGAAGACAGGTTTTGTACAGAGGGAAAGTGGCTTATGGGGGGAATTAAGACAGTGAGAAGAAGAAAGGGAAGTAAAAACAATTGAAGCAGTATGCAAATACAGCAATTTCTCAAGCTGACTGTTAGTATTATACATCACAAATACACGCTAATTAAAACAGAAAAAGGCTATTAAAAAACTGCACTGGAATTATACTGATAGTCCTCACATTTCTTAGCCTAGTACAGCAATTACTTTCGGTTCCAATACGTTCAAAGATTAAAATACAATTAAGTTATGTATACTTATGAGTGTTGTGTATATTTTGACCTATCAGATCACTCTAGAAGTTCCTAAGATGGACATGCTAAGAGAACCAATAAGGAGAATATAATGGTGAGTTTGGCAGCAACCTTTCCAAATGAACTACAAACAAAATGTGAAACATTAGTAAGATCTACTGACTTGAAAAACAAAAAGTAGCATTACTATACAATGAAAATGAGATGCAATTATATAAATATCCGATATAATAAAAGTATTGATTCTGGGGCTGGAGGAATGACACAGTGGTTAAAGAACTTGCTTAGCAAGCACAAGGCCCTGAGTTCAGTTCCCCAGTACCACATAAGCCAGGTGTGGTGGTGCACACTTGGAAGCCCCGCTATTGCGAGGCTGAGGCAGGTGGATTGCTCTGAGTCCAAGGCTACATAGTGAGTTCAGAAACCGCCTAGGCCACAGAGAGATCAGAAAAAGAATTCTGCTCCCACAATAATAAAAAATTCATTGCTCTGTGAAAAGGAATCACCAAATTTTACATGTATAAAAATTGTATGTCTTCTGTTGACTTGTTTTGCATGCACACTATGTTCTGGAAATGTGTTATAACATTTGGTGGTGCTAGACAATCCAGATATGCTATTTGACCTAAAAAGCTTCACAGTCTAGTTTATGGTTTAAAATTGGTCTTTTGCTTCAATATTTCAATATAGTAAGAATTCTTCAAATAAAAAAATAATCATCTCTCCAAAATACTTAGCTATCAGAGAACAACTGAATTTTCTCTCTAAAAGCAAAACCAGAAGTATTAGCTGGAGAATAATTTCCTTTTTACAGCAGTAAGACAAATAAAATGTTTAACACATAACTTACATGCAATGAAGTACACAAATCTCATTGTACAGTCCAATTAATATTTTCATAGGTTCATATCACTTATTGATAACTATAGCCAGATCAGGATATGCAACAAGTTCACCTTCAGTTCATGATGACCTCTGACAATAGTATGGTAGATGATATGCTGAATTTTTTACTTGGTCTGACGTACTCCACTAAGGAACTGGATCAAAATTTTGTAAAACGCAAACCAACTATCAATCAAACAGTGTGGAAGCAAAAGACCTCAAACTAGAGCTAACCAGCAGCATAAAGTGAGCATAAGAGGATAAGAGAACCGCCCAAAAGACATGAAATCTTTGTCCCATTTCAACTACATCTATTAAAATTTCCATAAGAACATATGCCAGACCATGAACAGAAACTTATGTTTATCTATCCCTGACGTACTTTCCACTTCTACCTCTTTTAAATGTAATCTTAGGTTATTGCATGTTACCGTCACTTCTATAAAATTTCATATTTTTTCTAAAGCAAGAAAAATATATAATTTGTCACTATCAAAGTCATTCTCTAACGTTGAAGTTAGCATAACGAATACATGTACATAATGTTTAAGAAACAAGTAGAAATTATGCAAACTTAAAAGTTAAGATTGTAGTGAGCATCTATTCTTACACTTCTTTATTTTGCTGCCTGGGTAATACTGGAATCTGGGAGTTCGGGGCAGGGAGAGAGAATAGAAGGTCAAAAGAGAGAGGGAAAGGGTTTGTAATGCGGACATGATGTATATGTGCTGCACAAAATTCTCAGGTCCAATATAAACATTATGTTTCACATATGTACATATTAACAAAATGGGAAAAAATAAAAAAGAAACACAGTGCTCAATGTATAACATATTAATCATTTCCTAGGCCTCACCCAAGATAATACCACAGAACACAAAGGCAACTGAAACTTACAGATCTGACATGCTGTTAGTGGCTCATTTCTGCAGAGGATAAGGTCTGATGAAAGGTCTTTCCATCAGCTTCCCAGACTCTCCTAGGACTTCCTGGCGACCTGTGTTATCAGTGTATCACTCAGCTGGCAGCAGCACCTTTTGGGGATTCATTAATGAAACTGTTTCTCAAAAAGGAACTGGTATGTTAGGTACAGTAGACATGGTGAGCTCTTGAGAAGCAAGGAGTATTACACTCTCAACCAGAGCACAAAGGACATGGAAACATCCACTGACTTCTATTCCTAAAAACTCCAACTGTCAATCTCCATATTTTTAAAAAAGTGTCAGGAAAAGGCACAAAACAAGCAAATAGAAAGATAAAATTACATGAAAATGGTCAAGCAGTCTAAGGAGGAAATATCAGCAGTGTTTTGTCACAAGAACTAGGACACTTTGTAGATGAGGATTCCTTCCAGGAGAAGTACACTTCAACTTGCTCACCCAAGGCCTCTCCTAAGATGCTGCCTAAGCTTCCTCCGTTGCCAAAGAGCTGAATCCAGTCTTGATCAAACCCTGAGCAAATCCCAAGAGCACTATTTGAAAAATAAAGATAATTATTATGTCTCCTCCTAATCTTCCTTCCTTAAGTCATGTCTGTGGTTCTCAGAGCCCTCAGGATCCAGAAATTCCCCTCTGAGTGACATTTCTATTTTATTAGCATCTTTAAAATGTGCTACCAACCTTGAAATCCAGGTGCTGTCTGATGGAAGAGGTTTCATTTTCTATGAATAATATATAGTTTTTCTATTCATACAGTCTTAAACCAGTTCATCTACAGCTGACAGTCTAATAAAATCTCTAATATCATTTCCTCCATATAAACTATCTCTCAGGTTAACCATCCTTATCCTTCATTAATCAAATAAATACTTGATTTTAAATGAAGAAACTTACATTTATCTTTGTAAAATTTCAGTTTGTTGGATTTTGCCCCACATTTCCACTTGATAAAAAATGTTAGCATAGTTCTGAGATTAATCTTTAGGTCACTGGTGAGTGTATACCTTCTATAGATTTATGAAACATGCTGTAAAAACAAGCAAGATAAGACAACAATACAAAGTTCTGAAACCCTCTGCAAGAGACCTCTTATAAGTTGACAGTGACTCTTAATTGTGCTTCGAGAACCAGAAAATATCCCCAACACCTTGGGAATCACTCATCCTGCATGTCTCCTCTGACTTATCCTAAGGTACAAAAGAAAGACTAAAAAAGAGGTAGACATAGAAACTCACTGATTCCTCAAAGCCCAGAGTTCTAATGTGCTACAGAATTTGGAATTCATGTATCTACAAAAAAACAGTATTAAATTTTATGTCATGTGAATTTTTTTACCACAATAAAATTTTTAAAAAAGACAGATGAGTCACTGCATTCTCTACTCAATCTTAAAACAGAGTTTAAGAAACTAGATTAGTCAGTATAACCTCCAGCTAAAACATAATTTTTTCATTGTTTTTTGACTACATATTTCAAATTCAAATGTAAAGTTTTATGGAAAACACGGACAGGTCTTACCAACTGGCAGGTTTTAGAATTTGAGGATCTCAGAGAACTGCTCATGGAAGATGACACTCATGTTAACCATTGTATATTGACACCATTTTAAGCCTAAGCGCTCTTATTATTTATTTATGATACTGTCTCTAACAGAAGTATTACATTCTCTGTTGTAGCTCTTGCTATGAATATTTTCCTTCAATTTCAAATTTATTCAATAACATAATTAAATATGTATCTGAATGCGTCATCAGGTTATATGCTATGAAAAGGTCAATGACTGGGATTGAAAATACACATACTGCCTTCCTTTCTCTTTATTCCAACAGCCATAGCTGACACAATTACTTCTAATTGGCTGGCAGATGCAATGCTAACTGAAAGAGACGGAAAAAGTCACCATTCGCTCTGTAAAGTAAGTTGTCATACTTTTCTTGTAAGCAGAGTCAGTCACTACGATGATCTCCCCAAGTTCATTAGTCACCACCTGTGACCTAACGGTTGGAGGAACGAATCCACAATGTCTCCCAAGACAACAGATGGATCAAAGGAATTAGTCACTGCCTTTCCCAGGATGCTGGGCATGAAACACTTTGGAGGGAAGGTGGTTCTGCAGAGCATTCTGCGGAAACAAATTTGACATCTGCTTCATCTCTTCCCTTGGCCTCCAGTCCATACTGGGTATTTCAAATGGATAACAACTTGAAAGCTCCCTGTGGACGTCTCTTTCATTATTACTATTTCAAACGTTAAATGTTATCTACTTAAGGATCTCACCTTGGCTCCATGCCCTGGCAGAAGGCAAGGGTTCCAGCTAATAAGGGCCTAGAGGCTTTACAAGACCATGGGAGTTTTCAAAAATATTCCTACATATTCATAATAGTCGAAGTAATAGATCTGATGCCAGATGTAAAGTGGCATTTTATGGGGAGCTTTAAAAGGTACTAATGGAGTAACTTTTAAAGCTACTTTAAAATATGCAGTTGTGAATCTAATGCAAAATCATCTAATGTCTTTTTATCTTGGCTATCTATTCTCTATCTTATAATGAACAAATCAGAAAAAAAAAAAAACCTGGCATCTTTCCCCCAGAAAGATATTTGGCATTCAGGAAAAATACTTGGGTTAAACACTTTTTAACTGCCCTTTCTGCAACAATTCAAAGCTCTATCTTTGACTTACTGACCCAGTTTACAATCACACACAGTGAAAGCAAACTAAACTTTTCCAGTGTGGTATGATACATGCCTTCTGATGGACTAAAGCCTCCTAGCTGAGTCTGGATTGTTATAGGAGATAAGAGGTGACAGAGGTGGCACACACCTGTAATCCCGGCACTTGGGACGCTGAGGCAGGAGGACTGCTGTGAGTTCGAGGACAGCCTGGCTACAGTGTGTTTATGACCACCCTAGAATGTACAGTGAGACCCTGTCTCAAAAACAGGAAGAAGAGCTCATAGGAATCTGACAGAAAGGCAATGGGTAAAGAAAATGAAGGAAAACAGTGGGCAACTAATTATGTTACAAGAAATTTTGAATGTAAGACCCTGTGGTCAGGTCAGGAAAACAGAGGGGGATGTCAGTGCAGCATTCATAATGGCAAGGTTACATCAAAGCAGAATTAAAATTGTCAACTGAAAGAATAAAAGTTGACCGCAGACCATGTTTCCGGTTTTGTTTTTCTTTTTAGACAAAATCATGCTTTCAATATCTTATCAGCACTTTAAAATTTAAGAAGTCCTTTACGTAGTAGTACCCCACATAATACAGTTAGGCATTACCAGGCTGACCATACTGTTTAAAAAGTGAGAAAGGGAGGTAAAGAGACTAATTTTGAAATATCCAGACTCTACTAGCATTTCCGAAGTACTAACTATATGCCAGGTACCGTTTGATTCCATTTGATTCAATCAACAATTTTGTTAGTATTCATCTTTCAGAGATTATGAAATTAAGCCTCAACGATATTAGTAAGTAATTCGCCCAACCTGAAGCCCTTCTCAAGGTCTCATTTCATTCATAAAAACACATGGCCTGTGTCTCTGATGAATGAATGGACTGAGGAAATATGGTACCTATCCATATGGAACATCATTCAACCATTAAAAAGAATTAAAGTTCTGCCATTTGCAGCAATGCAGATGGAACGTGAGGGCATTATGTTAAGTGAAATATGCTGGGCACAGAAAGACAAGTACAGTGTGTTCTCACACAAAGGGGAGAGTAAAAATAATAATCTCACAAGGAAACAACAGAATAATGGTTACCATGCATTAGAAGGGTATGGCAAAGGGAGGGCTACAGAACAGATGGATAATGAATACAGGAGGACTGTTCAATAAGAGGGATGGCTTCCAATGTTTATAACATGGGTGTAAGCACAGTTAATGACTATTAACTGTATATTTTGAAATCATTAGTGGAAAAAAATTTCAATATGTATAACACAGAGAAATAAAAGATGTTTGAGGTAACAGGTATGTCAATCACTCTGATCTGAACTTAATACAGTATATACATGTAATAAAATGTCAAAGGGCCCCTCATAAATGTGTGCAGGTGCAACACTCAGCCAGTATAACATACTTACTTAGACCCTAGAAAACATAACATAATCTTATCCTGTAAATGTTACTTTACAAAAACAAGATTTGTTTTACCTAAATCTTAATAAAAATGAAAAAGAAAGAAAAAAATATGTGGCCTGTTTTCCTACCAAAACATGGAAAATCCACTTTCTATGCCCAATACCTCATGGTCACCAACAGGTTCCTACATCCCATGTCTATTTAGTGTTACTAACACTAAAGGCAAGTGCTGATAGGCATCAGTGCTGGAACAGAACTTACAAACTCACCTAAAAAATGATGCATGCAAGAGGTGAGGTGTCAGTAAGACTATCATGGTCAAAGGAAACAATGGGAGGAAAGAGTGAAGGAGAGTGTATTGTTGCGGAAGTAAGGCTTACTCAATTTATCCCAAGGAAAAAAGAAACTAAATCATGGGGGAGAATCAGTCAAGACTTAGTGCACATCTGTCAGCAGAAAATGCTAAAACTGATTACACTACATTCCCCTGCGATATATTCTCTTAATGTTTATGATTACATATTAACCAATCAATCATTTGGTGCACAATCAAGAAGTTTTAAGTGGCATCTGAAAACCCTTTTTAGTGTGTAGATGATACTTTTCACTCATTAACTGCACGCACTGCTTCTGAGCAAGAAGCCAGAGACTCACATAGACATTAAAATGCAAGAGTACTTCTAGAGTTCAAGAGTTTCTCCCTTGGTGTTTTAGACTTAATTTGACTTTTTTCAAGGTACTCTCCTTCAGACGTCAATTTAGTTTTTATAGAAACAGTTACTTTTTGAGTATGCCATTAGTTTATATAACATTTAATTAACTAATACAGTTACAAGTACAACTGACACACCCTTGGTAACAAATACCCTGGTTTTGGGGTGAGTGCATCACTCAGCCTGTGGGAGCAGAAATGTAGGAGCCAAGAGAACACATACCAGTAATGAGTCAGTGTGCTTTATAGGGGAGTGGACATAATCATTCTCAGTGTGATTTTTTTAAATTTAAACCTCTAGCTGCAGAACATGGAGCATCTCAGGAAGGCTGAGAAGAAAGCAGCTGTACAGGACACATCAGCACATTAAGTTCCAACATGTGGAGTTCCAGAGGTGAAGACCAAGTGGTCCATCAACTTAACTTTCTCTATGTCTTTACATACCTTTAGGATAACAAACAGTGTGTCAAAGCACACACACCTTTCCGTAACAGGCGAGGAAATGGCTGTGGTAGCATTTTCTTTTCCAAAAATGATAAATTTTTCTCTCTTAATAGAGACAATCTCCCATGGTGATGAATTATATTTGGGTATAATTTTTGTGTTATGGACATAATGATGTTTCCTTAAAACCACCCTTAGAAATGCTATCATATCAAGTGAGTATAATTAAATATATATTTGAGAACAGAAGTACTAACTTAGCATATCTAAGATGATCATTTGTAGGGGAATAAACTGCATTCCCTGCATCCTATTTCACTCAGTGCATTATTGTTCAATACATCTCTTTTTCACAATGCTTGCTGCTTATGGTCAGGAAAATAAATATTTTATATCTATTTTAATTTATTTGTCCAAATGTACAATAAAAATGTAACTGCATGATTGCAGC
The DNA here is from genome assembly GCA_004027205.1 of Ctenodactylus gundi. NCBI lineage: Eukaryota > Metazoa > Chordata > Mammalia > Rodentia > Ctenodactylidae > Ctenodactylus > Ctenodactylus gundi. The sequence continues at coordinate 86,324 of PVKB01000586.1, forward strand.
TATATTTAATAAATATTTACCAATTGAATTAAAGTCATTAAATAGGTAATCTATCTTGACAATCATTAAAACTGAAGAAAGAGAAGGCGGAAAACGAATCCCCTTATATTATACTCAAGTGACATTTTACCAGTTGCAATAATTTTAAGAGCACATATAAACATTACAGGGAACATAATCATATTTCATGATCAAAAGGCAGCAAAAACAAGGCGGTCGTATAACTTTCATGTTATCATGCCTCTGCATGGTCCCTATAGGAAACAAGGAGGCAGAAGTACCTTTCACTTCAACATCCTGTTATTGAAATTTCTCTGAAAACTATTTGCTTTTTTAAAATGCAGAAGCAAACGTTATGGAATTTTAAACTCATATCCCCTGCTGTCTCAATAAAAGATTAAATTATGGTCCTCGCCATCCCTGTTATTTTTGTGGTTTAATATTCTTTATGGCACAATCAGGTTCTTTTCTTTAATCTTTCCAAGGGAGTTTTGGACAGCTTCACATCCCTTGGCCAGCTCAGCCACTACACACAAAGGCCAGGGCTGCACAGGCAGGTGAAATGCAATCGAAGTTACTCACATTGCTTACTTTGGCTCCAACTTACCCCAGGATTTTGTTGTATGCATTTATTTGCACAAGAATGTCTTACACTCTGTACCATACTGTGTACCCCTATAGAGCCAAGACTGGTCTTTATACAGTGAGCTCTCTCTCTCTCTCTCTCTCTCTCTCTCTCTCTCTGACCTATCCGCTCTACCTCTGTACAAGAAATGGACCAAAAATCACTTCTCCAGATTGCTCAGATATATTATTGTTAAGATTCTTCAACTTCAAAAACATAAATTAGTTAGGAAACATCTTAATCATAAATACACAAATACATATATACTTTAATGTATTTTGGACTACTTAACATTTGTTGAGTGCCAATGATATGCCAGATTTAATACCAACAGCTGAGACATCAAAAAAAAATTAAGACACTGCCTGCTCTCAATGAATTACAAAGATCAGGAGAAAAACACTTTCACATGAGAAAATAACAACTGTACTCAAAGTGCACATAAACTGGTAATCGAAGGACAAATGTAGGATGGATAACAGATTATTTAGAAAAAATAAAGTTAAATAGGTTGGAAGAGACTGAAGGCATTTCCCAGGAGAACCACGGATTGCTCATATTTTAGAATGACTAAAGTACATGGAGGAGCAAATAAAAATGGCTGCTAAAGGTAGATAATGAGAGAATTAAAAGCCAGAGGTAAAATAAACTTTGAAGCATATAAAACTGTTGAAAGATGCTAAGGAACCAAATTCATTGCTTTGAAAACTGGTAAATAAAGAGAGAGAACAAATCACTATGCTTTACTTTTCCTATACAAACTGTGCTACTGGTTAAACAAAGAGTAGAAGAGTTTCTTTTTAAATATCTGAGCTCTGGTTTATAAATGAAGAAAGAATGACAGAAACAACTCCCTACCAACTCAAAACTCTCAATGAATTACAATGTGGAGGCACAGAGCATCACTAATTACTAACATTACACACAAAAAGAGACATCTTACCTTCACAGATAGCGTCCTGATGGGAGAAAGAAAAAAAAGCCTTAATCCTGCCCATAAGCCAAAAGCTTAACTGGATCTGACTATGTCTCTAACCTTGATGACTCATTTATAGAAAATACACCACAAAAACACTATCAACAAACTCCATATTAGAAGTGCTAAGACAATCCAGCTTTCCTTTCCATTATTATGTAAAAAAAGGAGATGAAGGAAAATGACAGATTAAAGAAGCTTAAAGGATTTTTAAAATAAATTTCAAGATGTGGACCTTTTTTAGATCTCAATTCAAACATATAAAACTGTAAAAATGAAAAGAATTTGTGATTTTTTGATTCTATGGGGAATTTGCCTAGTAGTTAGATATTTAATGATACTAAATGTGATAACGGTATTTTAATAGTCATTGTCTTTTAGAGATACATACTGAGCTACCTATGAAGGAAACAACACATTTTGGATCCTATCAAAAATTACACTCAAGCAGTAGATAGTATTTTTGTGGTGTATTTTCCCCCCTTAGGAAACAACTTAAGCCATCAGGTGAAATTGAATGTTGGCAAATGAAAGGCTATTTACAATATTTTGTACTCCAATGTACTTTTAAGTTTTCCATAATAAAAGACTACAGAAAAGAACAAAGAAACACTAAAGAAAATTTGGTACTTAGCCCATATAGGAACTGAAATTTTGAAGTAGCAAGTGCTTTATGAAAATGGCAGTTTTAAAGATACTTTGAAAATGACCCACAACATCGACATTTTAACTAGTTAGTTTATATCCTTCCCGAATTCATTGGTGTTTTAGAACATAAAATGGAGAAGGACCTGGGCAGAGAGAAAGGAGGAGTAGTTCAGAGTCTCAGTACTCCGCTGAGCTGAATGATGAAAACCCCAATCAAGGAGCTGAGGTGTAGCTCACAGGGAGTGTGTTCGCCAATCTCCTAGTATGTGTGGCAGGACGAAAGAAAAAAGAAAAAAAGAAAAAAATACAATTCAAGAGCTGAGTGAAAACAGGAAGAAGAGAAAAAGGAACAGATTCGCAGACACTTCTGAAACAAATCTGTAAAACTGATAAACCATCATAACTAGCTGAAATGTGATCTGAAGGGAAAATAAGTAATTTTCATTGTACCAATCATTGTTTAAGATCATATCAATGTATTTCCTGCCACCGGAAGGCATATTTTGTCTCTTCTTGTACACTGTTTCACCCCCAATGTTTCACGACACATAATAGCCCCTCAGTAAGTATTTGGTGAAAAGCTATATCCAATAGCATCTGACATTTTTAACTTGTTTTATCAAATAGGTGGAATGCATGTTAACTTGATTAGGAAATACAGCAAGTATTTTAGAATAATGGGAAAAGCTAATTCAATTGGGAACTATGCTTAGCTATTAGTAATAGATGCTCGAAGAATGAATTAAGATACTTTATTTTCTTGTAATGAATGAAATCCAGACAGGATCAGTTAGGCCGTTGCATAGCATTAAGAAGTAGGAATCCAGTTTCTTCCTGTCCTTTGTGTTCCTCCATACTTAGCAAACATTTCTCATAATGTAACAGCTAAAGCACCAGCCGTCACATTCAAGTTCCACACGGGGGGAGGGGGGAGTGGGAGCGAGAAAGACGGAATGATTCACATCAGCTGAGTTAGCTCCTTTTTTAAAGAGGCTTCCCCACAATTTTCACTTAATAACTTTCATACATATCTCATTACTCAGACTTAGTCAAATGATTGCCATCTATCTGCACAGAAGACCAAGAAGGGATTTCTAGGCACATTATTTCCCAACAAACATAAGAAGGAGATGATGGACACTGAACAGACAACTAGCAAGATTTGCAAAAGAGGCAAGTCTAGAATGTGTGGGGCATGAGGCATCTGATGGCAACCAGCTGGTAGCTTTTAAGAAGAGACAGGTTTTAGTGCAGATGATGTAAAAAACTGTGCCGGTGATATGTGATTGTCCAGGGGAAGACTATATGACAGACAAAAGGAGCCTGGGAATGGCTAACTTAAGGGTGGTAAGAAAGACTGGCAGATAAAGAAGACTCTCAGAGGGTGTTACCAAGGATCACAGAAGGCATCACAGAAGCCAGGAACAAAGCAGAACAGCTAGTCAAAGGCGCCAGAAAGATCAAACCCAACGTTTAGAGGACATCTCTCCATCTGAATCTAGAAGGCACTGGGGAACTTTTTCAGCAGCAGTTTTAAGACTGGTTTCAAAAGCGAAAGATCACAATGCTACTGGACCAAAGAGAGCTTTAGAGTCACCCATAAGAGACAGGTTGGGCACAAAGATGTGGTACAAACACACGGGGGTTAATCAGAAAGGAGGAAGGAATGAGCGAGGTGGTTGTTGGAGTGTTCAACACTACATGTGCGGACAGACAAAAGGGGAACAATTAGGGTATTGGGCTGACAGCGAGCAACCAGCAGGTGGAAGGAGGAGCAGTCAGGTATTCACCACCACCAGGAACATCAGTTTATCCAAAGGAAGGCTTTATTTACAATAAGCTCATGTGTTTGTTATTAAGATTTTTGATTTGCTAGAAACCTAAGTGTCCTTTTCTATTTTGCCTAGTGATTAAAATATACCAAGTCAAAATTAACATGGGTGATAATTTCCCAGAGATAATCAAAGATAACTAAGACACAAATTCTGTCAAAATTTTCCCCAATTTTCCTCTGTCACATTCACTAGGGCTTACACCTAACCCTTTACTTAGTCATGGCAGGCAGCATTTTGGGTGAGATTCTTCTGGGAACATGAAACAAGGTTCAGCCATTCCAGGAAGAAATGTGTGCTAAAATGCAGGTCCATGAGATACTTTCATCATACACCTTACTGCCACTGCCTCAAATTAGTGTGTAATACTTGGTCTTAGTAACAGTTCATCCAGAACCACTTTAAAACACCAAGGGGCGGGCAGTATGGGAGTGTGAAAGATTATGAACTATTCCAGATGAAATGATAATGGTAGGCCACGTGACAACCATAACCTAAAATCTTTCTTTTCTTTTTTGGGGGGAGGAATAACGAGGATTCTGTGATTCTGGGTAATTCCTCAAGTTCTTTTCTACAAAACTCTATTCTTTTAACCAAAAGATGATTTTTGAAATCCCTTCCCGCTTAAAAATTCTGTGACTGTCTAACTCACAAAGCGAACGCTAGGCAAAAGACATTGCATGTGGTTTCTAAGCTTGACCTTATCTTTAAAAAGAATGCTTATTAATATCTGCAGAATTTCCAAAGAGAGAATAGAGAACATGGCTATTAATAAGTGCATAGGCTCAATGAGGCTAAAGATGAGCAGTGCATGATGTGCCATTTACTTCCTCCAAGCTTTATGTCTTATGGTAGATTATGAGACACCTCGGTTTTATTGCACACAAGAACTTATGCATGAATTATCTTTAAAAAGAGGAAAGGACTTGTTCCAAAAGTTGCTGGACAATGATGACAGGCATGGTAAGCATGTTAGCCCTGCCTGATTTCAAACTAAGATTATCAAGTAATCTAGTACTTTAAAATAACTCGTTCAAGGTCAGTAAGTCTGGGGGTCACTTTTAATTTAAACAACATTTGAAAACCACAGGAAAGAAGAGGAAACACAAAAAATACAGTGAGCACTTTACACTACTGAAAACGCAGTAGGTCACTATAAGTGAATTTGCTAGATTCCAAGTATTTTAAACTATGGTGCAATTTCCAAAGGATTCTGCCTTACATTCTCAGTAAAATCTAGGGTTAGGCCAAATAGAAATAGTTTATAAATAAATGCAGGAAAAGGAGAATTTTAAAAATTAAAATGCCATATATGTATACGTGTGTGCGTATAAACTCATGCATACACAAAGCAATTCTCCATTATGCCTAATCAATGTATAAATGAGTATGTATTGCAAATAAATCCAAGAATGATTCTTTTAAATTGCAAGAATTTTAAGATACACGCGTTGGCCATTGATTATGAAATCATTAAGCTCCTAGAGCACTCCTTAGTTGCTCAATCATTTATTTATTTGCTTATTTTATTTATGTATTTGTAGCTCTAGGGTTCAAGCCCAGGCCTTCACATTCACACTAAACTACATCCCCATCTCATGTTTACTTTTGATTTGGAGTCAAGATCTTACTAAGTTATTTAGGCTGGGCTTGAACTTGCAATCCTCCTGCTTCATTCTCCCAGAGTACTGAGATTATAAGCCTGTGCCACAGGGCCTGGTTTGTCTCTCAACCAAAGACATTTATCAATGTTTGGTCTTCACAGAACACAATCTATATGGTTATCAAGCAAAACAAGGTAAATTTCTGTCCATGCCATTGTCAGTAATTTTGCTTGAACTCACACCTGAATGGCAAGTTACATCTATAACCATAAACTCATGAGACAGACACCATCACTAACATCTACTTTTCATAGTTCACAATGAGTAACCTGAAAAAATCCAGTCTTTTGTCTCTAAGTGTATGCCTTGGAACATATTTCCTGGACCACTCTTCCTAAGCCTACAAAGATAATTTTTTAACCATGTATGGCTATTTTCCAGGACAAGGATGCCCTACCTTCATTCCTCATATCCTTCATGAATACAACCTTCAGATAATCCAATACCACAGACAGGAATTCTTACAGTACTGATAGATGAAACAACGTAGAATTCCCATGGCCGACTCTAAGATACCACAGCTTTTCTATCTGTACTCTGCTTCTTATATTGAGGCACATGAAGGAGAAATCAATCAGTGCTTTAGAAACTGTGCCCAAATATTCACAGCCAAGTCACATATTATTCTTCTATTTATGCTTTTTATTCTTTTATTTTTTGATACTGGAGATGGGACCTAGAGCCTTCTCACTGGGATACATCCTAGACCATTTTTTACTTCTGATTTTGAGAAGGAATCTCACCAAGATGCTGAGTTGTTCAGACTAAGCTTGAATTTGTGATTGTTCCAGCCACTTGGAGTGCTAGGGTCACAGGTCTGTGTCACTGGGACCACTGTATTATACTCTTTATTCTTCCCTTTTCATGGACTAGTGGCACCACCACCACAAGGTCTTAGAAAACCAGGTCAATGGAAAAGTTAACGCTACTGATTTTTTTTTCTCAAAAGTTTAGTTGCATCACAGCGGTTTTATTTGATGTGCTTTGTTTTAAGATTTAATCAGTGGTATAATACAAAAAAGCTTAAGTCTTGACGGTAAGCTTTCCAGATTCAAACTCTGGCCCCGCCCCATTCACATCTACAAAAATGCAACGCCATCTCTCTTGTTGTGTGGATATAGAGTAAAAATGTCCATCACATGCCCAGCAGGGAACAGAGTTTGATAAGGCTTCCTTCATTTCCAATCCACCAGTTTCATCAGTTAATTTCTAGGAGTCATTCAGAAGGCCTCGCTTCACTACTCACTGCGGACAACAAACACTGCTCACATTTGCCATCAACTGTTCTTTCAAGTTGTTTCCTTCTTTTTCTGACCATCTTTCACCCTTATCTCCACTAATTCATGCCTTTTTTCCTCAAAGCTCAGCTTACAGTCTAAATGTATCACATATACCACTTTATGTGGTGCGTACAGATACTACATACTTACCACATTCATATTTTTAACTATTATTGAACATCATCAAGGAAATTAAAGAGTATTATGGATAAACATGTTTAAAAGAAAAGGATTTTCATAATTCAAAGTGACACAATGGTTTATCATACTTAAAAAATAGAGGAACTACATAATAAATCAATTGTCTGCAATTTGATTTCTAAAAAATTGGACTATGATTCTAAGTACTGAGGTCCCAGATTAGGAGCTCTCCAGTAACCATTTCAATCAATTGGTTACCTTCCATTTTTATTCCCATATTCAGCAAAGAAGAAATTTCCTTTTCTGTGTTACAAAGTCTATTTATTCCTGTTCTAGTCTCCTTGTACCCCCATCACCTGTGTTCTCAGAATTCAAAGGCAATAGTATTGTCTCTAAATATTTTCTTTTTAAGCAAGAAGAGATTTATTTAAAAACTAAAGTTCTTTAGGAGAAGCTGAGAGGGGGTCTCCAGTGAGGGTCTCCTGTCTTGGAACCTTTAGTAATTGCTTTTCCATTTTCTCCTAATTAATAGAAGGATCTTTGAATATATCTGGAAACATCTCACTACACAGTCACTTTTTATGACCTAAAGAAGTCTTTTAGGGATAATTTTCCTTATGGACTTGACATTGTCTTTGAAGTGTATAGTCATAAATTGTCACTCACTGAAAACAATTATTCAAAACCTGCCTAAATAATTGCCTAGAAAACTATCTTCTACCTATACTACTATATTATCTTGACTCCTAATTCAAAGAGAATAGTGCCAACATTTTGAATATCATGGTTTATAAAATGAATTTACGAAATATAATAAGATACAAAAACAAGGAGGCTCCAGACCAGAGGACACCATTTGTTATTTGGTGGCACCTTCTGGGAAAGGTTGATATTGCAGCTCAGCTCTGTTAAACATATATTTCCATGCAAAAACAAGTGGGGGAAACTCTGAGACAAGGAAATAATCCTAGAGATAGATTATGGTAATGTACAGTACAGAACCATGAGACTCTGTTTTAATGGAGCACACATATAAAAGAGTCGAAGTTTCCCAGATGGCTCAGAGCTCTCCTCTCAGTTCTGGGTGTGCACAGCAAATTCAGCTATGATGACTACCTGTCATATCCTGAAGGCTCTTGGTAAAGCCCAAACCACTATGTCAACAAACTTGATTCCTAAGTAGGATAAGATATGAGAAAGATACCCACAGCTTCCATGGCAATGTCAAATTCATGAAGCAAACTGGTGATTTTAAGATAAATCGGAAAAATAAGATCTGCTTTACTCCAACCCCTTCTTAAAGATGCTCCTGGGCTGGGGGAGTAAAATCTCTGAAGTTAAAGTACTTGCTCTGAATTTGATTCCTCAGTCCTGGGAGTTCAAGGCCATCCTGGGCTACGTGAGTTCACAGCCAGCACAGACAACAGAGTGAGAGCCTGACTCGAAAAAAGATGCTCCCTAACTACTAGCCTCATGCCTTGCCGATAGAAATACCTAGAACAGCGACTTTCAGTACGAGGCTTCATCTTTGAGCCTCGGTTTTCCCATCTACAGAGATAATAATGGTAAAGAGAACACCTATGTCACAAAATTGTTTTGAGGGTTAAATAAACACGTCAGCTGCTAAGCAAGGGACTGACACATTGCAAGCACTCAAGAAAAATTTAGCTATAGCTATAGGGCATCTCTAGGGTACAGGAAAGCTAGTCTTACAAAAGCAGGTTGACACATTTTTGTGACATTGCTAAAGATGATCAATGGGAAAACCACATAAGCAATATAGGGTAAAGAATAATGCACTGAATAGGTAATGTAGCACTCTCGAAGAAGGGCCCAGAATTTATTGGAAAAACACAGTAGCTGAACACAAGACTGAAAAATGATGAGTTTTGGCAATTGTTGGTGACAACCAACTCTGCAGTGATAGCACCCCCTCTCTCTCCACAACACTACTCAAGGGCTTCTAAAAATTAAATTTAAAATCTCAGATATCACACTGGGCTTAGACTTACTGAAATAAGGGGAAGAGCCCCTTTTTGCTAATAATCTCCCTTTTAATTGCCTCTAATCATTTTTTACATAAGCCAGAAACATAGATAGACAAATGAATGGCTCGCTGGCTAGACAATATTCTTTTCAATGTGATCACATCCAACATAGAAAACAAACAAAAAAACAAAAAAGCATAGGAAAGTAGAAACAGGTTAAGTACCTCTATGCATGCAACAGTTAACTTTTTTCACTTGTTTTAATTGATGTTATCAGACCAAGAACTGCAACTCTTTCAGGTATTTTTACCTCCAGTTATAAAACACAGAAAACAGAAGCCTATAAGGACAGCCGCTGAGAGGCCAAGAGCCCAGCAGCCCTCCCTTTAATGAATGGCCTCTTCGGCTGCTGGCTCACCCGACTCACAGACTTTACAGCTTCTGCATGTGCTGGAATTACAAGTCATTAAAAAGCCACTTTGAAAACACAATAAAGACCTTCTTCTCTTACTGCAACAACCTTCTATCACATAAAGACCTAAGGCTAGTGCTTCACCAGCAGGACATTTACTGCAGTGCCTGACAGTTTAGCAGGGCAATGAACAGGGTGGAGTGGGAGGAAATGAGACGCACAAAAGAAGGGAAGTTTCTTTTCCTTCTTTTTTTTCTTTTCAAAAGAAACTCCATCTAAGGTAGTTTGAAGTATTTATCCCCTATCTGAATTACCATCCACCCTTGGGAAAAATGCTACTATATAAGGAGATTTTATATATTTTGTTTTACTCCCACAAGAAGATTCTTATCCAAGAAAACACTCTAGTAAGCCAAAACCATCAAACGATGTAGTTGAAATCTCATTTCTTACACTGCAGGTTAAAATATGCAATATTCCTGCATAATATAACTTGCCTAGTTTCAAGGAGCAATAATTAAATCTTTGAATTTTAAATCTCTATTAAGGTAAAAGATTTGAGTGTGATAAATTATTACCATAACTGAAACCAATCATAAATGATTTTCAAGATTTTTGTCTCTTTTTTCCCCTCCTTTTCTGCTGAGTACAAAAACTTTCTAATATCACAAAACAAAAATAACTCTATAAGCTTGCCCTCAGAAGCAGAGTTGTATGAAACAAACAAACAAAACAACAAAAAGAAACACATACCAAAGAATTACAGAAGTGGTGAAAGATATTAGGTTAATTTTCATCATCAATTAAAATTATAAATAGGTTAATAAAAATCAGAATTATACACTTTCAGTTGATACTGATGCACTCGGACCCTTTTCGGTTGCTAATCAAAGGCGAGTCACTAAGAACAGTCACTTTTCTACTAACCAGCAAGTACTGTGGACCATTATGCACTCCAAAAGATGAATTTCTGAACAAACAACTGCTCAACTCTAGTGGGAATTACCAAAGCTCTTGAATGGAAAATATTCTTAAGAAAATTTCTTTCCTGTGCTTTCTGCTTTTGCTAGATGTTCACCCAGTACAAAACAGTCCTTGTCCCATTCCACCCTAATCTGTTCCACACCCAAATTACTGACGAACTTTCAAGTGGCAATATTAGATTTCTTTATAAGATGAGAAAAATTTCAAGAATTACAAATATTTTAAAATATTCTTTCAGTTATATTACCAATAAGTGAAGGATAAACCATTTCTGAGGATGTTTTAACAATAACACTAATAAAAAAGAAAACTACCAAATACCTGCCCCAAAGGACAGTGTGTTCTTTTTTCCTCATCATATATACATATGTATGTATGTAATGGGTCAATTATTTTCCTTCCTCCTGTTTTAAAGCATTTAAACCTACACATCTGAAAAAAGACACGAGTTCTATAGTAGTTTTGAATATCATAAAATATTTTTCACACTTATAGGTTACCAAAATTAAAAGCCAAGCCACCCATAGCAATACCAGCGAAATTGTTCTATTAGTATGTTAAAACACTTTATCTGAACTAACTTATTAATTTTCAAAATAATCCTACACAGTAGATCCTCTTATGACCTCCACTTCACAAAAATTAAACTAAGAAACAAAAAAAGTGAAATAGTTTGCCCCAAATCACCAGTGACACTGGGATTCAAGTAAAAAACCAACCAAAGGCTGTAGGTCATTGCACGTGAGTCCTCATCACCTAGCACTTACTAGCAAACATATGAGCCTCTTTCCTTTCCCTCTCCAAAAAAGTGGCATACAAATGACAGATGTCTATTTAGTTTTTCCTACAGAGTACATAAAAACCTGACCAAAAAGAATCATATGAATCAATAAACTAAGTCTTCTAAATCACCTTAATAGTACTGATTCATTTTTATGTAAAACCTAAATCTAACATGACTTTGGAAAAACTTCCTTAAAAACAGTCTTTCTCTTAAAAAGTAAAATAATTCTTCCCTTTAGCTTCACCTATATGAGAAAGTATGTTTCTGTATAGATTTATCAAGTAAATAATCACATTCTTCAGCCTTCTTAATTTTTAAACTCCTCTGATTTCTTTTTGTATCTTTATCTTTTTTTTAATTTCACTTTCAGAGTCCACGGTCTACCCACCGTGTCTAAAATTATCTGCCACCTCATCTCCCCACGAATGAACATAAATCTGGCTCACATTCCAATAGGGAAACTGTTAAGAACTCTAGAAAACCTGGTCATCTAGTTACCTCACAGGCCAGCATGCTCATTCTCAGGACACTGGGAAGTGTCCCTGAAGCGAGGATGACATCACAATACTAAATCAGTTTCTAGCTACAGGAAGCTCAGTGCTGCTTAGTGTTATGTTGTCCTGGTCCACCACTGTTACCTCCTGTCCCTCATCTTACTCACAGGTAGGGCGCCCTGCAGAGGAAATGCCAAAAAAGGCTTTCAGCCCAGTACAATGCAAACCCAGGAGAGGGAAGGGCCTCCCACCCTCTGCCATTTTCTACTGCATAATAAAATTTCAGCCCTCTTTCATCCATCCTTGCTTATAGACAGGTATCCTGGACACATGACTTACATGTTACTACTTTTCTACATATAAAGAATAAAACCAACAGCAAGCACAATACTAGCATTTATCACTAGAAGACTAACGAGGTAAAGTACAATGTTGAGTTTTATATACCAACAATTCCCTAAAATATTTAGCTACTTTCTCTACCACATTGTGCAGACCATTATCATAAATACTCCTGTTATATCGCTAGATTTGCAGTTCTAACATGTTATATATCATTTTGAAAATTGTATTTTTTACTGTAAGAAGTTACAATTCTTGCTGTTGATTCTAGAAGATTTTTCAAGGCATTTGTTTTGAATAAGCATAAATAAAAATTTTATTAGAAGAAAATCATACTTTAAAAATCATAATATAAAAGAGGAGTAAAAAACAAAAGGAGAATAGCAGAATCAGCCAAAGAGAAAGACCATCCAGGAAAGAGCACTCAGTAGCGCTTTTAGAACGCCACTGGTCTTATAAATTGGCAAACATTCCCAAACGGAGCCTTGGAAAATTTTGACCTCTGTAATAAACAAGGATCACACTCAAAATTTTCACAAACCCTTTTTTTCCTCATACTAATTACAATGTATTCTGGGTTTTTAAAATGCTAGTGATGACATGTTAAATTGATTTCATAGCTCACCAGTGACTCATACCCACTGTTTGAAAAACTTCGTTCTAAAATAATCACAAGTCATACTACCGATAGACAAAGCTGCTAAACCTGACAATCTTTATAAATTAATCATTACAATAGCATTTTAAGGTGATCTGAAACAACCGTGAAACATACAGAAAGTTCCAAGTAACATGAACATTAAGAATAGGTTTTAAGTTATAAGGAGAGGTAGTAGGCAAATGAGGAAAAATAAATATTTAGAGTATTATAATAAACCTATTCAACTATTCCTCCCATTTCACAAACTGTGACTCTTCAGCCTTTACCAAACAAAGGAATAAATCACTCAAGCTCCAGTATTTTATGAGCCACTCTGCTCCTAACCTTCCATCAGGACTTACAGCTCAGTTACAATGAGTAGAGCGGAAAAAGGTGATCTCTGGAGCACTGGAGGCTGGCACCAGCACCATGCCCTGGGGCTTGGTGGGCTTTCTACCCAGTACAATGCAAACCCAGGTGAGGGAAAGGCTTCCTACCCTTTGCCATTAGACTGGGCAACCTCATGGGACAGAAAGAAGTGTTCTAAAACTGCCATTGAAGTTTAGCCAGGACCTTTCTTGATCATTGTCTACAAATAATGACAAGCCAGACTGATATTACCGTGTCTATAGGCCACTAAGAAGTAACTGCTGGTGACTAAATCGATGAAAGGGGAAAAGTGAGGACAGATAATATGGCAAGTGATGGCCATTCTTCACCGAAAGAACCAACAGCATTCACACTGGATGTGTAAGATTTCTTATATTAATAAGAAACCTGAAACTCCCTTCCAACTTTGGAAATTTATTGTAAATTTAAATCCTAACATCATATAATGTAGGGGGATATGAAATGGCTAGGTGCTCCTTTAGGCACCCACAGCGGACAATCATGCCAGTAAGAAACATTCACAGTGAAGATTATACACTACCCTTCCCAAAAAATTAAATGTTTCATTTTCAAAATGAAAATAATTTTTGTAAGAACATATAAATGTCAAATTATTCAAATTACAAATTTAAATACGTGTAGTATATCAATTTTGCCTCAATAAAAATATTTAAGGATATTATCAGCTGTCTAACTGTGTAAACAAATTATTTCATTACAATGTTCAAAAGATGAATATCAGTGCTGTACCCCACTATTTTCTGTTTCTGTGCAATCAAGTTTTATTGTATTCCTTTCATTTTCCTCAATCAGCCAGCACTGCGAAGCACAGTAACCAAGGTTTAACAAGCACCCACATTTTGTGCTATTCAAATGACCCGTCATCATTCTATTAGAACTTAACTGAAAAATTCTGCTGATTCCTTAACGGCTTCATTTCTGTCTCCTCATTCCTTAGGGAGGGTGGCTTCTGGGACACACACCTACCTTCAAGCGACCTCCTTCCTCATGCTCTCCTGTCCTTCCTGATATGAGGCAAGCCAAATAAAATCAGACAACTGCTAAGGCAACAGCAGAAACCTGTGATACTCACATCAGATTTGGAGGACATATTCTCCTCCACGTCTGAATCATTGGGATCCACAATATCATCAAACGGTGGTAAAGTTGACTTCTTCTTCTCTGATACCTCACTTTCAATTTTGACCTTTCCCATCTTGACATGAGATTTATCTTTTATCTGTTTTTTGTCAGCAGAACAAGTGAGTATCAGTGGTGGTGCACTAGAAAAACTTTTAAATAAAGCCTCTGAGCTACTCTTTTTCCTCTTTTTGGCTGAGAGTTCTTCAGACTCTGAAATGGGGGGGGGCCTTTTACTAGGCGCCTTCTTGTCTTGCTGTCCACTGGTGATGGTGAGTACGCTACTGTCTGGTTTTGGCTCTTTTGACATGGGTTTAGGTTCCTTGAAGGCCATTTTAGGAACTATTTTCTCTTCTTTCAGTGGTTTATTTTCTTTGGGTTTCTTAGAGGATTCTTTGGAAGATTTGTTGTGATCCCTGGAAGGTTCTTTGAAGGCACTTTTATGTTCTCTGGAGTCTTTAGAAGGTTTTTCCTTGTGCTCCTTCATTAATTTGTGAGGCTTTGAAAAACTGGTGCTGCTGCTGCTGCTGCTGCTGCTGCTGCTACTGCTGCTGCTGCTGCTGCTGCTACTGCTGCTGCTACTGCTGCTGCTGCTGCTGCTGCTGCTACTGCTGCTGCTGCTGCTGCTGCTGCTGCTGGTGTGAATACTCCTGTTAGGATCCTGCAGGAAGGGGAGATGAAAATAAATTCCCAAAACTCAATTGCAAGGAAGACTAGAAAGTAAATTTCTTTGAGTTCAATCTACATAGCATGATCCTTTTTGGATTGGTCTCAAGCTAGTCCTAAAACACCAAAAACACAACAGAAATCAACCAACCACTAGAATAAAACAGAAAGAATGTACAGAATAAACAGGTGAAGAAGGCGACTATGGTCAAGAATGAACTGAGGCAAGCTGTGTTCTTCATCACTGGAAGCATGTAGGCTTAAACTGATTCCGTCAACAAATGAGAACTCCATGCCCATCCTAGATGACAAAATAGTGGCTAACACACGGTCACAAACTTTAATAACTATGGCATGTCTATGACTCATGGTTATTGGGAAGAAAAATCACTTATAAAGCGCAATAACAACAAAAAAGAGACTGAGTGGTTTCTGTTTAAAGAGTGGGAATAAAAATAATTCGGAAGTTTATATTAAAGACAATTATGATTCAGTTTGGTCCTAAACGATAAGTAGGTAATTATAAGAAAGAGAAGAATGAAACAGTATTTGAGACCAGGAAGCACAAGCAACTCAAACAATACGGGAAGGAAGAACAGACTGTATTCAGAGAACAGAATCCAGCCACAACACAAGACAGAGAAGGAGGTAGAAGAGTCTGAAGAATAACACAGAAGTTAAAGTGCCTGTCTACCAAGCACAAGGCCCTGAGTTCAATTCCCCAATAAATTCCCACATAAAGCAACTGTGACAGTCCATGCCTGTAATCCCAGCACTTGAGAGGCTAAGGCAGAAGGACTGCTATGAGTTTGAGGCCAGCCTGGGCTATACAGTGAATTCTGTAACAGCCTGGACTACAGAGTGAGACCCTGTCTCAAAGAAAAAAGAGAAGAAGAAGAAGAAGAAGAAGAAGAAGAAGAAGAAGAAGAAGAAGAAAAAGAAAGAAAGAAAAAAAATTATTCTTTCTAGACAGAGAAGGAGGTAAAAATAATAGGCAACATTCAACATAGTGAGGGCTCGTTATATTGAATTTAAAATAAGATTAAAAAACAAAAATATCAAAAGAGTTCACAAAATAATTCCCAAATTAAGACTTACCAAAAATAAATAAATAAATAGATAAATGAATGAATAAAGGCTTTCTGCCCAAAATGTCATCAGTTATAGACTCCACTGGGAGGGGTGAAGGGGCAGGAGTCTAACAGAATAGCAGAATTTCACCTCAATATCAAATAGATCTAAGCTGTTAGCAATTACTGTGTCTAATTATGAGAAAGAGAAAGCATTTGCTCATACTTCCTTTTAAATGTTAAAATTGTTTTCACCTCAGAATACTTAACCTCTACATTTAATCTTTCTGCTTAGGAATAAAATCTTAGTTCATACTTACCACATTTGTGAACCTCTACCATTAATATTAAGAATAAGCAACAGAAGCAGATCTTGGACATGAAAAAATCCACATCAATACTAAAAGAAGAGCTCTTTCTTGCTTAATTCCACCTCCTAATGAAACCAAAGACAAATAAATGTCCAAATTTTCAAGTAGAATTTACACCTTCAGGCTTGCTTACTGTCTTTCATTTGTAATTTTCCCACTTAAGTCCAATGAAATGCAAACCAATCCTACATTCCTCAAATACCTGGCATGATACAAGAAAAATACTAGAGACTATATTTTTCAGTAAAATAAACAATTTAATACTTAGTGAATCTGGGGGGAAGGTATATATGTATCTTTTAATGAACCTACATCAGAAAGTACTAGCCATAATAGAAAAGTTTTTCTACAGTTATTTGATGTTAGTGCAAGTATGTATTTTTGCTTCTTGAAACAAAAAAGACATATACCAAATTATTCCATTTATTTTATCAAGTGAGCATTTGGTTTCAATATAATAAAATTACTAAGCAAAGATTTGTTTTTATGCATTAAACAAGACAAATCTTTACATAATATCTAAATCTGAGATTAAAATCAGAAAACATTAAAAATAGGCTTCATACTACTGAATCATTATCTCATAAACTGGATTACAAGACATTTCCTGGCATGTTAAGCAATACTATGAATAATTAAAATATAGTATAATGGACAAAACAAATTAAGGAAGAGCATTTTGAAATCTAATATCCTTAAGTTGTTTTTTTTATTGGTTTGCTGACTTACTGAATTTTAGTCTTTTATAATCATTATTCTAATAATGGTTGTTTAATATTCAACTTGCATGGAGTTTTACACATAGTTTTATAAGTGAAACTTTTGTAAACACACGTCAGTATGTTTCTAGTATCAAGAATTCAAAAAGACATCAACATAGCCTGGTAATAGTGGTATACACCTGTAATTTTTGCACTCTGGGAGGCTGAGGCAAGAGAATATCATTAATACAACACGGATTATTTTAACTGTTGAAGCCAAGTCTGGACAACTTATCAACTTTTTGAGAGATCCTGCTTCAAAATAAAAAATATTGGAGACAGCTCAGTGCAAAGCCCTGGATTCAATCCCCAGTATCTGAAATCAAAACAACGAAAAATATTCACATAATAACATTTCAGCAAAGGAGGGTTATGGAACTTTCCCGAGCTTAATTTCAAATCCATCTGCATATACCATTCCCCATGGATACATTTATTATTTGCCTCTTTCAATTTTTTCTTTGCATTTTTTATGACTTACATATCACATCTCATTCCCCTTTCCAACCTCTCAATTTGCCTCTCCACATCCCCTTTTCCGCTCCACAAAGTTTATCTTCTTACTTTCTTCTGTCTTTTACTTTTTTAAATAGAAAGCAAACTAGAATTCTTAACACAAGGTACTCAATGGTGTCTGGTATAGAGTCCTTTCAGAATCATGACTTTCTTTTCTTGACTCTCTTTATATATTATATGTAAATATATATGTATTGTTCACTAGTTAGGTAAAGACTCCAGAAATACTTTTTCTAACTTTTTATTTAGATCCACAGAGGTCTAAGTACTTATTGTCATCTTTTCACCTACTCAGCAAATCTTGGCACAGCAAGTGGCCTAATTTTTCTTGTTCTTTTTCTTTTATAATTATACTTCAAAATTTTTTCTTTAGGCCACACGAACTCAAAAGCTAAGATAACAAACACATTCCATAATTGTGCTGAAGCCAAGTAAAATTGAGAAATATACCTAAAAATAGCAAGGATGATTTCTGTCATATAGAATAGCACTTTCTTTGGCCTGATCCTGTGCTAAATGACAAAATTTAAATATAGGTCACCAGAAACTACATTTTTACATGTAAGAAATGTAAAACAGTGGCTTAGATACAGACATTAAATTGCTAATGAAATCGAATAAAAGCTTTCACTTATCTTCAGCTTATCTATCCCTTAAGTACATATATATTTTAGTCAGTGGCTTTTAAAAACTTTTACAGAACCATTAACCTCAACATTAAGTGCCACTAAGCAGCAAAGACTAATTATCATTCAATGCAAAGTTTACACATGTATTATTCAGATTCTCTGCCAAAGGCTGACTGAGACAAACTGAATATCAAGTAATCCAACCAAAGACAGCATGTGTGCATAACTCAAATCTCAAATATTGAAGGTAAATGGCTATTTAAATAAAAATGCACACATATTGGCACTAACTTTATAACCTATGAATATAAGATTACAGTATTTTCTTTCATCCATTTACAATTTTGAATCCTTCTTGTTATAATTTTCTGGAAGAAAATGAGTCTCTTTTAAGTAGACTCTCTTCTAATACTACTTGTCAGCAACTCTAGTAGATGGTATAAGGAAAGGAGAGATTGTAATTACTGGTCCAAGTTTTCCGATTATATGCAGCTCTCAACTTCCAAGTTATCTTCATGTCTTCTTCCCACTGATAACTCAAAGCTGATTTTTTTTTTTTTAGCTATTTCATTCCTCTAGCTTTCTTCTGTGTCCAATTTAGCTGGTTTCCACACTGCGCAAGATTTGCAGATTAAGTGTCTCTGAATGAAATGTGCATTGGATAGATACTTCTTCCCCAAAGTTTTACTTATCAAAAGCCCAATAAACTATTTTAAAAGAGTTTTCGGAAACATCACTTTACAAAGACACATGATAGTCAAAGATAAGCTTCCAAAACAAAAAAATCTCTTCTGGAATGTCATTAAACACATAACAAATGACAGAGATGGATGATACATGATTTGATGCCATAATGTATAAAAATTTAGGGCTCTGAATGGGGAAAAGCCTTGAATTTTATTTACCTAACCCACTTTAATCTCCACGGCAACCCTATGTAACCTCTCTTACCAGCCCTGGAGCCAAGGGGAGCGGCTTGGAGAAGGCAGTAAAGGCTTGTATGTATCCAGAGAAAAAGGGCTGGGTAGGACTTGCTCAAGAGGGCTTCAGGCCAGACCCAGAGGAATTCAGCATACAGATAACTGCACAGGTGTGTCCAGGTTCCCCAACCAATGGCACCTAATAAAAGGAGGAGTTTATTCTATTCCTGGAACTAGGAAATGCAGGGAGACCAGAAAGAGGGCAAAGGGCTTCCCAGGTGTGTAGATAAGAGGCAGACAACATACCTGGGGCCACCAACCAAGCAGGCTGAGCCATTGTGCTTGTGTAAATGGTGTGCCTAGGGGAAGAGGAAGCAGAAAGCGACAAACCTACTGGACAGACCTTCCAGAAGAGACAGAGAAAAGCATAAAGATTAAACATATTATGACTACTTAAGGAGAATCAAGTACAATATAAAAGAAAATGCTAGAAAAAAGTTAAATAGGTCAAAATCCCAAAATTAAAGTTTTCAAGCTGAGAATTCACTAGATGAAGGAGAGGATAAACAACAACCCCTAGATTGAAAGAATCCAATAAAAATATAAAAGATGAAAATAACAACAAGAAAAGAGGAGAGTTGAAGAAGATGCAGGCAACCTAACATAATAGCCACAAGCCAAGTTCAAGAAGAGTCCACAGAAGATGGAAAGAAAAAGACATAAGAGGTAAACATGATAGTGACATGCACAATACTTTCCATGAATTAATTAAAAGGCTGAAATGAAACCTCACAGGTTTCCTGAAGATCTAGGCAAAAATAATGAATGAGAATGTTTTCCTGATTTCTTTCTTGGTGAGTTCACTGTTTGTATACAAGAATACTATTGATTTCTGTGTCTTAATTTTGTATACTTCATTTACTGAATTTGCCTGTCAGTTCTAAGCATCTTCTGGTGGATTTTCTGGGTCTTCACATAAAGGATCACGTCAACAGCAAATTAGAAAAGTTTGACTTCTTTCTTCCTCATTCATTCATTCATTCATTCATTTAATCTTTCCCTTGCTTTACTGCTCTGGCTGAAGTTTTGGGTACTATGCTGAACAGAGAAGATAGCTTTGTCTTGTTCCTAACTTTAGAGGAAATGCTTTTAGTTTCCCCTATTTAGTAAGAGGTTGGCAGTGTGTTTGTCATAAATGGCTTTCATCAATTTGAGGTAAAGTCCATCCACATCTATTTTCATCAAAGTTCTTATCACGAATGGATGCTGGATTTCATCAAAAGCTTTTCTTGTGTCTACTGTCACAATCACATGATTTTTGTCCTTGCTTCTGTTTACGTCACATATAACATTCATTGATTTAAATATGTTGAACCACTCTTGGACACCAACTCAGTTATGTTGTATAATCTCTTTAATAATTTGCTGCAATCTGTTAGCAAGTATCTTGCTGAGTATTTTTGCATCTATATTTTTGTTAAGGAAGATGGCCTAAAGTTTTCTAAGGTTTTATCTGGTTTGGTATCAGGGCAATACTAACATCCAAGAATAAGTTTGGCAATGCTCCTTCCTTTTCAATTTCATGAAGAATTTTGAGAAATACTGGCACTAGATCTTTCCTGAAGTTCTTCTAAAATTCTGTGGTGAATCCATTAGGGCCTGGGTTTTTCTTAAGTTGGCAGGATTTTTAGTATCTCTTGGTTCGTTTTTGGTCAATTCGTAAGTGTCTAGTTTCTTCAATCTTTTGGAATATGCATTTTCAAAATAATTTCCTATAATCCTCTAGATATCAATGGTATCTATAATGATTTTACCTTTTTCATTTCCATTGCACTGATTGATACAGGTCTTTCTCTTTTGGTAAGTCTGGCTAGAGGTTTATTAATCTTATGTACCCTTTCAAAAAATCAACTCTTCGATTCACTGATCATTTGTATTTTTTTCTTAGCCTCATTTTCAATTAATTTTCACTCTTATCTTTATAATTTCTTTTCTTTTATTGCTTTAGATTTAGATTCTTCCAGTGTTTGTAGGGCCTTGAGGCACTTAATTATTTATTTGGGATCACTCAATTCTTTGAATTTGGAAATCATAGCTATTACCTTCCTTCTTAAAATTGCTTTCATTGTGTTCCATTAGTTCTGGTATGTTGTACTTCCTGTCACCTGATTCTAAGATTAATTGGTATTTTTTTTCTGTGATCCACTGATTATTCAGTAATGTATTAATCTCCATGTGTCAGCATAGTTTTTATAGTTTCCTTTGCTATTGATTTATAGTTTCATTTAATTATGATATGACTGCATGTAGGGGAGTATTTCAGTACTTTTATATTTATTTAAGCATGCCTTATGGCTTAAAGTATGGTCTCTTTTAGGAAAAATTACATGTGTTGCTGAGAAAAAAGGTATATTGTATTGATGTCGGATAAAACATTCTGTAGATACTAGTTAAACCCATTTGTTCCATGGTGTAGTTTAATTCTGATATTTCTTTATTCACTTTTTGGATGTGGGAGTCTGGCTGACCTATTTATGACATCTTACAGAATTATTCCCTTTCCCAGTAGGTACTGGGAATCTTTGTCTCTCTTGATTTAGTTTTGGCTCAAAATCTGTGGAATATGAAAAAAATACAACTACTACTGCTTGCTTTTGGGCTCCAGTTGTGTGGAATATCCTTGTCCTTCTTTTCATTTTCAATCTATGCATGTGTTTTTGTGGATGATGTGAGTCTCCTACAGGCACATACAGTGAGAGATTTGTTTTGTTTGGCAACAACTGAGTAGATCTCAATTTGTACCATTCTACATGCCCAATCCATTGGGTGGGGGGTGATTTCTGATACAGGGACTCTACATTGATATTACCCATGATGAACAAGAATGTGTAACACTCCTATATTAGTTTCTCAGAGGTTTGGGGTTTTAGGCCTGTGCTACAACATCCAGCTTCAGTTTTATTTTTTGATCCAACCTGGCAGTCTATGCTTTTAAACTGGAGAGTTAACACCATTTAACATGCAGAGTTGATACTGTGAGGTATTTTTTACAGAAACCTATCACTGCATGATTTTCCAGCACTGATTCCTTTTTGTTCCTTCATACTTAACTATTCTTCCTATTTGGTAGACCTCTTGTTGGGGTTTCTATGATGCTGCTATTCTCCCTGTCTCTCTTTGTCTTGGAGTCCTTAGTTTCAGAAACACTACTTTTGTGGTCATACATTTCTTTAGGATTTCTTTGTCGCAGAAAATCTTTACTTCAACAATGTTGAAGGATAATTTTGCAGGATATAGCAATCTGGATTTACATGTGCTTGCTCTTAGGACTTGAAATTTTCAATTCAAGCTCTCTTGGCCTTTAAAATTTGTGCTCTGAGAAATCTTCAGGGAAAAGAAACTTTTCTACCTTGTTGGTGGGATTGTCAGTTAGGACAACCACTTAGGAAATCAGTATGGAGAACTCATGAAAACTTGAAAACAGAAATTCCATTTGACCCAACTATACTTCTTTCAGGTATCTTCTTGAAAGAACTAAAGACATCAGATCAGAAGCCAGGACTAGTGGCAGAGGCCTGTATTCCCAGAATTTTGGAGGGCTGAGGCAGGAGGATTGCAAGTTTGAACCTACCCTATACAACTTAGCAAAATTCTGTCTCAAATAAGCAATAAAAAGGTGGTTGGGGGTGTAGCTCAGCGTAAAGGTCCTATGTTCAATCCCCAACACCACAAAAAAGACATTATATTTCAGTAACACATGCATAGTCATATTTCTAGTAGTGCAACACATAATAGCTGAATTTTAGAAGCAGCTTATATTTTCATCAACAGATGAATAAAGAAAATGTGATACACACACACAATGGAGTACTACTCTGCCACAAAGAAGAATAAGCTTGAATCACTCTTTGGTAAACAGGCTCAGATTATTACACTAAGAAAACTAAATAAGACAAAGTTAAATATCAGTTTCTTATATGATAAACTGAAAACACAATGAAAGGAGCAAACTACAAGGGAGATGACAGAAAACAGGAAGGCAGACTTTGTGGAGATGAGAAAGGGACCTGGGAAAAGAAGAAAGACAAAAGGGCTGAAGGAGGGAGAGAAAAAATGATGAAGATACAATATCTACAGGCACCAGTTCTCAAATTCAACGCAATTATTATGTATTGTGAACATATACTAATGGAAGTAGCAATTGTAGGGAGGAAAAAGACTAATGACAAAAGATATACATTCAGGGACATTGCACTAAAATTGTTACATTGTAAGGATAAAAAGAAAAACTGATAAGTTACCAGAAAAATATTTAAGTATAAGAAAAAAAATGGAAAGAATCAAATTAACATCAGAATTTTTATTTGCAATACTGGAATCCATAAAAAAGAACAATATCATCTAGCTGACTAGGAGGAAAAAGGAGTAGAGTAGTTCCCCCCTTAAGCAGGGAGGAGAGGTCCCAAGACCCCAGTGGACACCTGAAACCTCAGATAATACCCACCCGTATCTGTTCAATATTTCCTATACATACATACCTGTGATAATGTCTGACATACAAGGCACAATAAAGAAGAAAACAGTAACATAATAACACAGAACAATTACTACACTTTATTAAGCATTAGGAATTGCTTATTTTGGGAATTTGCCATTTGATGTTCTTTGGTCATGACTAATCACAGGTAGCTGAAGCAGTAGAAGACAAAAACAAAGGTAAGGGAGAACTATCATACAACTATCGTAGAACAAGTTCAGTGTAAAAGTACTTGCTAACACGTAAGGGTTCAAGAAGGCCAGTGCCCACTGTCTCATATAAGGGAAGAACTTGGAAAGAAATTCTAACCAAACAATTACTATGTCAAAATGGAAGATCATTTATATGCATGAAGAAGGAGAGAAGAAGAAAGAAGGTGGCAAGATTCCTTACGCTGCATAGAGAATGGACAGTAAACTACGTGAGCATAGAACACAAACACTCAATATAAATTTTCAACACAGGAAACTCTAGCAAAAATCTGGACCTCCAAAATTAAATTGCCTCCACAGAAATTTAGGAATGGATGAGAAGAGTGTCAAGGTAAGGAACATGCTGGTATCTTTTTCACATTAAGCTGGAAGAAAAACTGAGTTATGAACAATTGAAAGGGAAGGTGGCCAAGAGCAAAATGGAAAAGTGCAGAAGACTGTCACATCAAGAGACAGAAACAAGAAATGGATATCAATTTAAAAGCACAAGGCAAAACTAATAAACAAAGAAGAAGGGACAAATATAAAAAATGACCAAGGTAAAAAGAAAGTAACAAGTGTCACTCAGAATAAAAATGAGTCAGACTCACCTCTGAAAGTTAGTGTTAGACAACTACAAACAAATAAAGAACATATTTGCAAGAAAACATTAACAGTGAATAACTTCACAAAAGTTTAAAATAAAGAAATGATCCAAAAATACTAGCAAATTGCTCCAAATATGAGAGCTGTATTACTATTAGACAACATAGATTTCAAGATTAAGAACACC
This sequence comes from Ctenodactylus gundi, assembly GCA_004027205.1. Taxonomy (NCBI): domain Eukaryota; kingdom Metazoa; phylum Chordata; class Mammalia; order Rodentia; family Ctenodactylidae; genus Ctenodactylus; species Ctenodactylus gundi. The sequence continues at coordinate 111,118 of PVKB01000586.1, forward strand.
TCACAGCATAACATAGAAACTTCACATATATAAAGCAAAAGTATTTAATATTTGAGAAAAAGCTGAAAAATATTTCAATGAGGAACCAACATGTCTTTGTCATACGTGGGCATATACAATAAAATGACTATAAGCATGATAGCAACATCCAGACACATAATTTTATATGTATCTATAGAACACTAACAAAAATTGGTCAGAAGCTGTCATAAAACAATTTTAAGCACTCTTTCGAAAACGTTTTTTATATTGGTGGCTCATACTTGACTAAAATAAGGTAAAAATGTTTTAATAGTAAGGATACTAAGAACATGTACACAAAGGAAAATTTATACCTTTTTGCATTTATTATTTAAAGAAAAAGAAGCAGGTGATGCAGGAAGAGTGAAACCAAGCACAAAAGCCAATGCAGTACTTACTATGAGAAACTGGGAAAAGATGCATGAGGTATTCAAACGTTAGAATGCCAAATATTACGAAGAAAGTAAGAGAAGCAAATTCCATCAGCATTAATGCTTTTATTGTATGACTCAATTCTATTAATCAACAAAAAGAGTGAACTTTCTCAAATTTAAAACCTTGATCTGTTATAAGTGAAACAAAATTATTAAGAAACTAGCAAGTTATAAATATTTTAAAACAGGTAGGTAAAAAACAGAAGAAACAGTGAAACAGTACGAAGCTACTGACAGAAAGAAACAGAGAAAGCATGCTACGGGGAAAGGTAAAGCGACTTCAACTGCTAGTGACATTTACAGGCTTCCTAGTGCCATTTGACTTTTAAACTATGTTTTACCAGACACAAATGTCATAAGACAACAACATTGTACACCAAAAACATTTCAATAGATGGTAGAATATTTTTAAGAAGAATAAAAATTATTTAAATACCCCATCTAAATACAGCCACACAAAATTTAACATTTATTAATCAAGGGAAAGGAAGCTAAAAGAACAGGGCCCGATCGAAAGAGAAATGGCACCCAAGAAGAGCCACAGGAGTCTTTTTATTTAACAGCAATCTAAGTGGGCAGTACACAGAAAGAACATGAAATATTCATACACATGCCAGTAAGAAAAAGAAAGGTTTGCGGTTATAGGAAATGGTGCTTTGTAGGGTTCTGTTTTGACATTTTAATAACATTGCTCCAATTTTTAAGGTTGATGTTCAACCAAAAAATTAGAGAGAACTCTTCTGTATACTTTCATAACTCAGGAAAATGAAGCCATTTCTAGACTTAAACAGCGAAAAGCAGAAATTTTACACAATTCAAGTATTTGTTTCTTAAATTCTTCAATTTGCCTGGATCTGTATGTAGTACAGGCAACCACTACAAATACAATCACATCTAACAGAAGTAGAGATAAGACTTTACACAAATGACAAAAGACGCCACAATGATCTTATTAGTTAAACACGAACCAACATATACCATGAAAGATGATCAAAAGATTATGTCATCCATTTAAGGAGAGACTCACGACATGAAAAACACAATTTCCCCCCAGCTCTACAAGGCTTCAAGTTCTGCCAATTCTTTATTAGGACAGACCAACCTTAATAAAAGCTACAGAGAACAGCTTTATCTGTGAAGCAAAGGAAACCCACTTGAGGACTTTAGAGAGGAGATAATATAAACTGTTCACTTTCGGAAGGCCAAACAGTAACAGTGTGGTAGACAGAGAGGCTAGAGTGGGCACAGAATGAATGAAGAAAGAAAGGAAGAAAGAAAGAAAGAAAGAAAGAAAGAAAGAAAGAAAGAAAGAAAAGAGAGAGAGAAAGAAAGAAAGAAAGAAAGAAAGAAAGAAAGAAGACAGACAGACAGACAGACAGACAGACAGTTGGGCAGCCAGTGCATTGTTGAGTAGTTATGGTGGTGGAGATGGTTTTAATCATGTAGTGATAACAGCTATGGAATATCTTACTAGTCCAGACTCTGATGTAGCAATTTTATACTTACTAACTCAACAATCTGGAAAGGTGGCTGTTATTAAGTGCTGTTTTATAAGTGAGGTGACCAAGGCATAGATAACAAGGTGCCAGTAAGAACATATATACAATTAATGGTAGGACTGAAATTCGAGCCCAGGTAGCCTGCCTCCAATGCCTTTAGTCTTAACCATCATACCTTTATAAAGCTTTCAGGTAAGTAGATTGGTTTCAAAACTCTCTATCTTGTCAATTTAAGCTGAACTGGAAAGCAAAGATGGAAGGAGGAGCTGGAGGAGCTCCATGACTTCAAAACAACATGATCAAATGTGCCTGCAATTCAGGAAGAACTGCACAAATGAAGTTCTATCTAGTTCCAGTAGAGGGGGTATAACATGTTTTTGGTCGCGGTTGATGACTTTGAAAAAGACTCTTTCTGTATTTATTTCAAGTAGGTTAAACTTTGAGTCTCCTGCTATCAAATAAATAAAGTCTGAAAATAAAGTAAGACATATCCAAAGAATGTCCTAGGACTTATGTGATATTTGAAAATCTACTGTTTGAATAATGCCCTGAAAGAGCACAAATGACTCCAAATATGCCAAAATCTATCAAAAAAAAAAAAACTGTAAGACATCAATACCTCTAACCTCACAATTAAACATTTTCAAAATAATGCGAAAATAGTTTACACTAATAATTTCAAGTGACGAATAGTTATAGGTTCAAACCAAAAACTCAAAAGGACAAGGTTAGGAAATCATTGTATCAAAAAGCAGAGGATATTATAAGAGATTTGATGAAGGCATAATTGGGAAGAAAGGAAATTTGAGATTGAGCACATGATTTAAAGCATACATCATAAACACATAACTAAATATACAATAGTAAATATCTTAGGTGCCAACACACTTCTGATCCAGTCAGTAACAACGTTAGTTTATTTTCAACTTTTGGAAATTAACCAAATCAACTTGCTAAATACTTAAGTTTCCATGTCAGTAAAATGGAGGCAATATTATTACCCAGATCACTAAAATCATCTTGGTGAATTAAATTTACTGTACATAAAACTACCTGTGCGTACATGTATTTTGTATGAGTATTCCAAATAACTCCAAAGTCAGAAAAATTTTGAACACTGGCTGAGGAAATTTTTTGAGGATCAAGAAGACACCACAAGTGCAACATTCCACACCTGATCTAACAATCACAGTCAAAATCCAGAGGCGCACACACACACACACACACACACACACAAAGAATAAAACTACCCGTATACTGTGTGTTTAAAATGCAGGGGCTGGAAGAATGGTTCAGTGGCTAAAACACCTGCCTAGCAAGGACTAAGTCAAACACTAAGTACCCAAGTTCAATTCCCCAGCATCACATAAGCCGCAGGCCTGTAATCCCAAAACTCGGGAAGCTAAGACAGGAGGATTGCGGTGAGTCCAAGGCCAGCCTGAGCTCCATAGTGAGTTCAGGACCAGTCTGGGGTACAGAGTGAGACCCTGTCTCAAAAATAAACACACAAATAAACAAAGAAACAGAATGCATGTGAAATGAATTCCCAATGTATCTCAATAGGTATATATCTATGCATGTATATTCCAAAATCTAGGAAAAAAAACATCATAAATACTTCTGGTCCTAAGTATTTCAGAAAAGGAATATTCAACCAACTTACATTATAAATAATACACATATGTAATGTTCCCGGCACATAAAACCACTACCACTATTACAGATGTACACCGAGGATTAAATATTCATATTACATCACAGATTATCAAAATTGACAGTGTAAAAATGAATGTTTGAATGATAAACATGTAAGATAGAAATGGGAGCAGAAAAGAAAAAAGAACTTTAGGACACCTAAAACCTAGAAATTTGAAAATTAAGAGACATCGTCTATAGTCGGTGAAGTAAGAAAGCAAATCTTTCTTTCAACATCCAGGAAATTATAAATATATTAAAGATTAAAAAATGTATCATTAAAATGTTGCATATGTTAAGTGAAACAAAAGACAGATCAGATGGGTTAGAATGTCATGAAGAAGTAGTATCACTATGGACAGAAAACTAGCAGCAGTGCTACAGCTCAGCATCAGTTAAAGAAATATCTTCTAGGAAGTGGGGAAGACCACATTACTGGACTTTTGCTTTTTATTAAATGCTATCAATTGCATTTATTTGTCTTAAACTATGTACATACATTATTTAAAATACATTTATTCAACCTCTTAAATATACTTATTCCTCTCCCACTTCATAGCCCCATTTGTGCTTTCTTAACGAAATATTATGAAATAAATTTTGCTTTAGAAAAGTAAAAAGAAAATATTCAACTATGCAACTAGTATCTTTCTTTGTTATAAAAACATTTCAGCTACCATTTTTAGGTGGTTTGAATGTAACCTTACTCTTCCAGATTAAACTGTAATCAAGGATTAAGGGACAGATGTCACTTGATACACAGATTGCACTTTGGATTTTATATACCTTACTTGTACTATTTATTAAAGATGAAAATAAGATAATTAAATTAAACTTTAGGATTGAGACCTGAAAACAAATAAATATTGATTTCTCTCAGGATAAGCAAATTTTTACTTTGCTAGCCTTCTCTTCAGAAGAATTAAAAGTAAAGTCCTCAAATATTTCTTTAATGTTAAAATACTTAGTACCTCCATTTAAACATAAAGTTTAAATATTAAGTATCTTTTGGTAGAAATATTCAGTATTTTAGAAAATAATATTCCAAAAAGACAAAAATTTAAAATGACTTGTGTCTTCAACCAGCTAGTTTCAGCTACTAATACATATTGTATATAATATAAAATAGTTTTGTTTCAAAATCCAATATCAAGTATATACCTATTTAAATGCTTGTCCCGAAATTGCTATGGTTTAAAATCTAGATTATAATTAGGTACAGTTAACAGTAAATTATATTTAGAAAGCTGTAGTTTCAAGCAAACTTTTATTTACCTTTGTATTGAAACTAGAAATTCAAAACAATAATTATATCATTTCTCTTTTTAGGTTTATGTATATTTAGCTTTGTACAATTTTTGTTTTATTAAATAAGACTTAAATATATTGGTTAGAACGTTACCTCCTTTTCTTTTAGTACCAGCGAGATTTGGCACAGTGAGGCTTGTTATGTAATTTTACTCATAGACAACAGTCAATTTTCAGTGTATACTACTAATCACAATGGAATGGTTCAAAGTATGAAATGAAAGATGTGCATAAAGATTCAGTAAATGTAAAAATACACACAATCCCATACAATGTAGCTCAGTAGTAGAGCACTTGCCTAATATGCTAATGCCCTGGGTTCAATACATAGCCCACCCCAGACCAAAGGGTGGGGGGAACCAGTGAGCTGCAACTATAACAATGGGAAAATATAATCATACTGATGATGATAGTGGTCAATTCTTATTAAACACATATCCATTGAGTCTGCAGCATTTAAAAAAACTACGCTCAAACTGTCTGACACAATATGATTTCAAGAAAATAATCCTGCAAGTTTGGGCACTATGGAGGACTCTGTAGGATATCCCACTACAATGTAATTAAATACTGAGTAATTATAGTAATACTTTACCTTGCCAGGCTTACTCCAAGGAGGAAGGAAACGACTAAAATCAAGACTGACTATATGAAAGAAAAAAACAGACAAGAGAAAGAAGGTAAAATGTGAATGATGACCAAGCAGAAAGGTGGGTGGCCCACACGCTCACGGGTCTCTACAGACCAAACCTGGCACCTCCAGAGTACTTGGAAACCTGAACCTGAGAATCCCACAGCAATCCAAGGAAAGCCCTTGGATCTGATTTTAGAAGAAAAAAGTACTCTACATCAAATCCTCAGGGTTCTCACAGTTTGCCTGTATCAAATATGATCATATGATTTAAAAATATCTGTGAGCACAAAGAAATAAGTCACCACTGATGTGTAGTCAAAAGGCCTAAGGACCTCAGATACACATTCATAAGTCATGGTATGTAAAATAACTACATGTAACCTATGAAAAGAAAAAAATACCAGACCCTAAACATTGACCGAAGAAATGACTAGAAATAAGCAAGTAACTAAAAAAAAGTAACAACTTTAAGAAAGAGAAAATAAAAATTACTTTCGCAATAAATATCTCAATGGATTACATGGCAACTGCACACTGCTCAGCAGAACTGGTAAAACAGATAGCAGGCATGAATAAACTATTAGAAAATGCACATAGACACAAGAAAGTGGAACATATAAAAGAGTTACTGAGAGGCATGGAAGCTAAACACAGTGAATATCTAATCAGAAAACCAGAAAAAATAGAGAACACAGACATGTGGTGGCTAACAAGTTTCCCAAAGAGATAAAGTCACAAATGCACAGGGAAAAAATTAAGTATAACACATTATACTTGTCAGTACATGAATGATATACATTGCTATGTACACAAATTAAGGGGAATACACCTAGGTACCCTGTATTGGACAGGAAGAGTTTTCTAAAAGCAGTAGGAAAAAGAGATCATCTCTTTAAAAAACAACACCTCATGAGTGATGTTCTGGAAGAGTCAAATGTTAAATCTTCAAGTTTGCAAGCCAGTTTTTAAGTAATAAAAGCACTGTAAAAATAAAACTGCATTGTATACGCTATATAAGGCCACTATTAAATTTATTAAGTATAAGACTATCATTAAAAATCATAAAATTATAAATATAAAAATATTAAGGCAGAGGGAATAGATCATTGAAACTCACTACTTTCTAATCATGTCACTACACATTATTATGATCTGTGCTCTCAAGGTACGTCTCTCTATTGTTTAAAGGAGTGGAATTATTTCCTAATTGTGGGCACTGTCCAATTTTGCCAAAATCGACCTTCTATGGCAAGTGTGTTTTACATCATGGAAATGAAAAGATATTTTAAAATCACATATTTTTCACCAAAGAGAAAGCTGTTCATCAACTCTTAGCATAACCCTTAATCAAACTAACACCAGTCTTTCCAATAAAAAAAACTGCTTCAGAAAATGGAAAAAGTTGGTGGCAACCTAGAACTGCACAAGGACAGAACCACTTCTCACAAAAGAGCAATAAAATAAAATGAAAACTTTTAAACAGCAACAAAAATTGAAAAAGTTTTAAAGGAGACATCTAGTAGGTAAGTTTTCACAAAAGTTTACTTCAGAAAGAAAAAAATGAGTTTCATTAATACTTTATGGCAATCCCAATTAAGTTAAATTTTTAATTTTTGCATTAAAAAACCCTACACACAATTTAAATCAAAAAGGCACATTTCTTAGTTGCTCAGAGGTTACAGAAGAAATTAAAAACATCATCTTATTGAGTGATAAAGAAAATACTACACATTCATATTTGTGGAAAGCAGTTAAAACAGTACTTGAATAAAAAATTTTAACCCTTAATGATTATATTTGAAAAAATGACCAGCAAAAATATTACATAGAAAATATGGGGAAACAAAGGCATAATAAAGTCAAATGAACATGAAGACTACAAATCCTAATAAAATACTCAGCAAAATCCAATGAAAAGATCTCAAAAAAGTTGCTGTCTTCTATGAAAGACTGATTAAGACAAAGGAGAGAAAGTACAAACTGTAGGAAGAAAAAAAGAAAACTATACTTGTAAGTAGAGCACTGATAAAACAGACAAGGTTATAAATAATGTAATGACAACAAACTTGAAAGTAAGTTCTCAGAGAAATGGGGCTTACCAAACTGACACACCTCTCCTCCAGAATTTGAAATCAAGAATAGTACTATATTAATGCTAATGAAGTACTGGTAAAGTTTTCTTATAAAGAAAACATCAAACCCACAGGCAACTTATCGGAAGATATAGAAAAATATCATCTTAAACAATTTAAAACAACATCTTCAATGGTTAATTATTAGAATAAGTTTCTTTATAATCAGGACTATCACTTTTTTTCCTGGTGTCCCTGCTGACACAGAACCACAAAAGTAGAGGAAAAGAGGGAGAGACAGGATAAATGTCATTACTGCCAGTTCTTACAAACAGCCAAACATAAGAACCTATACATTCAATATTCTATCTATAATAACAATAAAAGGTATAAAGAACACAGGAATAAACCAAGCATACCAATACAGATGCTTGTCAAAATTTTAAAACTTTAAATACATTAGAGCCCAAATAAACTGACATCCTAGGTTTATGAATAAGAGTATTCCATCATCCATATGCTATTTTGATCCAAATACTAACAGTATTCATGAAAAAGTATAATGTAATAATGCTCATCAGATCCCATAGCAAACCTACTAATGAGATGCTAGTAATTACATCACTATTGTACTGCTGAAAACATCAACAAACTGACCAAGAGGACAGAATCATACCCTTCCCCCATCAGACTTATAAGAAAATCTGATGTTTGATGTGATGGATTATTAGGGAAGCAACAGACAACTCAAAATGTGCTGGAACTGGTTTTCTACATGGGAAAAAATTTAAATTAGACTCTTACCTCATACCACTCATAAAATTAATTCCAGATGTTTAAAAATATTTCAGTGCTACAAAAAATCCTAAAACATAACAGAAAAAAATATCTAGGTGAATTTCTATGACTTTGGGTACATAAGGACATATTAAATGGGACACAAAAAGAACTGATAGTAAGCTGTCTGAACACACTAAAATTACAAATTTCCATCTATAAAAAGATACCATCAAGTAAAAAAATGAGGAAAATAGGAAAGACATCAACATTAAAAATTACCAACAGTGGTCTAAGGTTTCCAGAACCTGAAAAGACTTCTAGCAAATAAAATATAAAAATCAACAGAAAAATATGAAAGTATTTCAGAAAGAAAGCAATAAAATTGGCCACTGAAATACATGCTCAACCTCATTACTAATCATCAAAATGGAAAACAACATCCAATGTTACATATGTCTTAAGTATACATATATGAACAAGTCTGATTAGAATATAGGGAAATGATATCACTTTACAATGCTGATATGGGACTGTAAATTGTTATAACTAGCCTACAAAACAACATACAGCTAAATATGTAATTTTTCTAAAGCCCAGAATTTCACTCACAGGTATCCAACCTAAAGCAGCAGTTCTCTGCATGTGGTCAGCGATTAACAATACTGGTATTACCTGGTGGATGATTAGGAATCCAGGTTTTTATACCCACAGCAGACTTAATGAATAAAAACCTGCAACATGGCCAAGAAGTCTCCAAGGGTATTAACTGTAGCATAATATTTTTATTATTTTAAGAAAAACTCAAAATTCCTGATGCCAGAATCTTACAATCTATTATAATATGGAACATTATCTCATTTTATCCTCTTTAGAATGCTGGGATAGGTACTTGGTAGGGAATAGGCAATCAATTATGTGCTTAAAAAATAAGTGCGTTCAAGATCAACCTGGACTACAGAGTGATACCCTTTCTCAAAAAGAATGGAGAAATTAAGTAATGAGGGCAGAGCTAGCAATGTAACATTTTTTTCATTACTAGAGTTTCCATTTTGCCCTTGAACATAGTGTTAGTTCTGTGAGAAATACCATATTTCCATATTTTCAGGGAGAGGGAAGCAATTACTAATGAGGAAAAACCTTTGATACACCTAGTCCATATACTCCAATGAAAACAATAGTTTAAGAAGTGCAAAGTCTTGCCTAGAACGCATGAAGCTCTGAGGTTTATCCTCAGCACACCTTACACACACACACACACACACACACACACACACACACACACACACACAGACTTTCTTTTACTTCATTGGATACAAATTAATGTATATAAACATACTTAGGGAAGTACTACCTTTTAAGATTATCTTCATTCTTAACCAAGAATTATTTCCTTCAAAATCTCCTATAAATGTATTTTTATTCTTCCATTTGGTCTTTATAAAATTTGACTCCATGTTATTTTTACTCAGCAGTTAGAATAATAGCTGACTCCTAATAGACGCATACTAAGAATCTGAGAGTTGGCTGTAGTGGCTCAGGCCTATACATCTAGCATTCTGAGAGGATCATGGGAGGGTGGCTGACAAGTTTGAGACCAGCCAGGGCAGCTTAGCTAGCTGAGGAGACCCTGACTCAAAATAAAGGCAACAAATCGGATTGAGGACATGGCTCAATGTGCAGGTCCTGCATTCAATCCCCACAACCAAATAAATAAATAAATAAATAAATATATAAATAAAGGCAAAACAAAACAAATTAAGTGTCTGTCATTGAATTGGTACACTTACTGAGCACTTACTATACAGCAGGCACTGGGGAATGTCACACCACGTACTGTAGTTCTCATCCACACAGAGCTCACACATTAGTGCTAACATTTAGAGCCACACATGAACATAGGTAAAGGAATTTCATTTATCAAAATAAACTATGTTGTATTTCCTGAGCAATTCCCTTTAAAAGCTGTTAGGGAAAGCCAAACAAAGTGGCAATGGTAAAGGCAGGAAAGATCAGGGGAGAAAGAACAGCCCTGCAAAGGCTGATGACCAGTGAAAGTAGTGGCTCACTAGAGCAACAGCTGAATACAGGGCTGGGATAAAAAGAGTACAAAATGAAGTGGAACATCTTTGTGTAGCCGAAAGTATAAAAAACACACAAAGCCAGGCATGGTAGCATGATGGGAGGCGGAGGCAGGAAGATCCAGCCCTGTATCTCAGTTACTTTCTCACTGCCAGGATAGAACAGCCAACATCCACAATTTTAGGGAGGAAAGATTTATTTTTAGCTCACAGTTTCAGAGGGCCACAGACCACTCACCAGTGGGTGACTGGAAATGGTGGACTACACGGCACGACTGGAACCAGACAAAGAGCTCCTTGCACCTGGCAGGACAAAGCCAAATGCAAGAGGAAGGGCAGAGCCATTACACACTCCTTGAGGTCCAGCCCCAAACATCCCCTTCTTCTAGTCAGGCCCTACTCCCAACAGTATACAGTATCCATAGGTACATAAGCCTATGAGGGACACTCCAGATCCAAACCACAATACCCTCAAAAAAAAAAAAAAAAAAAAAAAAAAAAAAAAAAAAAAAAAAAAAAAAAGGACTGGGGAAGTAATTCTGTGTGAGGGATGGCCTTGGGTTTAATCCTCAGTACCACTACATAGGAAAGTAGACAGGTAGTAGGTACGTAGGTAGGTAGACAGATAGATTCATAGATACACAGACAGACAAACAGATTAAAGGGACTTCCACTGGTCAAGTCAGGAAAATTTCAATGTGAAAACAAAGCAGGATGATGATGAATTATAACTCATAAAAAAGATATACACCCACGAGTCTGTAAAAATATAAGAATACTTTTGAGGTATAATAGAATGTTTACATCTTCTGAAATCACTTCTCAATGGAATAATCACAAAAAAGAAAACGCAAACTGACAGTAGAGAATGCAGTAGATGCCATGTTAAGTGACTGGAATCAGCACCAACAGTAATGCTACAATGGACATCTTGATCATGGGATGTGGTGCATCAAGAACAGCCCAGACCTCTTTGACATTCTTGGGAAAGACTGAAGCTTGAAACTGATCATGAACTGTTGCACAAAGTTGAGGGATTCCATTAAACAACTGACTTAAAGCCTCTGTGGAACCATTTCCAGTTGAGGGAAACTAAGAGGTAATAAATCCTACACATTATTCTAGAACACATTTTTTGGCCATTTAAAAATAAAGAATATTGCTGGAACAATCTCTAAAATTTGAATGGGCTCTGAGGATGAGGGTTTAGCAATAAATCAATGCTGATGCAAGTTTTGTAATTCATCAGTGCTAACACCTGCCTTTGATGGTTATTCTGAGGTTCTGTAAGAAACTGTCCTGTTTGCAGTAAATACACACTAAAGAACTATAGGAAGATGGGGTACCATGCTGGCAACTCTCAAACAGCTCATGAAATTTTCGAAAAGGCCTTTGTTATTATGCTTGTGACTTTTCTACAAATGAGATATTTTCCAAAAAAAAATAATTATAGGGCAGGGGGCAAAGCAAAGTCCTAGCTTCAATTCTCCAGCACTACATAAGCTGGATGCTGTGGTGCACACTTGTAATCCCAGCACTGGGGAAGCTGAGGCAAGAGAACTCCCTTGTATTCAAGGCCAGCCTGAGCTACACAGTGACTAAGGCCAGCCTGGACTACAGAGCAAGACCCTGTCTCAAAAAGAATTATTATTTTAAAGTAAATAAGTAATAATATTTGGAAGAGCCCCTATATCTCTGTCTTGGCCCTACAGCCTAAGTGACCAGGGAGAGGACATATAAATCCAAGAGTGTCCAAGAAGGGTCCTTAGCCTATTGAAATTCATTCCTCTTGTTTCTCTCCAAGGACTCACAAAAAATTCAACAGGTCTAAACTGCATCCTACTTTTAAAAGCAAAATACCATCCCAAAGGGGAGCAAGGCTTCCAAGTTAGATTTGTACCTAAATCCAAGTTTTTGGTATAAGAAAAGGAAGGTATGGATTTGCTTTCAAAAAATGCCAATTGAAGCTGCATGTCTCTACCACAGACAAAGCAAGCAAAACCAGGCAGGATCTAAACTCTTCTCAACTACAATATATCTCTGTTGTAGAAAAAGCCTAAAAACTTATAAATTCAAAATACACTTAGGAACAAATTCTCTATAGCTTACTTTAGAAGTTCAGCCCTAATTGGTAGGATATATGTGGGAAAAAAATTTTACAATTACAACATCTAATGAATTTAAACAAAATTTTAGCTTTCCAAAATAAAAACATCATTGGTTAGGCCATTTTTGGTTTTTTGGGTCTCTAGGATCATGAAGTGAGATGGTAGGGTGCAATAAAATAAATGTGGGCACTCCCCTAAAAATAGATGCCTGAGAGTAACACAGTTCTCTCTTCTGAAAACATACCAGGTTAGCTTGGACTGACAGCCAAGAATTAGTATTATTTTCATTATCTCAATAGTTGAGAATTTATTATCCTCTGAAAATTGGTCAAGTGTTGGGGTTTGGTCTTTGTTTCTTTCCTTCTTTCCTCTTTTCTATTCCATTCCTTTTCCTTCCTCTATTTCTTCTCTCTCCTTCTTTTCTGGCCTCTTTTTAAAGTAAGCAAACTGTACTGTTCTCATCCTCTTAAAAGTTGAGGATTTATTATCCTCTGAAAACTGACCAATGGTGAGGTTTGACAGTAAAAGTGATGTTCATTCATCATACACACAAAACTAAGCACTGCCCACAGAAAGTACTCAAATATCTTTAAACAAAATTTTTCTATATTTCTTCCAGATAAGACAAGCAGTAAGCAAAAGGAAAAAAAAAAGTTCTAACTTCCCTTGGGAGGAATCTTGTTACTTTACAATACATTAAGCATTCACAACCTCCTGTACAGGAGAAGGGAAAAACAATGGATGGTCAGAAAATAAGAAGGGGCAGGACAAGACTTAAGAAGGACCTCTCAAACTTGACTTCAGAAGTAAAAGAAAGCAGCTTTGTCCAGGAGTTCAATCTACGATGCGAGGGAAAAAAGAAGAAGAAGGAAAGGAAGGATGCAAATCTTTTGCCAGAAATCTTCCTGAGACTTGAAAAAGCATTTTGGATCTCCTGAGCCTGAAATACCTGCCCTAAATTCAGATATTCTGTACTATTTTTAGTTTGTATATTCTGATTTTGGATTGTGTATATATAAAGGAGGAACAAAGATTATTATCAAGAGGCCAAAAGCTGTTTCCCCGAGAACATGGCAAGTTAGCCACAGAGAGTTGATTCTAATAAAACATATTACTATTCTACTTTCCTACTCATTACCATCCTACATTTCTACCCTCAGGAAAAAAAATTCAATATCTAAACATTCAAAGAATCACCACCACTCCATGACTTATTTGCATCTCTACTTTGAATAACCTGGTAGATTACAAAGTTATTTGTTGATTTTATTACAGGCTTTCTCATATGTTAGTTAATGCCAAGGAAAACCACTTCTGAAGTCAAGAATATCCTGGCTGCTCAAATGAAAAAAAAAAAGACTCCAAAAATTATGCTTGTCTCTAATTTGCAGAAAATGAAAACTTAACCAAACCTCAACAGATACATTGATTGGGGGCTTAACAAAGTCAGGGGAAAGGGAGTTTTCTAATTGCCATTTTTTTCCACATAAACTGTATTCTCACAAGCAAGAGAAACATAAGGAACTGGAGTTTGCACTAGGACTAGAGTCTGAAGTAATAAAAAGACAGCCTTCTACTGACAGCAGCAAGAGAGCTGCTCTGAGTTGTTAGTTTACTTAGGTTTTCTTCAGGAAGAGGACTCACATGACTATGTTCCACTGGACCTAAAACAACAAGAAAAGAGACCCTGAGCATTTTTTTAAAGTTCTTAATTCTTTTCCTTGTTTTAACTGCATTTCTGAAAAAAAAAAAACAAGCAGCAGTTTAGCTCAGTGACAGAGCAATGGCCTAGCACATCTGAGGTCCTGGGTTCAATCCTGGCACAACTATAATCAACCAAACAACAGACGCCAACATTACTCTGTGTTACTGTGGAAAGAATATACAACAACTGTGAATGAAGGGCTGAGGACACGGCTCAAGGTTGGAGTGCTTGCCTAATAAGCACAAGGCCCTGACTTCAATTCTCCAGCACCACCTAAGCCAGGAGTGGTGGCTCACGCTTGGAATCCCAGCACTCAGGAAGGAGGGATAGAAAGATTACCATGTATTCAAGGACAGCCTGGGCTACACCCTGGACTCCAGAGCAGAACTCCATCTCAAAAAAAAAAAAAAAAAAGTTAATGAAAACCCTGACTCCCTGACTCCACTATCTCTTACTCAAATTACTTTAGATTTGATGCCTCTATTTATTTACCTATTAAATGGTCAACTGAAAGTTTCACATAAAAGAATCTCTTCAGGTATAAAAGTGTATGAATTATTCATACATATAGCCATAACATATCCAGAATCTAATGCTTTAATGATAATAAGAGTCTTACTGGATTTTTCCTAAGTAGTAGTCACTGTGCTAATGATTTCTCACATTATTATCGTGATAGGCACCACAACACCCCCGTTTAAAATAAGCAGACTGAAACCAAAAAAGATGTGAGCATTTGACCTATTTTATGAATCTGCTCATTTAACTGCTGTGCTATATTCACTGAACCAAAAGAGATCGTCAAAGGTATACAGAAAACAAAACAGTGAGCAAGCTACTGTACAACTCAACAATTCAAAGAGGTTTTAATATTACCTTCAAGGTGGATTAACAAAATCAGGTGTTTAAATTATTGCCAGTGGACAATCACTTCTGCATGGCTCAGAAGCATAGATGCTTTTCATCTCCAGGCACTTCCATTTAGGAAACATGCATCAGAATAAAGATGTAACTATAGCTTTTTTTAATTAAAAAATTTAAAAACTGAGTATATATATGTCTCAAAAATCTCTTCAAAAGAATAAAAATGTAACAAGAACAGAATTCAGAAAAGATGCCCTCAGCAGCATAGATTGAGAAAGAGAAGCTCAAGAACTTGACCTTGGGAATTGAATGAGATGGACACAAGAAACTAAACCTTTCTTTAACAAGACTTGGGGAAAATATAGGAGAAACATAAGGAAATAAGGTTCAACACACAAAGGTTCCAGGTTTAGCCTTGGAATCTCTGAGAATAGTCAAATCTGATAAAGTGTTTCTGCACCCTGGAATATAGTGGAAGGTATTTTTATTAATAGTGATCTATAATATTTCTGAGCTGGAATTCATTGATGCTCTTATCCACAGTATTTAGAGCTCAAAACTACCACAAAAGAAAATTCTACTTTATTTAATCCTTACTTTAAAAACAATTCTAATTCACTACCCTTTCTGCAAAATTCCCTATACCATAGGATGTATTATTCAGGCTCTACCAGTGTTTACAGCACCTTCCTTCGCAGAGTTACACCATCTCATGGTATAACATAATGATTTTACTAAAGATCCTCTTGCTCTCTTTACTTAAACCAAACCTTTATGGATTTCTATGAAAGCTGGATTATAGTTTCCTAAGTTGAAAGTATAAAGCAGAGTGGGAGAACAAGAGGCCTGATGACACCTTTCAAGGACGCAGCTATTCAGAACTGAAATACTCTGAGAACAATTTTTTTTTTAATGTATGAGGTCCAGAATCAATAACATATTAAAAACACATGGGTTGGAGGGTCAGTAACCATCTACACCACTTTTGGCCATTTTTTCCCTTCTTCTTACCCTTACCCTATGGCCAACACCCCACTCTCTGAGCAAAAAATTTTGAAGATGGCTGTATTATTTTCCCAGAAAATGCCTGTGTAGACTGTCTTATATGAGGTAATTTCACTTTAACATCAAAAACATCCTTTTGGTTTTCTGGACCTGTAGATGTTGCCACTATCAGTGGTTACCCCAGCAAGTCCCTGCAGAAGAATGCCTGGCCAATGGAATGAGGGCTAGCTGAAATTAAGCTATGTTACATGGGCTATATGCCATGTTCCTTGGACTGTGGGCTTCATAAGTGAGGATAAGTGGGCATATTTATTTCTCATTTTCCCAAACACAATGGATGCTATCATGGGTAAATTTCTGCTTATATTGCCCACAAGTCCTTCTCTTGAGTAACCAAGAGTGGATGTTGAGATGAAAATGTGTATGATACATTTCTATGCTATCTTTGTTTTACCTATAGGTGAATGAGCCAATTTGTTTTATGGGCAGGGCTTTTACTTTATTTTTCTATTAACCTTGTATTTAACCCTTTCACACTAGTCAAAGGCCCCCACCTGTACTGCAAGGAGACAGAAGATGAGAATGCTATTGATAAGGTCAAGCTACAGCTACACCTGCAGTACTCTATACCAACATATATATCTTTCCAAATAACCAAACTATTATGGCCCATATAGTCAAACAAAAAAGTAGAAAATTACATTTGTTACTGTAAGAACTACAAGCAAAATTCTCAGATTTGTGCGAAAATAGTTCTTTTCTTCTTAATATTACTATTAACTTTAGGTCTTACGCCAAAAACTTAATTTTGAGAAGCAGCCAAAAAAGGAAAATAAAAACACAAGTGATAGAATACATTTTTCGCAAATTCTGAACAATTAACCTCTAAAATGTAAAGACAGATTTTTGAAGAATAAAAAAAGCTGGGTCCACTGGCACAGGCCTATAAATACAGCACTTTGGGAAACTGAGGCAGAAGGCTCACAACTTCAAGCCCAGAAGGCAACTTAGCCTTCTGAAACTTCAACATAAAAAAAAAAAAATTGGCTGGGGATGCAGCTCACTGAGAAGGCTGTGAGCTTGATCACCAGGACCAACCAAAAATAGATAAATAAAAAGACATGTAGTTTAAATTTATACAGTTTATAATTAATACATCCAATGCAAAATCTGGATAGTGAGTTGAATCTTACCTACACAAAAATGATACAGAACACAGACAGAAATTAGAGTACTGATTGATTATCATAATATTTTCTTCTGTTTCTGCTTTTCAAGAAAGTCTGTATTTTATTTTTTCCATATATATATATATATATATATATATATATATATATATATATATATATGACACATAATGGTTAGAATGAGCTTGAGGTACGTCTTTATTTTCTAAAGCTGGAGACTTTGAATTGGAACTTTCTATTTTTACCTTCCAAGTAACACAAGCCATGCATCAACCCAAAGCATAATAAATCTACAGAAAAAGAGGTTATGTCAATAAATAAAACAATTATTTGCTGACTGCTTAATTATGTATCACATTTTATTTAATAATCTCAAATGGAAAAAGGGAGATATTACACTTAAATTTATACTAATCTGAAGCTGATGATAAATTAGCCTCACATCAAATAACTGAGCCTTCAGATAGCAAATCAAACATTCTTCTGATTACGCCATACCTGTGTCCCTTGCGGTAATAGAGATTATAATATTAGACCTCCCACTATCTATCTTCACGCCCTAGAAATCTACCATGAAAGTCAACTTCAAGAGTACCAGGCATTTGTTTCTTAACTTAGATCATGATCACTGTCAGTTTTTTCTTATAGCTTAATGAATAAAAAAAAAAATCAGAAAACACAATGCGAATCACAGACTTCTTTCACTTTCTTCTCAGACCCTAACCCAAATATTGTGTTAATTAACATTACTCAGCTTGACAACCTGCAAAAAATCTGGTGAGGAAAATCAGAATGGGCAGCTGATCTCATAAAAAACCTCCTTCTACCTCTACACATAACAGATCCAGTTTTATGAGATAAGCCCTACATGACACTTTGAAACATGTGCATAAAGAACCATGTAAGGAAAGAAGGCAGGGACAAACCGAGCCAATAGAGTCAACAGCTTTCAGTTTTAAAGGTTTTGTGAGTGCACTTTTTAAAGTTTTTCTTTTGCTTTGTTTGTGGTACTAGGCATTAAGTCCAGAGCCTTCACAATGAACTCCATCCCCAAACCCCAATTCCTTTTTACATTTTTTTATTTTGAGGAGGGTCTCACTAAATGGTTAAATTGTCCAAAGTGAGCTTGAACTTGCAATCCTTCTGCCTCAACTTTCCAAAGTGCTGGAATTACAGGCTTGTGTCACTGGGCCGGCTATAAAAAGATTCACTTTTTGATTTAAAAATTCTCCAAGGTTTACATCCTTCATTCTCCCCACCCCCTTTCTATTCATTTCTTACTTTCTCAGCTTTTCACACACTAGAGATAAGAGTAGGAGCAGGGTTGAATCCCGGCTTCCTTTCATATTTCACAGCTTTTCTTGGGCTTACACAAGGTAAATTGAAGCAACTCCATTAAAACTTTCTATATAAGGCCAGGTAAGCTGTTGTTTCTAGTATATGACAGAATAATGAACACCTCCTCAAAATACCTGTGTCATTTCTTTTTCTTTTCGCTTTTGTTCAGTTTGTGCAGTAAGATTGTATGAGCTATAAACTGAATAAAAATATGTCTCAAGGCTGAAGGAATAGCACAGGAGTTATAGTGCTTGCCAAAGTAGTCTAAGATCCCAGTTAGATCCTCCAGCACCACATGATAGCTGGGCATGGTGATGCATACCTGTGAACCCAGTATTTGGGAGACTGAGGTAGGAGGATTGCCATGAGTCGAGTTCTAGGCCAGCATGGTAAACACAGTGAGTTCAGAACAAGCCTGGACTACAGAGTGAGACCCTGTCTCTTAAAAACAAAAACAAACAAACCATCAAAAAAGGTTTTCTAGGAAGAAAGCGACAGTGGGACAGAGAGTGCCTGGCGATACAGGCCTGTTAACCCTGTACGCTGGGGGCTAAAGCAGAATCTCAAATTTGAGCCCAGCCTGGGCTTCTTATTAATTTAGTGAGACGCTGTCTCAGGTAGACAATAAAAAGGGACTGAGAATGCAGCTCAGCATGAAGGCTCTGCACACATACACACACAAAGAAACAATACCAACAATAAAAAACAAATGCAATTAAATTGTTTTTTTGCCACACATATTTTTCTGGTACATACTTTCAAAAGCCTGCCAAGTGTCCTTCAGTCACTTGTGTGACATGGAGAAGGCATTAAGCCATAAAATCACTAAGTGTGCTGAATCACATAAATAATTCTGTAATATCATGAAAGTGCTTTCACTTAAAGAAAAGAATTTATGAGATCAATGTTATACTTGGAATTAAGGCTTACAATCTTGACATTCTATTTATCATTTATGTATATGTTGTATATGTTCCACTTCTGTGATTTAACATTTCAGAGTTGGGAGACGAGTAATGAAAGATATAGAAAAGAGGAGAAAATACTTATAAAACAGAAAACTAACTTCAGAGAAACCACAAACAAGTGAGACAGGCTGTTTTTGATCTTACATTTATTTAAATAAATCACCTTTTATCACTGCCGGCGAATAACAGCAGCAATCTTTTATCTTTTGAGGCAGACAATTACAGGATGAAACATATCAGAAAATAACAAAAAAGCACACTTGTTCCTAAACAAATATCCCAAAATCCAATGAATCTGTACAGTGACAGCAGCTCAATTAAACTTCTCTGTATTATTTTCTTTGAGTCATTTTTAAAATAAACAGCCAGTCATCCATCTCTGGGTACCGTCGAGATGAGTTTGCCACAAAAGCCACTTATATTTTTAGAAGCCAAAATCTTGACAAATCAGTTCCTAAGAATGTAAATTTGCTACACATTGAAGAAAGCCTAAACACACAGACCTTGGTTAAAGAGGCTTCCGTATCTTTTTGTGACCTTTCCAAATCTAAGTATATGGCAAGAGTACTCATAAATTTAAGTTGAATCCAAAATGCTTAAAGTATTTCCACTGAAAGGCACATTAAAATGTGGTCTTCAAAAAGAAATGAAAATGTCTTTTTAAGCATATGAAAAGTTTCTTGTCATCATTCGTAAGACTAGTATGATTACAAATGAGGTATCACTTCTAATCATCATGGGGAGGGGTGCTTCCAGGCTCTTTCATGGATCATTACAGAAGGATAAGCTAGGACAATCTATCAGGAAATTTATAAATGTTTACCAAAATTTAAATTCCATTTTGCAGAGGAACAACCATTTTACTCCTAGGGACCCATTCAAGTGCACCGGGAGCTGTGTTCTAGCTAATCACTGCAGCATTACTGAAGACTCACTGTGTATCATTCTGTCTGGTGTATTTACACGTTCAGAAAATTAAATTGCAAAGAGAAAGAATGTGGTCTGCACCATTTAGCTCAGAAATTAGAAACACGGCACGTTCCCCTACCAAGAAAATATTAAAACAACCTTCACATGACAGATCCTTGCAATATAATGCCATGTTCAGATGTCTTTTTGCAGCTGCATTGGTGAAAACTCCCTACCATAAGATCTCTTTTGGCCTTTAAGAACGAAAACCGCCTTTTCAAGATCCATTGTGTACCTGAATTTTATTTCACAATAAGCAGTGTTTTACCAAAAAAAAAAATTCCTTTTTTTTTTTTTTTTGCAAAACCAGATCACATATAAATGTAAATGTCACTCTGAGAAGCAGGACTGCATTATGCTGCAGACTCGATGCGGACAGAAAGCATGTTCGCCAGTCTTCTCCAACAAACTCTGCCAAATGGGCGTCTGAAATGTCCTACTGAAACAGGTGGCGTCTGAACAAATTTGGATTTTTGCCTATAGAAACTCTGGCTTTAACTGCTGTGGATACTTTTAATTTTCAGTCCTCAAAATTAACTGCTTGCCAATGATTCAGAAATAGATTGAACAACATGTTTAGACTTCGCCCTGTTTAATTCAGGAGGCAGGAGAGGAAACGAGAAATGATAAAGAGACGAAGGGAGGAAGGTAAGGTGGGACGGAGGAAGGAGCAAGGGAGCAAGCCAGTCAGCCAGTCAGCCAGCGAACACTCCACCGCCGCCTCATAAAGAGGAAAACCCACAGCAGATATCTGACTTCCCGGTCAAAAGAGGAGAGCAGCTGGGTGGGGGGAGAAAAAAAGAAAAAGAAAGAGGGAGCAGCTATAATGTCATCCTGACCATTCAAAGACACTTGCCCCTTTTCTCTTTTCTTCATAGCAACATAAAGATGGAATAAGCTTGCTGGACCTGGTACATATGACAACTTACACAGAGAACACAGCTTTCAAAAGTTTTTAATCTGATATTATTTCAGAATCAAGAACAATGATAAAAATTCCTAATGATTTATATCTTAAAAAATGATATTCTAAGCAGACAGGAGGTTACACTTTATAAGACCAACTACACCTACCCACATTGCAAACTTCTTAAAGAAATATACCATGGAGCCAGGACTGGTGGCACAGGCCTGTAATCCCAACACTCTGGGAGGCTGAGGCAGGGGGATCATAATTTCAAGCGACTTATTAACTTAGTGAGACTCTGTCTCAAAAATCAAAAATAATGGGCTAGGGATATAGCTCAGTGTAAAGTCCCTGGGGTCAATCCTGTATACCACCTCCCAAAAAATACCCATAAGATCATCTTTAAACACAAACAGGTCCATCAATGTACTAATGACCCTACATTAATGCTACACATGTCTTCCTATGAATAAATGTTGAGTAGCTTACACTAAATTAACAAATTTTCTTACTACACCTTTAGGTGCTTGAAATAAAGGTAGTTAAACGTCCATTTATCTCCTAACCAGCAATCAAAAAAAAATAACCAAAGTTTGAGTAATCTACGATGTGTCACATACATACTATAGTTACACATTCCCTGAGAAGAAAACACTGCCATGCCCATTGTACAGGTGATAAACTGAGATTGAAAAACATGCAAAAATTCTTTCAAGGCAACTCGGCTAGAAGATAACAGAGACAAAATTGTTTTAATCTGTTTTACTTAATCTTTACCAATTGAATCCCACTACTTCCTAATCAAAACTGCAGAGACAGTAGAACAACCAGTTTACTTATATGACATACAATAGCTAATCTGTATCTCTGCCTGCAAATATAAGAAAAGCTGATTTCTTTGAATCCAATGTCTTGAAGTAATGAATAGCAAAATTTTTCCCCCCTATTTCTCAATATGACTGTATTCCAGCTACCAACAAGGTGGTAAGTGAATAGAAAGAAAATCATGTATTATGATCACAAATGCTTTAATCTAACATCTTGATCAGTGCAATTTGAGAATTGCTGATTCAAAAGAAATCAACCAGTTCATTTTCTTAAAATGAGAGAAAAAAAAAAAACAGAAATACTGAAGTGAAATAAAGAGCTATTTCTCCATAGGGGTATGCTCAGTTCTTTTGTTTAAAATTCAAAGGCTAATAGCTTATATAAAATCTTGCCCTCCAAAGGTTACTGCTCACTGCTCCTTTCCCCTTTACAATAGAAAATCTCAAAGAAAAATCCTCTTTCTAAATAAAAAGCAAGTATAAACAACGACCAACAAAAATATAAACAAAAAATAAAAACAAAAATATGAATACATAAATAACAACATGCAATACTAATTAATATAGTAATAATTATTATCATAAGTTCTCAAGTAGCTCCTTTCAATTTCCTTTCTCCTACTGTTTTTTTCCCAAAGGGCTGTTCACCTGTACTATTTAAACAAAATGTTGTATATGACAACTCTAAAAATTATCTGCCACATTACAAGACTCCATGCAATGCTAAACTCTGTTCTAAGCTTCAATGACTTATTATAAAAAACTCTATTCTGTATCTTCTTTAGGTCAGTCAGGTTGAGACTTTGGTGCCTGGCGAGGCAGGGTCAGAAAATAAACAGTAGTCCTCTCGGGATCCCTCGAGATTAAGGGATGACAAGTCTCAGAAGGGGAAATGAAGTAGGATAGGATAGACTGCAAGACTGCAAGGGCCAGAGGTATAGCTCAGCGATTAAAGTGCTTGCCTAGCAAGAGTAAGTCTTTCTATTCCCCAGCACCACATGAACTAGGCATGGTGACACACTTATAATCTCAACACTCAAGAGGCTGAGGCAAGAAGAGTGCCTTGAGTTTAAGGCCAGCCCAGGCTATTCGGTGAGTTCAGGGACATCCTGGACTATAGAGAATTTACCTCAAATAAATAAATTAAATAAATAAATAAACAAATAAATAAATAAATAACAAAACTTCAGGCATAATCAATGTCACCCAAAGTTATCTATGCTTGTTTAAACTTTTTTTTTCTTTCTGTCCCATCACACTCAAAATCCTTAAAAGATACATTTACTGTATAAGTTAACTTAGCTGCTAAGTAAAGGCCAGGAATCTGATCTCAAGCAGATTCAGAGATCTCAAAGAATGTTTGAAAGCAATGCATCTTAGCTCAATATCAAAAAAATAAAGGGACCTATGGCCTGGGTGGAACAATAGCTTAGGCCCTGACATCCATTCTCCTGTAAAATGAGCCACTACATAAACACACAAATATCCCTTTAGAATATAATACGCCTCGCATGAAGGACTCTATTTCTGTGAGGGTATACTTGTAAATTTCATGAACTTTGCCTTCTTGAGGGCCTCTGTTCTATATCTTTAAGTGTGTACATTAAATTTCTGCCTAATAAACATTTAAATTACTTTAAATTTCTGCCTAATAAAATTTTCCCAAGCCTCTTTAAAAATAAAATAAAAAAGACTTGATGGGGGCTAGGTCATAAACCAAATCTACAGTTTCTCCAGCTCCAACAAGGTCTTTAATTCAAACAAAGTTATCCTCAAAGTCCCGGGAAGAAAATCAATCTTTAAGAAAATAATACTTATTCAAAATGTACCTATCCCATATTTTTTTTCTCTTTAGAGTACAAGGTACATTTCTTAAAATGAGGAAGTACCCCCAAGATTTCCTTGAGGCTATTTAGGAAACAGTTATGACATTATAAGAAGAAGTTCACTGAAAAGGAATAAACAGCTCCAAGTTCACAGATTATAGAGTAGAAAAAAATCTGCAGCTTTTCAACATTCTTCTGGCAAAAAGTTCCTTGGAATTATTTTCTTCTAAGAGTTGAAAAACTTTCTTTTTCCAAGACACTACCAGTTATAAAACAACCTTTCCAATCTCTAGAAAACGCAAGTTCACCTTTAATAATGCTATGTGCTTTTGGCTTAAAAAAGTGAAAGATGAAACCACAGCGAAAACTCAGTTTGGTTCATTCATGCCTCAAGATGTACATAATGATTATACCCAATACACATGATGAAGGGCTCCATTTTTTTTCCATCAAAGGTAGAACAAGCAAATTTAATGTCACACACCAAAACCCAGCACCCTCTTTAACAAAAAGTTTATCTGAAGAGATACAGTCATGAACAGATTTCAGGTAAAATCAAAATGACTCAAAAGTAATTCTAAGTCAAAGGTAGTAAGTCAAACATTAAGATAATCCAAAAACTGTTTACTATTCTATTGGTTGACTTTTACATTCTAAAGAAGATACTTTTAATCTTCCTATATAAATCTATGAGATTACTATGATTTCAAATGAGTTCTTAAATTTTTATTTTGCTGTACTTAGTTTTGAAGACTTAAATATGCCATGTACTTAGAATAACATGTACTTGGAATATTTCACATTTTAACATAAAGCTATAAAACACAAAGCATAATATGAAAATATGTATGGGCCTCCAAGCAACACTGAAATAAACACAAAGAAAGCTAATAGAAGTTAAGGAGGATCATTCTTAGATACAGGCTAAGCGAACAAAGGATGAGAAAAGAACGAAAGACCTTCTCAGGGTACAGTGTTCTACCAGCTTGCATTATGCCTGACCTCTACCCTCTCTTTCTGCTTACAGCAAACATCAGGCTATAGCACTAAAGAGGTATATCAAAAAAAGTTCTTGTGCCATATTGATCAGAAACCTACTATACTCAAGTCCCATATACACGCACTCCAATTATCCACCCAACAACATACCTAAAAGGAATAACCAGAAATGCAAAAAGCCACCCTCATAAAAAATAATTAAGGTGATTAGAATTTAAGATTGACTACGTAGGTGATTGTAAAAGTGTACCCATCCATTTTTTTTTTTTTTTTTTTTTTGAGACAAGGTCTTTCTCTTTACTCCGGGCTGGTTCTGAACTTGCTATATGGCTCAGGTTGGCCTCGAACTCACAACAGTCCTTCTGCCCCAGTGTCCTGAGTGTGGGGATTGCAGACGTGCACCACCACACCCAGCCTAAATGGTACTGAGAATCAAACTTAGAGGCTTGTACTTGGTAAGCAAACACTAACCACTGTGCTATTCTTCCTTCTCCTCTTAAAATTACTAGAGGCATAAAATAAGGTTATTTTTTAAATAGTTGAGTAAATTTATAATGAGTCTTTAAGTTTAAAATGAGTTGTGACAAAAGACCATTTCTTCAAGAAGAAGCATTTGCCCACAATATAAGTTCATGCTTGATTTCTGAAGCTGATCCACCAACATTTACTTAACCTGGAATCTACTGGCATATAGTGCTATGAGAAATGTAACATGGTACAAATACTTGCAATGCTTCAAATGCACATTATCAACTCAGTTGAAAGGACAAGAGCTTGGCAAACATGATTCAAAATAAAAGGGGTTCATATAACCCAAAATGTTTGCTGAATGGTACACATGGGCACATCTCTCATGACAGGGTCCATAGTTTTCCTGAGGTGCTCAAGTCCATCCATAAAACCCAGCTCTCTCCTATAAACCCCAGGGGGAGCTTATCAGTAAAGTGAAGCATCTTCACTGGTCACAGTCTACAGATGCTAATAGAAAATCATTAATTTCATGGATACAAAACTCTACAAAAAAATCTTCCTAAAGAATCAATTTCACAATAAGATGACAAAGGAACTTCATTTGGAGGAGTTGTTGGTTCCCAGTAACACCCATTTTAAAGCAGACTTTGACCAGGGTCGACTTGGTTGGAAGCAAACATTCCAAATACTCCAAAACTTTGTCAAAAACTCCACATTAAGCCTTTCCAACCTAGCCAAATCATAAGGCAACAACTTACATCTTTGTTACCATCATGTAAAGAAATCTTTTATCTATCTATAATCTTAAAATATGTATTTAAATGACCCAAACCTATAATATGAGTGAATATGTCTTTTTCTATTAATTATGATTAGGAATTTAAATAATAAATTCCTTTTACATAATTTTAACATGTCTTTAACTTTTCCCAAAAGTTTCTATAAACTAATATGACAAAGCTCCGATGTTGTTCTTTTCTTAACTAGGATAGGCTATTGCATATTTAATTTGAGCTTTTGTCAAAACAATTGAACAACATAGAACTTATGGCTCTTCTAATAAACAATGTAATTTCAGAGAAATGCTTATTTAAAATACTATTGTTTGTTCACCTTTACTCTCCAAAAAATGACTATACAGCTAAATCATTACGGTGCATCACCTCTTCTAGTTCTCACAAACATTATTATACTCCTTAACACACTCGCAATTGTTTTTTTTTGTTTTGTTTTGTTTTTAATAGAAAGGCTTCTATTACAAGAAAATGCCACTTACCCCTCCTGCCTTCAGCAACTTTCTTCTAAAGTCCTCTGTGGGGTTGTTGAAAGTTAGCTTCTCACAGCGGAGATGATTCACTGGTGGATGGCCTTCAAGATGCAGGAATAAGTCATAATCAAAGCGAACTTTCTTAGGTTCTTCCTGGAAGTTAAAAAAAAAAGTTGAGTAAAAATAGAAAATTTTAAAGCAAATATTTAATCTTCATAAGGAACATAAGAGATCTAGACACTGCAGTGTCAAAGTTGTATGTACCTTTCATCTCCCACCTTGCCATCTCTACTCAGCAACAAAGTACTCCATTTTGTCTCTTCTCCTTGAAAGAGTCTCTTAACACAATTGCTTTGTTCTTGATCTTAATCACTGCCCTAACTACCATCAACTCCCACCCCAACCAGGTCTTCCTATTTCGGAATATGCTCTCCTTAACTCATTCAGGCATCAAAATTACCTACATACAACAACCTATCCATTTTTGCTCCCTTGTCAGAATTCCAATGCCTATCCAGGGCCTTCAGTATAAACATGTAATGTCATCTTTATGCCATGTAAGGACCTTCCTGATATGGCATTTGGCTTCTTATTCCACCACACCCACTCTTGCCCATCTGATGGCCAAAAACACATTGCCACTGACTCCTCCTCAGCACCCGCTAGCCATGTTCTGAGTTTACTGAGTTTCACCCTTGCTTTGCATTACTACCTCCGCAGCCTGCCTCCATTCATTCGGCTTCACCTGCATAACTTCTCATTCCTCCATGTAGTTGTCACTTTGAGAAGCATTCATTGAACCCTACTTCTAACTCCCTACCTCCTCTCTTTGACTGCAGAGGTATTTCCCTCCTATCCATCCTGCACTTTGGGATAATTATTTTCCAATTACCTCCATTTGCACTGCTATACCGTAAGATTATGAAAGTAGGAAAAAATGTTAGAACCATCATTGGACTCTTAACAATTAGGACAGTACCTATGAGATGAATGTCATTTTGTAAAATATAGAATTGTGGGGCAAAACAGCAGCCTGTCCAAAAGAACATAAAAGTTTAGTTGGCTGAGCATTTACCATTCTCTACACACCAATTTTTAACTGGTGAAGGTGAAAAAATAACCAATGAGTACACACTTTGACATTTAGCTCACTTATTCTCACAAAACTCCATTGCAATGGTTGTGAGTTCTGTTCTATTGTATTACTAATACAGGATAAACAAAGCGATTCAAACCTAGTCTTTTTTTCAGACATCAAATATAATATGAGCATATGAGAAATATCATTTCTACACAGTGAGCCAGATATAAAAAGAGGAACTGAAAGAAGACAAAAATGAAGGAAGAGAAAAGAGAACAAAAAAGAGTGAAATTCTTGTAAGAAAAGGAGAAAGGAAAAAAAAGAGGCTTTCTAAAGGGCTTGAAAAGTTTTCTTTCCCTATAAAGCTATTGCAGCTCTAGATTTTCAAGATAAATGGGCTACACTGAAAATATACTGCTAATTTTTAAAATCTCAATTTGTGAATAATTGTGAATAATGGAGACATCAATCATCACTGCTAAAAGGTGAAATGTGAACCCAGTTTTTTGACTTAAAAGTCTTATCACCTAAACCCCTAAGAATTAGATGTTATCTACTACAACTTCATGGTTTCTACCTCCTTCTCCAAACATCCCCAGTTCCTACTTATGTCTTCATCCCTGCTGCAACAGGCAGTATGAACAGCTCCTTTCCTTTCTCATCAGGAGGCCATCTTCTTCTGGGTTGCCCCAGAGGTAACTGGCTACTTCTCCTCCATCCTCTCACATGGACCTTTAAAGATCCAGAATCTTTCTGCAAAGTTTCCAAGGATGATGGCACCCATTCACAGGGAATCAGTTCCACCAATTGGACCATGATGCCTCTTTCTTTTCTCCCATATCAGCTCTTACTGACTATATCCCACAGGCAGGTTAACCCACAACTCATCTTCGCCTGTCTTTTCTCCTGTACTCAGCATCTTTAAAACAGAATCCCAAGTTCTTGTCAAGGTTAAAACACACATGACTCATTCTGCACTCTGGCCTCCCGTACTCACCACCGTCAAATTTTTCCCAGTTCTACTGAGTATTCCTCTGCAGGGACTCTCCGATTTACCCCATTTCTCTAGTCGATATGACAACTGTCTGTGCATAGACCCTCATCATCCTCATCTGGTATCCTCTGTGTTTAAACTTGCCTCATGCTACTTCTCACAACGACAAGAGAGTGATTTTTTGTTACTGTGGTTTGGATCTGGAATGACTCCCAAAAGTCTCTTGTATTTGAATGTTATGGATTGTGTATGGAACTGTACGCAGTTGGGAGATTGGGGTCTGATCTGGAGGGGTAAATTACTGGCATGTAAACTGAATTACAGGTGTGTCATGGTTGATAACCACACTTCCACACCAGGAAGAGACGGACACTGAGGCCAGACCCAGAAGGGGCAGATCAGTACATATATGCTGCTACTCTTCTCTGAGGAGACTGGATTTGGTGGGATTTGGCTTCCTGTTGGTAAAAGCTTCTTCTACCTCTGCCTTCCACTGCTGCCTGCTGCCCCTGAGCAAACTACAACCTTGTGAAACTGTGAGCTAAAATAAACCTTTCATCCCCTAAATTTGTGGATGTTGGGTATGGAGTCACAGCAATGAAAAAATAACTAAGACATGTGGTCTAACACAAAAAAAAACAGGAATCTTTGCATTTATTTCTTTATTTATTTACTTATTTTTAGCCTTTGTGACACCACCGTATGTCCTTGGAATAGACAGTATTATCTTTAACCACCTTTGCTATCATTTTTTTCTCTTCCACACTCTATCCTTCCACAATTGTGAAGCACTTACAGTATGTCCACACTCCAAACCATCTCATTCATTTTGTACTCCACATACAGTGCTCCATCTGCCAAAGTGTCTTTCTACCCACCAACTTTGCCTCTGTTGCCTGGTTAATACAAACTCATTACCCACGAGCCAGTTAAATCATTAGCTTCTCTGGAAAGTCTTCCTACCCTTCCCAATGAAATCTAAATTAGATGTCTCTCTTATAATATTTTCTATTAGCATAATTATCATGAATTATGAATATTTTTCTATCTTTTTAAAATTAAAAAATGGTCAATGTAAATATAAAAATAACTAAAAATAAGAGCCTTGTCGTTGGGAGTGTAAATTGGAAGAATGTTTTGTAAGGCATTTTGGCAGTATCTATCAACATATCAAATGCTAATGTTTGGCCCAGTAATTCTACTCCTAAGAATGTATTCAAATACAGATGCAAATGTTCATAGTAGCATTCTTTATAATGGCAAAATTTTTAAACGATCTGTATCATTATGATTCAGATGTTTGAAATTGCTCACTTAGAAAAGTGCATTGCTAAAGGACTTAAAGGCAAGTAACAGAAAAATATTAGTGTATAATGCACCATGCTAGTGCCTTTGCCAGCCTCAGAACCAGCATTTTTATCTATGCAACTGCACAAAGGAAACTTTAGGAAGTGACACCAAATATATCCAACAACCACTAACAGAGTTCATAAACTTTTACTTGAAAGTATGTATTTCTATATGCATTTTGACTAGACAGCAATAAACATGACTAATTATCAACTTAAAAGAATGACATACCATCATTTTACAGCCTTCAAGAGTTTAAAACAAACAAGTCATCTTTTATTTATTTATTATTTTTTCTTGAAGGTCTAAACTCTGTAGTCCAGGCTCATCCTGAACTCACTACATAACAGTGTAACAGTAACAATTGCCTCAAACAGAAGGCAATTGTTCTGCTTCAGCCTCCCCAGTACTGGGATCATAGCCAAGTGGGATTAAAGCCACCACACCCCAAGCCATCAGTTTTCAATAAAACTAAAGATGGTAGACAGTGGCACTCTCTCTTTCTGTGTACAATTTCTTGAGTACAATTCTTTGTTTTTCTTTATAATACTGGGGATCTAGCCCAGGGCCTTCACACTGAGCTATATTCTTATCCATTTTTTTTTTTTCCATTTTGAGACAAGGTCTTACTAAGTGGCTAATTTGCCTAATCTGAGCTCAAACTTGCCATTATCCTGCTTCCCTGTCTCAAAATGCCGAGATTACGATAGGCCTGTGCTGGTGGGCCCAGCTATGAGTACAATTTTTTAAGATTTCTTTTTATTTTAGTAAGAAAGCTGTATCCATACATTTATGTTCTAGACAACTAGATATCTTCTCTTAGAGGGCAGACATTAATAGTATGTCAATTTGTTCCTCAGAAAAGATTTTTCTTCAAGGTTCAAATAAGAAAGCATGTTATTTTTTCTATATAAAAACCCAGTATGTTTCCGAGAAATGAAAACTTGCTTTTGGCAACATCAAATTACCCTTCTCATGATGCAGAAGCTTCATCCTTGACATTTACTTATGTGCCTTTTCTGAAAACACACTGAGAAAGAAATGCACAGGATCCCTTCCAAACTAAAGTGCCATGATCAATTATGGTTCAGTGTGACTGTTGGTTTTGAGTTTCTGAAACACACATGACTCACAGATAAGCTCGTTTAGTTAAGCATACACACAAAATAAAAGAGAATAAGCACACATGATGCCAAAGGAAAGACTGACACTCTACCAGTCCTCTTGGCTCTGGCAGCTCAACCTAATGAAGAATGCTGAAGACAAGCTTATTGAAGAAGTAGGGCAAGCACAGGTTGGGAGAGAGACCCAGGGTGAAGCAATATTTTAACATGTGTATTAGGGCTGTCCGAGCAACACAAGCAAGTCTTTAGGCTGCTTTCTCTTTTCTCCTAGCAAAATTCTTTTGATACTTTTGAAAACCATTACTATAATGGACATTCATTATTCAAGGTACAGTGGAGTAAAGAGCTGTACTAAATAAAGTTACAAACACTCGAAAGAGACGAACATTCCGAAGCAATATTCTTTATTAATACATTTTTATCAATGAGTCATTTCAGTCAGAAAAGAAACAAGAAATATATCTGACTGGACCTAAAGTACAGTATCATAACCCTTCAAAAAAAAAAGATATAGATGACTGATGCTGCATAACTCCTTTTTATGGGGTACCTAAAATAGTTAAATTCATAAAATAAACGATATGACTGGTAGTTGCCATGGCATGAGGGAAGGGGGAGATGGTAAGTTATTAATCAGTAGGCATTAGATTTCAGTTAAGTAAGGTGAACAGAAATCTTCTGTTGCAGTGAGTAGTGGTGCATGTACATTTAAAATGTGTTTAGTAGAGTTCATTTATATTCTTACCACAATAAAATTAAAACAAAAAACTACATCTAGCCCAGAGATGCAAATTGAAATACAAAAAAAAAAAAAATAAATTTGGTTTCTAAGACATTCAAAGAGAATACATCAAAAGAATAGGCAAAGCAATAATTTTTCAATTAAAAATTAATAATAAAATAGGCAAAATTAAGTCTAAAAGATGTGGGTGTAGTTAAAGACTTTCTTAATAAGACACCCAGGGCAAAAGAAATAGCCTCCAGAATCAACAAAAGGAATTATATTAAATTTAAAAAGTTTCTGTATAGCGTAGGAAATTATCAAGAGCAAAGACAGAACTGACAGAATGGGAAAAAGATCTTTACCACCTATACCTTAAGTAGAAGGCTAGTAACTAAAATATACAAGTAACTAAAAAAAAAAAAATCCCTCAAATTCAAAGACCCAATCAAATTGGGCAATGGAAATGAATAGGCAGCTCTCAAATGAAGAAGTTCAAATGGACAGTAAATACATGAAAAGATGTTCAACATCCTTAGCCATTAGAGAAATGAAAATCAAAACATCACTAAGATATCATCTACCCCAGAGAGAATGGCATATATTAAAAAAAAAAAAAACCTCAAACAGCAATCACTGCTGGTGAGGCTGTGGGGAAAAAGGTACCTTCTTACACTACTGGTAGGAATGTAAACTGGTATAATCACTAGGGAGGGCAGTATGGAAATTCCTCAAAAGCCTATAAATAAATACCCCCTTTCATCCAGTGATACTTCTGTTAGCAATCTTTCTAAAAGAGTTAAAATCATGGTATAAAAGAGATACATGCATACCTATGTTTATAACAGCACAACTAACAATAGCTAAAATGTGGAAAACACCAAAATACTCATCAACAGACCAATAGATACAAAAATTGTGATATATGTACACACACAATATGTATAAAACTTTATATATATGAAACTTCTTCACTCTCCTCCTCCAGCAACCAGTGCTCTTTTAAGTTCTTGTGTTATCATTTTGACACCAGCTTTTGTATTAAATTGTACATTTCCACGACACCATGTACTTATTGATTTTAGTGGATTTTAAAAACATACATAAAGATTGAGGACAGAGCCAAGATGGCGATGGTAAGAGGCCATTCTGTCAGTGGCTCTACATGATCAGGCTGGAAAACAGAGATTTAACAAGGGAACTTCCCCTGCCACCCAACCTAGAAAGGCAGAAGATTTGCTGGACCAGGTTACTGAGCATAGAACCAGAGGAAGGGCTGTGAGTATGGCCAGCATGTAAAAACAGGCTCCCAGAGACCAGGTCAGTGGACATGCCTGGAGCTGCAGCACAGGGGGTAGGGCCTGCTTCAGGTTGTATAGGCAAGGAGTGCCTGCATGAAGTACAACTCAGTCAGTGGCCTAAAGAGTGAGTTTGGGGACTGTGCCCAAATACCATTCCTCAGCAGTGGCAGGTCAGAATGCTGATTCATCCAATCTGTGAAGACTAAGTTAGGAGAGACTTCATCGGCAGGATCATGGTGCCTGGGGACTGAGGACAGGCCCAGAGAACTGCAGTGGTGGAGCTACCAGCAGGAATCACAATCTCAGCCAGTGTTTCCTGGATCACTGGGACCCCCCAGGTCCCCGGCACTGCCAAGCCAGCTGGGTGCAGAGCACCTGCATGGACAGCAGGGGAAACCCAGGTCCACTGGCTAGACTGAACTCTCAGTCAAACCGGCAATCCTGTGACAGGTTTGCCTGCCAGTGACACAGACTGTGAGACCCGGGTGCTGCAAGTGGGGGCATCCAAACAACACAGGGGGTTAACAGATCCTTTGGTTTGATTTAGCTTCTTGTATTTCGCAGTTGATTTAGGGTTTTTTTCCCTTTTGTTTTGGCCCCCTTTCCTCTTCTTCCCTTCCACCCCCTTCTCTTTCTGTTGTTAGTTTCTGAATGTCTCCCTTTCCTAAGTTCTGAAGTCCTTTTTCATAAATCCAGTTCTACAGGTTCTAAATCCATACTCTCTCCACATAATTCATCGCTCTCCCTAACTCGCTGTACTCTTATGCTTCTAGTGTTTTTCTTTACCTCTTATTCTCTGACTGGGATAGGAGTTCTGTCACATTTTTCTCAATCATATAAATACTTCTCTGCTATTACACATCCAAAGCTAACTTCCAGTCTTAGTCTGCACTCCCTACTCCAATTTCCCTCATTAACAGAACTGATAAGTATCAATAACACATAGTGATATAGATAGACTAGTAGTGATGCATTAACTGTATATTATTTAGCTAGAAATAGATCAGTAACATAGATTTCTCTCCATAGTATCATCAGTAATACAATAGTGTCATGTACAAAACCTTCCAATAAGTTACTAAACAATTTGTATAGAAGCCTCCAGTATTAGATTTGTATATAAGCCTTCAATATTATGACTAGTCTATCCATAACCTTACTATGAGCAGTATATGCTCTCAATATATCTAACAAAACCTAATACTAACTTATTAAAATGTTCTATTAATGTCAGTATTATATCACAGTCATTAAATATAGCTCTATATTGCTTATGTAGGTTAGCCAATCAGATGTTGTCCACCCTTACTTGGCTCCACCCACTATCCTGTTTAATAATGTGATGGATATTTATGTCTATGTTTATACTTGATACCCACTAGCTGTATATTAAGCTAACCAGATATTAATATATATATACTCAATAACATTCTAAATTGGATCTAAATACTAATGTTAAAAGAAACAAGAAAAGCACTGCATGATCTTCATGAATTAAACTTCCGAGGTATTAAAAAAAAGGTGGACTGAGGGTAAAGAGGTTCTGAATTACTTTTCCTGAATATAACCACTTAAAAATACACTGCAAACTCAAAAAAGAAATCACTCCTCTAAAGAACATATGTAAACGGACAATAAACATATGAAAAGACACACTACATCATTAATCATCAGGAAATGCAAATCAAAAACGAGATACCACTTCACACTCACTAGGATGATGACAATCAAAAAGAAAAGGGAAAGTAACAAGTGTTAGAGAGACAAATTTATACATCGCTGGTGGGAATGTAAAATGCCATACACATTTCGGAAAACAGTTTGGCAGCTCTTCAGTAACTTAAACATGGAATCACAATATGATTGAACAATTCTCCCCTGGTAGATACCCAGGAGATTTGAAAATATATGTCCATTCATTTATCCATAAATGAATACTTATAACATCATTATAATACTCAAAAAGTTAAATAGCTAACAATTTACAAAGAAAAAACAATATACTTATGCAATAAAATATTACATAGTTATAAAAAAGAATAAGTACTGATATATCCTATAACATTGATAAATCTTGCCTCCCCAAAATTCTTACAAACTCACTAAATAACAAATAAGAAGATACTGTCAAGGACAAAGCAAGCACTCCAACATTTAACTGTGAAGAAACAAGTTATTGTAAAATATATTTCAAAAATATCAACATAAGAAAACCCCATCTAACAGAGTGAAAGGTTTCAAAAAAGTACAGTAGAAATGTGGTGCCTCAGAAGACAGGGTCAGAAAGAAAAAAATATGTAAAAGTCACCCTTTCATCCACACATTCCTACTTCACATGATAGTTTTACTGTAGCTTAATTAAAAATGAGTTATTTCTTAACCACAAAAAACATTTGCTGAACTGAAGCCTGAGCTAAACACGAATTAAAAAGGCCAGTTGAACAGTTCCAGGAAAAGGGCTTATATATAACACGTGACTTAACACTGATTCTCACCTTTTACTGAGCTCATAATCAAAGAACTAATACAGAGACACATTTCTAGACTACATCTGGAGATTCTAATTCAGTGGATCTGGATAGCATCTTTTGAGGTTCTCTTCTCTATCCTGTCCTTCGGTGCTAATGTTACTATTGTTCCAAGGACCATATTTGATGGAGCACTGGCCTGCACAGCCCAAAGTTTTATTCGCTCAGTTCCTTTTCTAGAAAATGAACTATCTCATTTTTGGGCAACAGAAACGAATATTTTTAGATGAAAACAAGACATGTCATAGGTAAAAATACCTAGTATTTATTGTTTGCTTAAACATGAGACAGTGTTCTAAACATTTTAAATAAAATAACTTTATATAATCCATCTTGGGAAGTAGATACTCTTACTTATTTTATAAATAAGAAACATAAATACCACAAAGGCTCAGCTACTTCTCCAACATTATATAGGTATCATATTTTGCCATGTATCTACTATTAAAGACTTTAAAATCTTACATAATCTATAATATCTCAAGTTGAAATAACTATTTGTGTGCTTGAATCAGCTAAAGACAATATGAGTATTATTTGTAAGCCTCAAAAACTTTTAGAAGTATCAAAATAAGGAATAATTCAGTGAAAACCAAATTTCTTTTCTATTTTATAAACATGCATTAATCCTTTTCAAAATAGTAATCGCTCTTCTTTTAAAAAGAACAATGAATGAATTTTACATAACTTGACTTCATACAATTCAAATTATACTTTTACAGCCAATTCTTCAATTGTTAAGGGTAATGATGGCCAAAATTTCAAGATTACAATTTTAACATTAATTTCAAAATCATCTAATACTAAAGGTGTGACAAATCAAAATTATTAAGCAACATTTAATTAATGGAGAGTCTTCTGAAAGATTAATGGGTAAAGATTACATACCTTGTTTTTAAAATAAACCTCAATTGGCAAAATGAAACCAGCATACCCAGATTCTTCTACTTTGTAAGGTGGATCTTTGCACACTGTAATATTAAAAAAAGAAAACAGAAAAGGTGAGCATAGAGAGACATTAAAAAAAAGGGAAAATTTCATTTCATTCTGCCATCTAAGTCATTCCAAATTTCACAGGCCCTCTCAGAATTTGTAACAATAGCCTGTCCTCTCTAATGGAAAAATGTAAGTTATTTATGAAGCTTGGGGTAGCATAGCGTATCACAATTAACCATGATCATTAGAGGCAGAAGTTTAGCTGTTACCACTTACTCGAAAATTGTAGAGAAACTGAAGATAGCTTCTATACTCAAAGCTCAAAAGGACCTACAGGTTCCTGAACAATATTAGTATCTATGCTGGGCATTAAGGGGAATCACTGTACCTAAACTCCTCCCTTACTAAAAAGGTCCCAATTTCAACACCAACCTCTTAACTTCAGAAAATCTTAAAAAAGAAGTGTTGATGCTCATCAAAACTCATTACCCAACTTTCTTCCCCAAAAGAATGCTTACTGAAAGACTAGTAGATACATAAACATCTAGCATCTAATTATTTCATAAGAATATATAAGAAACAATGAGGCTTTTGTATTTCCTATTGGGCTAAAAAGGAAGCAAAAACTATTAGGCAATTCCACTAAAACCAAAGTCAATCAAAAGCCAACTGAAATTATTCTGGTTAAGACCTCAGTTTTGTGGTCTCACAAAGCCTGGTACCTGAAGTCTTCTGGAACAGCTGCCGCTTACCCCTCCAAGGCTCCTGTTTTGCCCCTACAACCTTTGGATTCTATTCACCTGCACCCACCCCACCCCAAGCATGCTGAGCATTTCCCCTCTGAGCCTAGGCTCTACCACTCCTTCCATCAAACCTCAAAGTAACTCAGTGTCCTTTGCTCACTCAAATCTCAGTTTATTATTTTTTTTAACAAGGACTTTCTATACCACAAGATAAGAGCATCCCTTCTCCTTTGACTTTCCTCCTGCAGTAAGTGCCTGGATCAGTTTTCACACTCAAGACTCTCACCTGAGAATTTCCTTTCCTTCTGTTTACCTTGGGAAGATAAAGAATCTGTCAAGAGCTCAGGCTGCAGCAGCCAGCACACCCAGGTGCCAATCTGTGATCCACCTCAAACTCCAGGCTCCCTTAGCAGTTCCCTCACCTCTCTGAACCTCGAGTTCCTCTTCTCAAAGATGTGAAGATAAAGCAGGGTAACTGTTACAGACTTAATGTTAGGGTATTTCCCTCAACCCCCAAATTCCCATGTTGACATTCTAACTTCTCAGGGTAATAGCCTAGGAGGTGAGGCGTTAGGAGACAATCAGGCCATCAGGAGCCATCAGGATGGAGACCTCAGGAGTGGTTTAGCATCCCTATAAGAGACCCTCCAAAACTCTCTCACCTCTTGCACTATATGAGGACATGACAAGTGGATAACAATCAACAATCCTAAAAAGACCCTCACAAGAACCTGATCTTGCTGGCACCATGATCTTGGAATCATGAGAAACAAGTTTCTGTCATTCAATGCATCCAGTCTAAGATACATTGCTGAAGCACACAAAATGAACTAAGACAGTGATGAATGTCTTGGCACAGGGCCTGGCACACATAAATTCTCGTAAGTGGCTCACATGAGACAGGACATCTAACCCTAAAATATTTAAATATCATGTGACTCTTCTGATAGAAATAAAAAGGAGGCAGCAAGTAGAGAAGCCCAGAAATGGATCAGACCATTCAGCGCGGCCCAAGACTGGAGGTTCTGAACATAGCTTTCACTTTCTTTCCCTTTAACAGGAAGAAAACACCACACACACATCTGAAAGCATGACCACAATGTATACGGAGACTATATGTAGAAAAATCTAAGTATGAGGTTTTTTATCACAAAAAAAATGATACACACCACAAACACAAATATGGTTACAAAGAGATGCACTGAAGACAAAATTTTTGGTGACTGTCTGCCCCTTTAGTCCACCTTAGAAAATTTCTCCAACTGGTATCAGAAAAAGTACTTTGAGAATGAGGAATCTGGCCTAACGATCTAGGTTTTTCCCATTGGACAAAAAAAAAAAAAAGGAAGAAGAAGTAGAAAAGAAAAGAGAAAGGGCCAGAGTGGCTTCAATCTTGTCTTGAATCCTCAAATACCCTGAACAGTAGGGAGAAGACAGAACTGAAGGCTTCTAGCAGCCCCAGCTCCTCAGGCCAGGCGGGTGGGCTGGCTTTGTACCTACGGCATTTCCAGGCAGCTCAGCCCTTTCAAAACAGCAGTTTCAGTGTCCAAGCTCCTTGGGATTAATCATGCCAATGTCATTTGAGGGAAGTTTATTTTGTGGGTTGCTGCACATGCCAGAGAAGTTATAGCTGTTCCTCTATACACCCTTTTGTATAATTCATTTTCTCTATTCTGCATGCAAATTGCTCCTATTATAGGAAACAGCTGTTAGTGAGCACATCTTATAGTTGGTCTTGGATTTTTTCCCACCTGCTAAATGCAACGATCTGATATGCATTAATATTCTATAGAAGTCTAGCCTTATAAGAAAATGTTTACCAACCCATAACTCAATTATGTTAAATGCAGTGCTTTCACTGATAACAATGAACAACGTCTATAAAGCAACCTGAGCTCTTAACTAGATGCAAGCGAAAGAAACTTTATTTATACAGTAATCATGCCTGAAAATCTATAGCAATATCAATACAAACTTAAAGTTCTAATCTGAAGATTAAGTCAAATTAAAGAATCTGTTTATTTGGGTCTTAAGAGTCATTAGTATGAATTTCTAAGCTAGTTTTAAAAGAGAAAAAGTAGTTAAAAAGAAAGGCATTTTAGCCAGTAGGGATGGTACATTACACTTAATGCCAAGTGGGGAGGGATCACCTGTCACTCAGCAACAATTCCTTGTCTATGATCACTGGCCTTACAACTCCAAGCTTAGGAGATCTAAGCATCAGAAACTCTTCAAATCATCTGTTTAAGAATCAGATAATCCTTAATATCTTTGTAATAAAAGGTCAAATTTCAGAGTCACTGAAGAAATACCTTTAGAAAGACACCAATATTGTTTAAGAGACAATAAAATGAGAGGATTAATACTGACTCTCAAAACTATGCAT
Source organism: Ctenodactylus gundi (assembly GCA_004027205.1). Taxonomy (NCBI): domain Eukaryota; kingdom Metazoa; phylum Chordata; class Mammalia; order Rodentia; family Ctenodactylidae; genus Ctenodactylus; species Ctenodactylus gundi. The sequence continues at coordinate 151,244 of PVKB01000586.1, forward strand.
ATTAATTCAGTAGATTTATACCTGTCAAAATCCAGTCCAGATGTCAGTTCTCTTAGAATGTCTCCCATGCTCCTCTTCTATAGTTAGGCTTAGCAGAAGGCTCCAAGAGACCTGAGCCCCACAGTTAGCAATGGCATCATGTATGCAGCAACGTGTGCTGTCCAGCACGGAGCTGAGTTAATAGGCACTCAAATATTTGTTTAACTCAGTTTATTTTTGTATATTTAAGCTGCCTTTCCTTGAGTTACCACAGCCATAGCTGTTGCCTTCCCAACAACAGTGATGAGTTGACAATCAGGTTCTTCTCCAAACACCCCTTAATCAATGCAAACTAAAAATGTAGAACCACTTACTGAAAGTATTGTCACAAAGGAGTCTTCTCTTGAAAGCTAAGTATTCAAGGTAGAACTAGTTGTAATTCTGACAGTGCCATATTTTAGTCAACTGCATTTTAATAAGTAAATATTTAGTGAAAATTTTCATCTTCTCCTTTAGGAGAAAAAGGTTTTTAACTTCAAACTTTTCTTCTCTAAAATGGCTTTTCAAAATAGTAGACACAATACATGTCCAAATAGGTAATATGTGGCACTACGCTAACTAGATACATTAACCTATTTAATTCTGAAGTTGAAAAAAATGAACAAAAAAGGGAGAAAGTCAGAACTTGATTTATACAGAATAAATCAAATACTTGTTTATAAGGCCTGAAGAAGAGAACAGGAGTTGGAGCACTGCCCTAGCAAGTGCAAGGCCCTGAATTTTATTTTTTTATAGTAACTTCAGCCTGTTTCTCTCAGGCATGAATTCTGAGTACCATGTTCTTTTGTATCTACATAATACATGTACTCAATTACTTAGTCACAGAAGATATCCCACTTAGAGCTTAGGAGTGCATGGGTAGTTATGTGTAGACAAACAGGAGAGGGAAGTCCTTCTTTATGGCTATAGGATATTATTTCAAAATGGCCTAGAGATCTTCTGACACATTTGATTAACACAAATGATTCAAATGCTCTTTTCCAAATCCATAGCTCTAGAAATATCATTAGGCAACAGTTTTTATTCCTAATTCTGAAGAAGTCAACTAGTAGATTCCTCTCCACAATATCTCTAGTCTTTTTCTTTAAACATTATAATTTATACTCATCTTAATACTTTCAGAAAGGACATGGCCCACTTGCCACTGATAACTACTGGTTTTATTTTAGTTACTGTGGGGAACTCTTTGAGAAGGAAACACACCCAATTGTATGTAGACCGGTTATGTCAATCATCCTTGGTTATTACCACTATTTTGTGCCAACCATCCTTCCCAGCTGGAGTGTCTGGGGAATCCTTCACTTCTTGCTTCAGTTCTACCACATAAGAGGCCCGAGGAATGGAGAAAACAGGGTTCCATACAGCCCAGCCCACCTTATTACCCCAACTAGTTCCATGCCCAAAACTGGAAATTTTAGGGCCAGTGTCTCTAAATCACTGCATTTTCACTAAATATGGACTACCTGACATTCTGAAAAGAATGAAAATCAGCAGCTAGGTTTTCTTTTTACTTTTGTGTGTGTGTGCACGCATGCATGCACACTCGCACTAGGCACACAGTCACACAGAGATTCATCAATGCTTCTATTCATCCCAGTCTTTCTCAGGCCTGTAAACCAGAGAACCAGTTTATAAATTCAGCTGAATTAATAAAACTTTAACATAAGAAAGGAATGGTTCATGCCTGGCAGTTCAAAAGAAAGTATACAAGACCTAAATGGCAAGCAGAAAGGAAGTTTGAGGAAAGACATTAGGAAAGTGAAACTCGGTATGAGGGAGAACAAGTAAAAACTGTGAAAACGAAGTTAAAAAAAAAACTATGAAAAGTTTATACTTGTATAAAGGATTTCATACCATACACACTCATAAATTTAAGAATACCATTAATTTCACAATGTTACAAATACAGAAAACCTCTAGATTTCAAATAAGATTTTAAGACTCCATGTTGGTTTACTGTGAAAAAAATTAATGATGATACACACAGATTATTTCATTCTGTACTTACAGACTCAGAACATCTCTAGCCTCTTGATCCAAAGGAAGAAAGTGTGGGGAGGGACTTGTAACTGTATACATGGCATTTTTAGATTTCGGAAGGCATGTGTGTGTGCGTGAGAGAGAGAGAGAGAGAGAGAGAGAGAGAGAGAGAGAGAGAGGCAGAGACAGAGACAGACAAAGACAGAGAGACAGCGAAAGACAGCTAAGTTTTCGCTCTATAGTCTAGTCTGTTCTGAACTCACTATGCAGGCCAGGCAGGCCTCAAACTCACAGGCAATTACCCTGCCTCAGTCTTCTAAGTGCTGGAATTACAGGCATATGTCATCATGCCTGGCTTATGCTTTGCTGGGGAATTAAACCAAGGGCCTAGTGCGTGCTAAACAAGCACTCTAACCGTTAAGCAATGTCCTGGCCTATGAAAATTTTTGTAACCACTGAGGTCAAGTCAATAGAGTTGACCTCTAAGGACTCTTATTACAAAGTTAAAATAGTGGTTTCATACAGATTTCTTCAAGGAATTTGTAATAAGTGAGCTAATAAAACACAGAAATCGTTTCCAAAACCAAACAACTGCATGAATTCTTAGTCAATATTAAATACTTATTCAAGTTTCTATCTTTCACTAAAATTGAGAGTACTCCTGGTTACTTGCCCCAAGTTCCCCTACATACTTAGTATGTGGCATTGCTTCAAATGACTAGCCTAAAAGAAATGTATTTCTAGGCCATTTTGATGGGAAATAGCATTCTTTTAAAGGGTGTTATTTAGATGAAAAAACATTCTAATTTCTATCTCAAGAATGGCCATTTTTCTAAAAAGATAAACCTTGAGCATAACAGTCATATTTCAGAAGATCAATCTGAAAAAGAAATACTCATGAAATGGAAAACGATCTTCCAGGGAAGTAACTAAGATCTACTGCCAAAACTGGCAAGAGCATCTCCACTTCAGCATGTACTGCTCCTACTACATACAAAAAGCTGTATTTCATCTGAAATACAGTTCTTCTCTGTGGCTTCTTTATTAAAAAAAAAAGTTTTGAAACAAATACATAAAAAGTCACTGAAGATCACTATTTCCTAAAATAATCACCTGATAGTTTCTGTATGTTGTAGAAGTAAAAAAGCCCTTTGGACTGCCTTCTGGCATTGGGGCTTCACCCAGACAAGCACTTACTAAGCCTGGCTGAGCTACTGTTAATTAGGTGCTACTTTTTATTTGGAGGGGGAGGAAAAATTCAATTTTTATAAAATTATTCTGTTGTCCCATTAATATTAACTCATTTTTCTGAATTATATTAGTCCAATTTATTTAATTCAGTAAGGACTATATCACAAAAGGGCTACAAAGACAAGGTTGAGTCCTGTTTTAGGTCCAGCCAGACATTATCACCTGGGAAAGGCAAGTTCCACTCTAGTGATCAGCGACCAGGAAGAGTGGTAAACACACCCGGCATGGTCCCTGCATTGACTAACCTCATGCCTGCTTTTGGACAACTCGAAGGAGGACGAATAAGAAAGCAAGAACATGCATACAAGAAAATTCTCAGAAAACAAGTTCTGAGTAATTGGAGCTACACGAGAGTGAGACAGCACTGAATATCAAGCGGCATGGTAACAAAAAAACAGGTTGATTCAGCAAGGAGAGCGGGAGTTTCTTTTTAGTTCAGAACCACAGTCCTCCTCTAAGGAGGCAACTTTTAAGCTGAGACCTAACAAAAAAATAAAAAGGAAGAAGAAGAAGAAGAAGAAGAAGAAGGAGAAGAAGAAGGAGAAGGAGAAGAAGAAGAAGAAGAAGAAACAACAACAAGGCATGGGTGGTCCAGGAGGAAAAAAAATAAAAAAGATACGTGTGCTGTTTACAGAAAAAGATGTGTAAACGACATGATAAAAAGCCTGTCCTCAGACTGGCCTCAGTGCTACCTGGTCCCTTACCTGGTTTTCCTTATGAGGTGAAGGCTATCTATCTGTGCCATTTTGTACATGTCCTACTTGTACTTCTCTTCCATTCTGGATTTCCTGCTTAACACCATACAGGTATAGCCATTATTACTTTGCAAACTCAGATTTTACATTTTCTTAATGCTACAAGCACCCAAGAATATAATGGTTCTTTATTAGAAGGTTTTATAAGTAGATAATTCCTGAAGATTTGCAAAACCTAATTTTAAATGATAGTTGTTTTTGTTTTTTCCAATCTTCCCATTGAAATTTCAGAGTCCCTAAACACAGTATGGAAGTAAATATCTGAATGAAAAAACACTAGCAATAAAAAAGTGGTAGATTTTTAAGTACAATTTGAGAAAATGAAATATCAATCATAAGTAAAAAGCTATATATTTGAGAGAATAAATACCACAAGGAAAAAATTACAGGGTGTAGGAAATAGGACTACATGAAAGATAATAGTGAAAATAGTAGGCTACAAAAGTTCAAATTTTCTCAAATATATTTATTCTTATCAAAAGGATATTTTCCTGCTAAAATTATTTTTTTTCCAAGTGTACGAGTCACTTTCAATGCCTGTTGCTCACACTTTCTCCCATAGCATGCAACTACATTTTCTTATTCTGAATCTTCAAGTATCTTTTCTAAATGCAGAGGACAATGGAAAGGTATTACACGGGAGAAAGCTTTTAAGTGCATACAGTGATAGAAATGATAATGTGCTATAAAATAATCAAACATAAAAATCAAAGTTAAAATTCATTTCCAATTTAAAAAAATAGTGTGTGATCACTACACTGTAAGTTCATAGAAACGCCACAAGATGATGATCAAAGATCTATGATTTAATTTTTCATTTCTCCATAATTTTTTTGATTTTTTCCTATTTCAAGAGGAGAAACAAATGCTTCCAAAAAAGACCCAAACTGTCCGCATCTTCGTGTAGGGGTCAAGAACAAGACTTCTTTTTGGCATTTTATGGAATCTACATCCCTCTCCCTATGTGTGGCATTTAGCATAGACATAGCCCACCCTAAATAACAGCTGATTTAAGCTCCACTAAATATCAGAACCAAAGATAGAGTGAGAGGGAAGCTAATTGGATGACAACTGTTTACACTGTTTGTACATAGAAATGTGGTTTCTGTTTAGCATAGCAATCTTTCAGTTTCTTCAGTTAAGCCAGGGGAAGTCCAGTATGTCCACAATTCTGGACCAAGATTTCCAACTGTGTTGAGGAAATGTTACATCTCTGCAGTGTGTTTTGGCAATTCAACAAAAGGAACAGGATATTTGCTTCCAAAGAGGAAAACTTAAACAAAAGACTAATCTCAAATATTAGGTAAGTGTATGAAAAGTCCCTTTAGAAAATGTGGGGGGAAAGTAAGCCACTGCTAAAAGAAACCTGAAACCACTATTTAGAAGAATGTATTGTGAGCTGTACCTGTACACTAAAGTGAGTCTACATTTGCAAAGCATTTTTGTAGTTGTTGTTACTGTTCCTACCAAACACAATACCGAGCCACTATTTCCTCGTTATCCTGACTATAAAGTAAGCTACACAGATTTCCAGATTTGTAACTCTGGCTTATCTTTGAGCCAAATAATAAAAGAGAATATAGCTTTTACTCATCTTTTCAAGACAACTTTCACAAAATACCTTTTGATTACCAAATGCCGTATTATCATCATAACTCTCTAAAGGTCCCAAGTTGCAGGAATTACATAACAAGAAAAAACAACACAAATACAAACAAAAGAAAAATCAAAACAAACACAAAATTACTACCAGTCAGTGTTAACAGGAGGAGACTTACAAATGCTTAGAAAACAAATCAAGGAGAAGCAATACAGTAACAGTAACAAAAAAGTGGGGCTATTTTTAGATTGTTTTAAAGTAAACAAGTATAATATTGCCAAAGGATAAAGAAAAATTTACTGAGGAGTACAGGTTCTATAAAAAGTTCAGTAGGAGAAGATCATGAGACAAGCTGGAATATAAGAGCAGCATTCCAATGGGAGGTCGTGCCATTAGACATTTCTTAGTGGTTCTTTCAATCTTGGATACTAAAAAAATAAGCTGAAGGAAGGTTTCTGTTTAAGTATATTAGTAAAGAATTTAGAAACAATGACTAGGAGCTTTAATCTTAGAGAATAACAAAAATCCTTTAATTTGAAAATAAAAATAAAAGTACCCAACTAACACAAAAGGCATATCGACTTTCATGCCAAATAAAATAAGGAAAATGGAGAGTGCAGAAAGTTAAGATTATATACGAATAAAGCAGAGGAAAAGAAAGCAGAAGCTTAAGAGACTGCCAGAAATCACCACTGTACCCTAAACACAAGGATGAGCATTCTCAAGTATACTGTTAAAGCTTATTGTATAATCAAGTATTCTGCTCACTTAAATCGGGGTTCCATTGAAAATCTATTGAGCAACAGGCAGCCTTCCATGTCAGAGGGCAGTAGGTATACAGTGGAGGCGAGGAGGTCGGGGCAATGAGCAAGAGCTCAGGAAGACCTCTGGGCTCCAGGTCCACCTGGACACTTATGATATGCTTAGTTCCCTCATTCACAAAATGTAACAAATGCTACTGCCTACCTCATACACTCCTATGCACCTTAAGGGATCATTCATAATAAAAGCACAAATTCAGATAAACTCTATTGACCTTAGGAACACTTTCTGCAAACCAGAACTCACCCAGTGGTCTAATACTAGTTAAATACATTAAACTCTTATTTTGGACTTTCCCAGAAATCTTTCCCCACAAGCAGACTAAAACACATATACTTGCAATCAGCTTAAACATTCTTAAATTTGTTTTAATTTTTTTCCATCACAGGTCCGTAACAGAAGTCTATGGGAAACGAAAAGATATATCCTTTCTCTGGAATTCTTTCAGCTCAGTTCACAACTAAAATTATCTGTAGTAGATGGTACACACTGACCAGGTCCTCACAAACTTATAAAGCCCAAATGAGCATACAATGTGGGGAAGCAAGCTTCCAGGGTCATGCATAGTAAGGGAAGAACACTGAAATACTGCAATAAAACAAATTAGTAGATGTGACCATTACCTAAGTTTTAGCCCTATGATTTAATTTAAAAAATACAGCAAGAAATCAAAAGATTTGGTGCTGACTCCATTTCTACCACAGACCAGTCAGACCCTTGGAAAGTTGTCCTGTGACCTCTTCCCATGGGCCTCCCTTGTCCCATCAGAAGCCAGCTTCCATTTCAGAGACTGGTTCTCAACCTGAAATTTTATTATCCAAAGAAGAGCTATCTCAATTCTAACATCAAGGTTAACATACTTTGGATTGCAATATTTTTTTGTTTAAGCATAAAATAGCTACTAGCTAAACATAACGGCACAACTGCTCTAACACAATCACAAAACTGAGACAAAACAACCAACAAACAACAACAATAAAATTCAGAATCACAGTAGAACTTGCCCACCAGCACTGGGGATGAAACTTAGGAAATCATGCATCCTAGACAAGCACTAGAACGCGGTATAGTAGACCCAGCCTCAATACTTCAAAAGTTCTACATGTATTTTGGTAGACTTTTTCATAATTAGAAACTTTTTTTGACTAAAACAAAAATAACATTGAATTTTTAAAGAGGTGATCCCATTACAATTTCTACAAACTGCATTTTAATTTTCTTGGGTTTTTTTCTATAAAATTGTAGACTAAATCTGCTGACTATGACCCTGTTTTACACATACAAATTTAACTAGATATCTGATTCCTCAGGAACTAGATGTAATTTAGTTATAGCAGCATACCAACTGAAGTACTAAGGAATGAAACAACAGAACATACTGGCTACATTCAGGAGAAACACCACACTTTTTAAAAAAAGATAATGTAGAAAATTAAGTGTTTGCACATTAGACATAGCACATTACATAAAGACCTCTTGAGTGTTATGATTTACTACACAGTCCCCTGGTAACCCCCATTGTATTGAATCACACAGAGACATATTACATTACTTTTTAATATGCACTGTATCAAAATGCAGTCACTCTGAACAGTGTTCCTGCACAGCGTGCACACAGGAAAGATGGCTTGATGAATAGATGTTACATCCTGCTCAAGAAGATGAAGCAGCTCAGTAGAAAGATTGAGCAAGCTTCCCGTCAGTAGTAGCAGGATCTTAGGGCCAAAGATCTTAGGACCACACCACACAAAGCAAATGTTACAGGCAAAGGTCAAATACGGGAGTAATTAAGACCCTAACGTGAAGAGCTAGCTAATGTTCGCTCATTTAGTGTAGACCAGAATAAATATTTGTGCCCTAAAAGAGTTACCATAACTTTCACTGAGTCAATTCCAAAACAAATCGAAAACTGAAAGAAGAGGAGCTGAGTCTCAAAGCAGCCTTCGCAGGCAACCACTCTTACTATAAAACTATGAGAACTTCAATGTGAAATTACACACGAAAGCCCTGCTGTTATACTCTGAAAGTGAATTGTAGACTTACATACACAAAATGTCAAATAATAATAGGGTCAGTATTTCTTTCAGTTAATTTTTGGAGAATTGTGTTAAATAAGAGGAAAATGAAGTTTAGAAAGAATAAACCAGCCATTCATGTTTCAGGAGTACTTTTGTTCACTGACTTAGACACGCACCCACCAGTTCCAACCCATTTTAATGCAGGATTGAACTAAATGGATGAACATACTTCCCTCTGTAAGAAGTACACATACTACTGACAGAATGGAAATATAAACACAGCTATATGGAAACGTAAGTAGAAAACTTTGCTGGAAGAATAGGAAAAATAAAGCTTTGTATTACGTCAGCAAATATTCTGGAGGCATCACAATCCAGGGAAAAGTCTGATTTATTCCTGTTTATTATAGGCAACAGGTACATCTGTACCCTACAGAAACAGCTTTCCCCACCCGGCCCAGGGGCCCAGGCCTACAATCTTAGCACTCAGGAGGTTGAGGAGGGAAGATCACAAATTTGTGCCCAGCCCAATTAGCTTAGTGAGACCTGGTCTCAAATAAACAATGAAAAGGGCCTTGAGGATGTAGCTTACAGTAAACACTCTCTGTTCAATTTCCAGTATTGCATAAATAAATACATATGTGCACACATGCATGCACACACACATACCCACATATTTTTTCATGTATTGTCATTTCCTATGTTGAAAAATCCACTATCTAATGTAGTTTCTCTCGCAAGAAACCACATATTTGAAAAAGAATGCTATCACCTAATAAATTAACTAAGTTATGTAAATCTGGGCTGGGGGTTCAATGGTTAGATGGTTTAATGGTTAAAGTGCATGCCTGGAATTCCCACATTCAAGGAGTCTGAGGCAGAAGGATTTCTGTGAGTCTGATGGCTGCCAGGGCTACATAGTGAGTTTAGGACCAGCCTGAATGACAGAGTTAGACTCTGTATCAAAAATGAACAAATGAATATATATATGTTGATAATCACTCCTGTGGAATAAATACAATCAGAAAAAGTGAAGAAATTCAATAATCTTTTCCTTCCCCACTAACTTCTTTTCCTTGTTATTCTGTTTTCATGAGGAAATGCTCTAAATCCACCTGACTGCAGTTGGAGAACGGAAACTACACATCAGAAATTGATATCACAAGAAGGCTTTAATATTTTATAATGATGACTTATTGATAAATAAATATATTGGCTCCCCCTAAATAAAAACACACCAAATATTGCAAATAAGTCATTTTCTTTTCTACTTACAATGAAAAGGCATAAGATATTTAAAAATAGCAAATTTCAAGTTATTACTACCTTGGAGATAATAAGAAAAGTGTGGTTTATTTAACATTTTTCACCAAGTCCTTGAAAGACCACTGATGTCACATAAATCCGTAACAAGGAAATGAGAAGCACAAAAGCCCTGAGAGCCAGCCCTTTTTACAGATGGAAAACGACAACTTCAGCAATTTACTCAGAGGTCAGGGAGCGAATTCCTTGCATTCAATCAATACATGTTTATTTATGGTTTCTATGCCCAGCAATCTGTACAGGATACTTAGATGAAAAGTATTTTCTTCTATCTGCTTTTTTTATAGTTCAAATTTTCTACAAAAAATATTCTTACTTGTATAATAAATAAGGCATTTTTTGGCATAAAGTTTCTCTCTGTAGTTCAAGCCAGTATTTATCTCATTTATGTAACCCAGGCTGACCTCAAACTCATGGCAATTCTCCTGCCTCAGCCTACTGACTGCTGTAATTACAGACATGAACTACCATGCCCAGCTATATGGTGCTGGAGAGTCAAACACAGGGGCTTAACCATTAAGCTATTCTCCCAGCCCAATAAATAAAATATTTAAAACAGTAATGTGATGAATGAGCTCAGGAAGAATTCAGAAAACACCAATGTCTCTGCAATTTGAGATACTCATAAAATGAAGGACTGAGTCGGTGTACACCTTTCCCTATGGAAAAAGACATTAACAGTTCAACTTTATATACAGAAAGCACATTTAGAACCAGTTATTCTGTGTTTTGTGCTACTCTGCCATTTCTAGCTACAGTAACGTACTTTGGGCAAGTTACTTTTCTCTACCTCAGAATCTTCTATGTTCAAAATAATTAAAAGTATGGTGGTGTACATCCAGTGTAATGTACTACATACTGTATCATATCATATCCTATTGTATCATATTTTTGTAGTACAGAGGATCCAGCCCAGGGCCTTCACTGAGCTACATCCTCAGCCTATTTTATATTTGGTTTTGAGACAGGGTCTAAGTTTTAAGTTTCCCAGGCTGGGCCTGGATATGTGATTCTCCTGCCTCAGTTTCCAAGAATGCTAGGTTTATAGGCCTCCACCACTAAGTCTGGTCACACTGTGCATTTTATGAGAAAACATAAATGCTAAATTTCTATCCAACATTAGTCTTAACACACAAATATTCTGCCAACATTTATATGTACTTTCATACTTCCACTGATTAGAAGGAAATTTCTGATTAAAAAAGAATTAAGAGTTAGAGATACTAAAACATAATCTCTGTAATGAAGTATGTCACCTAACATTTTATGAATATAGAACCCCATCAGATACGGATAGTACACATGTGATACCAACATAGGAATGACAAGTGTGATCATATATGTACATACATACATAGCGATATATACATAATTCGGATAACATACTACTACTATTAAATTAACATGAAATAAATGATATGTTTAGGAATTTCTTTTTTACAATGGTTTAGCTGAACATCATAATTAAGTTTAAAGTTTTTATCATCTCTCTGTGACTTTAATCCCAGTTTCATTTAGAAAATGCATCTTGGCTATCAAAGTATATTTCTAATGATTTGTTTTGACATTAAAACCTAGATTTTATTTAATTCTATTACTTTTTCATTTGCAGTAAATACATTGAAATAACAGAAATTACATTAATAGATTGATATGCAAATGTTTCAGGTTACCAGTACATGCATTGACTCTTGAGACTAGATCTCCACCACTGGATCACCATTACCACCTAATTATTTCTAACAAGAGTGCTACAATTGCATACTTAAGCTTTGCATGAATACTGCGCATTTCTAAACCAACAAGGCTAAGAATTCAAGCATGAAAGATACAAGGACCTATCCTAAAGACATGATACGTAGGTGGCTTCTATCCAGACATTTTAGGTCTGTATTAAGAATTTCAGAAAGGTCCTAGGGCATAATCCTTGCATTCTGGGAGGCTGAGGCAAGAGGACTGTAAACTTGAGCACAGCCTGGCCAACTAAGTAACAAAGTGAGACTCAGTATCAAAATAAGGAAGGAAGGAAGGAAGGAAGGAAGGAAGGAAGGAAGGAAGGAAGGAAGGAAGGAAAAAAGAAAGAAAAAAGGGAAAAGGAGAGAGAGAGAGAATTTCAATGTGGCACTCTAAGTATAAGAAAATGTCAAGTTTCTAGGGGTAATAGATAAATACTCTAAATTAAACAAATGTCAGGTGGGTTTAAACCACCCACAGGGAAAATACATATAGGCCACGCATGTTTTTAAAACAACAGCTCTTTTTAACTAGATTATTTTTAAAAAGCTTTTCAAGCTTCTCAGGAGGCTAAGGTAGGAAAAATACAAGTTCATGGCCAATGCAGGCAACTTAGTAAGAACCTGTCCTAGAATAAACAAAGCAGAGTGGTGATAGAGATAAAGACCAAGTACAACACTTGCCTAGTCTGACGCCTTGGGTTCATTTTCCAGTAGCTCCCCCTCCCGCCAAATAAGAAAAGTCCATGTAAACCCAATTTAGATAATTGTTAGGTTCTAAACTATTTTATTAGTTCAGCACAGCAATACAATTTCAACTGATTCTCTTGTAGTCATCCAAGATTCTGTTACCCTCCTTAGGACATTTTAACTGCCACTCTTTCCATTTGGGCAATATGATTGTCACTATAGTTTTTAAAAGTTTTTAACGAAGACTCCATTAGATTAATTATATCTAGAGCAGTGATATTCGGATGGCCAGGAAAACATGGGATAAGTATCAATTCAGACTTCTTGGATCAGAAACTACAGGATAATCCCTGGCAAACTGTCCTCCCAAATCTTCCTGGGGTTCTGATGTTGCTCAAGTCCTACGGACAGGAGACCCCTTAGATGCTCACTGCAGTCAGAGGAATGATGCTTATCCTCATACTCTCTTTCTCTCTCTCTCTCTGCTAATCCCTTTTCTTTCTTGCTTCAATTATGCAGACTTTCTTCCTTCCTTTCTGTTGTGGTATTGGAGATTGAGTATAGGTCCACTACTCCGCGGTATATCGCTTGGCCCTTTTATCATTTATCTGACATCAGGAATCACTAAATTGCATAGGTTGGGTTCGAATTTGTAATTCTCCTGCCTCAGCCTCCCAAAGTACTGGGATTACCAGCCTGCACCACTGAGCTCTACCTACTAGATTTTCTCTACCAACGAGACAGAATCACCTCCCTTATCTCATAAGTCACATCATTTTCTAAAACCAAAAATTTAAAGGATCATTGTGCACCATCATACTCTAAAATGTCCTTTTGTGACATTGTTTTAGCAATACAAAAATTATAATGACTTTCATCAATTGTAACTTTAAAAAGAACAACAAAACGACGCATTCAAGGATAAGCTTGAGATTTTTAATGTGTTAATAAGGCAAGAGACATATCAGTTTCCTGCTTAAGCTATCCCAGCCAAGAAGACAAGTCACAGAAGGAATTTTCTAAACATCAGAAGCTGCAATACTCAATTTTTATTATTGCTAAGAAGTAGGGGTGGGTCCAAAATTCAAGCCACCAAACAGTATTCAAATTTTACCCTTAAGAAATGACAAGAATAGAATAAAGTAATTCTATAATGTCACCACTGTGAAAACCATAAATGAAAGAAAGGAAAACAAAGAAACAAAGAAAGAAAAAACCAAAAATCCAACCAGGGTACTAAATTTAAAGCACATAATAGCTGCAGGCTGCACCACAATAATGAACTTAAAAGCTAGGACCAAGGACAACAATGAAGTACAACACAAATTTGGTGCAACTTGCAAATCACTACTGTACTTTCTGGTCACTGTGCAAACAAAAATTTATGGTCTCATACTTCTGCTTAACAACTGTTCCTAGAAGGCTGGAGACAGACGGGTCAAATTCTCAGAGACAAAGAATAAAGTCCACTTGCTCCACTGATGATAATGCAGCCTGCCTCTTGACACCCATGACTCTGACTTTCCTGCAGTTGCTTCTGATGTCAGGCGTCAGCCGGGAGCATCTTTTTCTGTCTCCCTGGGCTCCTAAACTTGCTACATATCATTCTTGAAGACCTCAACATCATTTCTGTAATTCTAATTATTAGAATGATTTGAAACAAGGCTCTTTAGTAAATTTATTTTTCCCCATTTTATTGATATGTATAAGTGCAAAATTAAAGGTTTACAATGAAGTTGAGCATTTTGTGCACATACCTATCTTGTCAAGGTGACAAGGACTTTCCCACTGTCCTTTTGTCCCTCTCCCTACCCAACTCTCCATCCCTCCCCACCCTACCCCCCTGGTTCACTTTGTTTTTCACTTTAAGTTCCATGAGAGTTATTATCTGGGTTTCTCCTATCAGAGAGACCATTCGATGTTTCACCTTCTGCTTCTGACTCACTTCACTAAGCATGATGTTCTCAAGTTTCTTCCATTTGCCTGCAAAAGCCTCCATGCTGTTGGACTTTATACATGCATAGTATTCCATTGTGTATAAATGCCACAGTTTGTGTATCCACTGGTCTGTTGATGGATATTTTGGTGACTTCCATATTTTAGCTATTGTTAGTTGTGCTGCTATGAACATGGGTATACATGTACCTCTATTATGTGTTGGTTTGGCCTCTTTTGGAAATATTCCCAGGAAGGGTGTTGCTGGATCGAAGGGGATATTTATTTCCAGTCTTTAGAAAAATCTCCATACTGCTTTCCAGAGTGGTTGTACGAATGTCCATTCCCACCAGCCGTGCAGGAGGGTTCCTTTCTCCCCACAGCCTCGCCAGCACTGATTACTATTTGACTTGTTGATGCAGGCCATTCTCTCTGGAGTGAGATGGTATCTTAGTGTTGTTTTGATTTATATTTCTCTTATGGCTAGAGATGTTGAACATCTTTTCATGTATCTATTGGCCATTTGAACTTCTTCGTGAGTGAACTGCCTCTTCATTTCATTTGTCCACTTTTCAACGGGATCCTTTATTTTGGTAGGCTTACTTTCCTTCAGCTCCCTGTGTATTCTAGTTATGAGCTTCCTATCTGAGATGTCGGTGGTGAATATTTTTTCCCAGTCTGTTGGTTCTCTTTTCACAATGTTGATAGTTTCCCTTGCTGTAAAAAATCTTTTTAATCTGACAAGATCCCATTTGTTAATAATGGGGATAATTTCTTTTGCTTTTGTTGTCTTGTCAAGGAAGTCTTTGCCTACTCCTATGTCTTTTAGATATTAGTAAATTTAGCTTAAGACTACATGGAAATTTTTTTACAATGACTTACTTAAGTAAATCAGTAAACTGGAGGAGGAGGACGTTTGTACTATATCCCTTATGGTCTAAGTACTATCTCAATTTAGAACACCAGAGCAATTTTCCAATCAGGTTTAATTGTAATAATATTCAATTGCAGATGTGTGTACTTATGTCTTCAAGGACCACCTGACCCATAATTAACATTAAGTCAATTTCATTCAAGTTAATACTAAAAGTAGACTTATCCTTCCTTACCAGTTTGGACATAAACCTTGTTGCCCACACACTACAGGCTTTAGTCTACTCTTCATAATCTCTGCCTTGATTTAAGAGAAAGAGAGACTTTGAGAACCACATCTCAACTTCTGTTTCATTCTGATTTTATTTCATCCTACACATGGCCCTCTCAAATCTAGTTACTGGCTCAGAAATAGACTGCCATATTTTGAGTTTGAAGAAAAAGAAGAAGCTGACCCTGATGGTACACACACTGAGCCCTGGGGATGTCGCTCAATCAGATGCTGTAAAATGAAAAGAAGAGGAAAGGAGAGTAAGAGGAGGAGAAGAAGGACAAGGAAGTGACTGTGATGGGAAGAAATTCAAAAATGTTCTAGGGTTTGGGGATTTAGCTCAGTGGTAGAGCGCCTGCCTCGCAAGTGCAAATCCCTGGGTTCAGTCCTCAGCTCTAAACAATAAAAATCAAATTAAAAAAATACAAAAGACAAAAAAATAAGGTAAAAAATGTTCGAAAACTGTAATTTAATGGGAGTAACTTTCTCCCACAGCTAGTTAATTCATTATGAAAATAAGAGCCACAAAAAGCACTTGAAAGAAACACACTCATCTGCAAGAATATGCCCTGTCTATGTCAAATTCCATCGCAGGTACAAGTTAGTAGTGATGGAGGCCTTCTTCAACATGAGCCAAAACTTGAGGATGAACGATAGTCACTTGATGCTATGAATTCACCAAAGGACTATAAGCCTGGCATGGCCAGCTGTCAAGCCAAAGCACTGAAGCTACCTGACACCCCAAAGCAATGGTGAGAGAAAATGCGGGGTTGGGGAGGGGGGAGAGGACAGTGGGAAATCTGCTGCCTTAATAAGAACTGACTCATGCATTTTTGAAAGTCAGTATGATTCACGCAATCATTAAGGGTCAAGATGAAGTCACCTGAGTTAGGAGATGGCAGCTCTAGAAAGAAACTCAAACATAAAAAAATGCAAACTACTTGTTAGTGACTGCTTACCACAGTAAATTTTTATAACATAAGATAGTCAAACATATACTCCTCAATAATTTACCTAAAAAGTTAACTTACTATGACATAACAACTTTTCACAGAGAGATCATATCTCCCCTTCTAGAAATTACCGTTTTATTAACTTAATGGCGTAACTTCAAATTACAACCTGCTATAGTAAGTTGCAAGTCACTTTCAGTTAAGAAGTATGTAAAGTGTGTTGCTACATATTAACGTTTCATGCAACTGCTATTGTGTTGCTATACTGAAATGCGTTGTGCACATATTAAAGATAGCCCAATAAGATCAGAAGTACATCACTTACCGATAATTAAATACGGTACTTGGCACATTTATTCAAAAGCAAAATAAAACCTAGCCTAAGGTCTTTGGGTGAAGAATGGAAGCCAATCATTTTCATATTGGTTTATAGGGAAATAAATCATATTTGATTACTGTTACTTTGATTTGCGCTGGCTATACTTTCCTGGATTTGATGTACTTAAAATACTGACCCATCAACGTTAAGTCCTTCTCCATGATACACATCTTCCACTCCAATGGGTGGAAGGTAATGTATCAGAAAGGCTGTCAGCCAGGTTTTACTTACATTATCAATAAAATTCTTGGGGCAAACCACAGGTCTCAATAATGCCATATATATTTTCCTAAAGAGTGAATTTGGGAATGTTACCTAAACATTTTCCCAGTTGTTCCAAATTTATTTATTCAACACAAAAACAGAAAATTACTGTCTGAGCATTAATACTTCTATTTGTTGAAAACACTTCTGGAATAAAATGTCATATAATACACACTGCTGATAAAACACAGTGGAAAAGGGTCTTGAGCAATGCATATACTCTTAATGTTGTGCTACTTTCTCTACTCGTTTTGAGGCACACCCGCAGATTTTATTTTGAAGCAAACTACAAAGATCTGAATCAGAAAAATACTTTTAAATAAAATCTCTGAGACCAAAACTTCACTTAATTGAAAAAATCTTATAATTAAACAAGGATTTCTCAGACTTTAGCATGCCTCGTCCACGTGTCCCTCTTGTACTGTACTGTTAATATAAGTTGCAGACATCATCCTCCCCAAAATATTAATATTCTGAAAAAAGGTAATGGCACTTTAATTCCAAAGTTATGAAGATAAGTAAGCTGAGGGTATAGCTCAGTTGTACAGCGCATCCTTACTATGCACAAAGTCTTAGGCTTAATCTCCAGAACTAAAGGTAGAAAATGTTATGGAGAAGTGGATGTTAGAGTACATAATTAAAGCATATAATTAAAAACAAAAATTAAACAAAAGCTTATATAATTACATTGGCAGCTCTATTAATCACCTCATACCTGGTCAAGATTTCAATAAAAATAGTAATGAAAACCAGTATTCTCAGCATTTAAATAAAGGAAGTTTACATTCTAAGACAATGGTTTTTTTTTTTTTTTACCTTGAAGCCCAAGTAGATCCATCTTCAAAGAAGTAATGTTTTCATCCAAAAACTGACATTTCTATTGATTTCTTAACAATAGATACCAAGTGCTAATAAAGACTATCACAGAAATCATCAGTTGGCTAAAATGACGATTTAAACTCATGTCAATGGTAGAATATTTTGAGGATTCCATCCTTCAAAACAGAAGTCTTTCCCCTTTGTGAAACAAGGCCAAGATTTAAAACTTACAGTCTTTTGTTTCTTCCATCATGCCATAAACATGCTATAAATAGTCTGGCAGACAGCTTCACCCACAATTGAACCAATGCTGACAGAAGAGGGATATGGACTTTTGTCTCTTCCCTTCCCAGGGGCCCAGTGGGACGAATGCCCAAGGGATTCCACACAAGTTTTAGATGTCTCAGACTTAGATTCAAATTTATTTTGAAACCATGGGTTCCTGTTTTATTAAGCACTTTTACTTTCCAGAGAGTAGAACAAAAATAAAAGCTTAATGTGTTGACTTCAAGGTTTGCTCTCAGTCATGACAGGAAATTTCAAGGTTCCTTTTTTTTCCCCCCCTAGGGTAACAAACACTACAAGTTTTTTATGTCCTTTGTTTTTTTATTTTATGAAGAATAGCAAAATATGGAGGTTCTGTTTTTTACACTGGTATTTCGTTTTAAAACTCTGTAAAAAGCCTTTCTCACACCCCCAACTGAAAATCTCAGAATGCAGACCCAATGCAAGAAAACAACTTCAGCCACCTGATTTAGAAGCTGACCACTGACCTATCACCTTTATGTAAGCATATTCTAGTAACCAGAAAGATAATGAAACTGAAGGGGTGACTATCATACTTCCTATTTTATCTACTCCTGTGCCCGGAGGCTTGGGATCTTGGCCCAGAGAGAGTCACAAAACTCCTTCCTGGAACTAAGTTTCGTCTATAAAATAAATAGTAGAGTTAATGTCTTCTCTGGCTCAACAGCTCACTGTCCCAGTGACATGAAAACTTATCACAGGAATATCAAGTTTGTACCGGACCCAAATGGTTTGAGTTCTGATTGCAAGCTCCTTTTTGCCTTATTATGGAATGACAATCACAGTGCTATAAGCAACAACAAAAAAAATGAAAAAAGTATTTTCTATGACCGTATTTTTAAGTAGTTAGAATTTTTTCAATAGGCTTGCAGAGGAGGTGCTATTTAGCTTTTGCCAACCCTCACTCCCACCCCACCATTTATAACTGCCAAAAGAGGGGGTCAAGAAAAACAGCCCTGGGGCTGGAACCACAGCTCAATCATTATAGCTCTTACCTACAAAATGCAAGCCTGTGGGTTGATCACCTAGCACCACATAATACCTGGGCTTTGTGGCACATGCCTGTGATCCCAGCACCACAATCAGGAGGTTGAGACAGGAGGATTTGAGATTATGAGCCTGGATGACATGGTGAGTTCAGGACCAGTCAGAACTACAGAGCAAGACTCCATCTCAAAGGGGAAAAAAAGCCTATTTCAAAAGGGTCACCCATGAGCTCTATAGTTGGGTACAGACCTATTTTCAGCATAATCATAGCTTTTGCAATCAATCAGTAATTTCAGATTCTAACTGTACTAGTTTCTAGTAATTGCAAAAGAAGTAGGACTCACTTCTCCACCCTGCAGTCTTCTCTCTGATAAGTGATAACTTGGCAGTTGCTGCATACACCAAGAAAAGGCTTTACACACATGCCTGGCTTTCAGTAGAGAAGTATATAGAGAAACAGGATGTAAATTCTATGGAAACAGAGCTGTTCCCTCTTTTTTTAATCAAAGGACCCCAGTGACTAGCACAATACCTGACACAGAAGAGGTACTGCATATCAATATACTGGCAGTAAAATCTCCTGCAAGCTGTCCAGAAGTGACACAGAATATGACTGGGAAACTGCAGAGTGGGAGCCTGTACTCTGCTAAGGGACAGTCATAGTCTTTGAAAGTGCTACCAGTATGCTCTAAGGTGACCTCAAACAACTTTTCTTCCTCTGCAAATGTTTATGCAATCAAAGTTGGAAAACGGAGCTGTGGTAAGGTGGAAAAAAAAAAAAGCATGGGGCTAGGAATGAGATGACCTGGTTTAAAATTTTAAATTCATCACTTAATAGGTAAGACCTGGGGTGAGTCATTTTTACCTCTCAGCTTTGCTCATGTGTAACAAGGGAATACTACTACTTACTTCTCAACCTAGTTGTATTTAGAAATGAGGCCATGTATATAAAAGTACCCAGAGGGAGAGAGGAGAAAAGACAAAGGGGAGGGAGTCCTGGCTTGAGCAATAATGAAGTTCCACCTCGAAGAATTTCAAAATGGAAATTTCCTTAGAGGGCTTGCTTGGCACTGAAGAGCAGCTGTGGGGATGTATTTAAGAGAAGTATGAAAGAAATAGATTGACAGGACCTGGTGACAGTTTGGGTTTGAAGACTCTCAATTAAAGATATCCTGTTCTGCCCTCATCTGGTAGGCCCTGAATTCACTCTCTTATGGTATTTCTAAGATGATGACTCTGTTTAATTAGACAGAGGTGGATAATTTGCACAGAACTGCTTAAATTGGTTTCCTTAACAAGTTTAACGTTCCTAAAACGACTTACTGCTGCTGGCTGATGTTTGGTGGAGGTGGAGAGGTACATCATTTTATGCTTTCAGGTTTCTTATAAAGGTTTTAGCTTTGTCCTTTGCTCCAAGGCAATTATTGTGAAGGGCACCATTTATGTACTAGAAATTTTATTGAATTAATTTGTTTTCTATGTTGTTATTGTTGTGGGTTTTTCTTTGCCTCTAGATAAAAAACATTTGTCTCTTATTGTAGGTTTTATTTATAAACAAGAGGGAAAATAGGTAATTTCCTCTCTCCATCCCTAAAAGATCCTAAAAAATGAAACTACAAGTTTCTCAAATCAGTGCCCAGCTAAGACCTTCCCCTGGGAAAAGCTAACCTCAACGCCAACAGCTCAGATGAGAGAAAAAGAGCCCAAAGGAGAGTCATGTGCTGGGATTTAGAGTTCTGCTTTGCCACTATCTGCCTACCAGAGTGCAGGCGAGTCCCAATTTCCTGTAACTCAGGTTCTTCAGTCACACTTGGGCAGTAGTATCTGCCCTAGCTTTCTTTCTTGGGATGCTGTAACATGTTATTTAACAACAACAACAAAAAAAAGTAAAAGTACTCTAGAAATAGAAATTACAAAAAAATCAGCACTTAAGTCAACATTTGTTTTGTAAGCATAACCAAATTTACATAAAGACCCTCAGCTATTTTTCAGGGGAATATTGCACCATAATGGTTGAATTTCCGTAACTCCGTAACAAAGCTACAAGCAAACAGATTCATCTGAGTAACTCCTAGGCTGTGAGTTAAGCAAACTCGAATTCCCATCCCAAAATCCCATCATCAAGGACTGATGGTTTCAGCCATCGCCAGCCTGCTGCTGACTTCTTTCAAAGCTATACCCAAAAGAAGGTCAGATTTCTGCCCCTCCAGGTGCTGGAGACAAAGTGTAGGCATCTCAGAGAAGTTTAGCTCTTGAAGACTCATGTTTGTTTCTGTGCTGCTCAGTGGCATCTGGAAGGTAACCAGTTAACAGCGAGAGAGCATGGACGGATCTGCGGACTAACTCAGCAGGCCTCAGTGGCCTCTGGAAGAGAAAAGGGCCATCGCTGAGGACCCAGCTAAGTCCAGTCCTCAGAGTACCTTGCATAACAATTTGTACGGAATAGACGTGCAGTTCTTTACTGACCACGCATAAAACCAAATACAAAAACAGCTAGAGCAGAAGAATCCTGTTCAAAGGAGAGCCAGTGGCAAGCCCGTAAATATCGTACAGTGTGAGAAATGCAGTGTTAGGAATACTGGCACGAAGAAATATGGGAGGGTCAGCTTCGTTGTCTGCATGTCAGAGGCATTCCTAAAAACAGGCTTGGAAAAGCAAGTTTTAGAAGTAAAAACTTAATTATGATCCAGGAAACAGAAATAAGAAAAGGGAGAAATAAAAATGACCAGACTATGGCCAATTTTACACAGCCAAAGTATCCCTTCCCTGAAGGATTTCTAGAAGTAGTTTTTGAGAAATGGAATAATAATAATAATACACTTTTTTTCCCAGTGAGCAACTCACATATTTCAGTCACACAGCTAAGAGTTATTTAATTGTTCATTAAGATTTTTGGCCAAGTCCTGATTTAGTTCTTCAATGAGTGCCTCAGAACCAACATCTGCCTCTTTTCCTCTGAAACCTGAAGGGCCTCAGGCCAAGAACAATTTTACTTAAGAGACACTTAAAAAGATGCTTCCAAGTTCTGCAATTACGGGATGTTGTGTGTCATTATGGATGGCCCTAACAAACCTCACACCTCTGCAGGTGGATCATCCTTGTTTCAAACATACCCACTTATTCATTTCTTCGTTGTCTCAGTTGTCAGATTAACTTAGTGGCGATGCTTGTGTTCAAGTAACACTGATGTCACTTAATGATGGCCCTAAAGTGCAAGACTAGTGACACTGACAGTTTGAACATGCCAAGGAGAAGCTGTTAAGTGTCTCCTTTCAGTGATAAGGTTAAAAATAAGAAATTCTAAGAGACAGGCACTCCGTGTTCTTTTAGTTTTTATCACCATTTATTGTTACAACTCTTTTATTTTACTGTTACTGTTATTACTTCCTCACTACACCTAATTTACAAATTAAACTTTATCAGATATGTATATATAGGAAAAAGATCTAATACATGCAGTGTCCAGTACTACACAAGGTTTCAGATACCCACTAGAGGTCTAGGAATGGACACCTCCTGAAAAAGAGGGGAATTATTGTACAACACTAGTTAAAAATCACTATTACTTCTCAGGCATGAGTATCTGGGGAAACTCAATTACTTTTACGTATACTTGAAGCAGGTTTCAAGTCAAGATTGTGTCTGAAAGTTGTAATTGCCTTTCTTTATCAGTCAAATAAAATAGTAGTTCCTTTCCATGCATTGAAAAACAAGTATTCCCGTTAAGAACACACTAATGGTCACTTGAGCACTGACAATTTCAAAGAACCAAAACTTCTCTTTGGCACCGCCAGAGAGGTCAGTGGTTTTCTACGCAGTCGTCAAAACCACCCATAAACACAAAAGTAAACAGCTTAACAGGTCTATTACTTACATGAGGACATGATTCCAAAAAGGAGATTAGAGATATAGACCAAATGGAATGGGAAAAGAGAAGGATAGTAAGTCAAATCCTCATCAGTTATTCTTTGAACCACAATTTCAACTGATTAACATTCTACCTCAACAATCAAACTAGCCAACTGTCTTTCTGAAGTATATTTTAGTACTAAAATTACCATAAGGCACTCTTGGTCCAGAAGTGACCTCTCTCTAATTTACCTTAAAGCCCTCCTCCCTAAATTAAAAATTTAATGGCTTCCTAAAGTTGTGCAGAGAATGTTTTCTAGTGTTCAGTACTTCAGGAAATACTCATTTCTAGCCTAAATTCCACCTGCTGGCAGCTTATTCTTTCTGTTTCACCATTTCCTGCTACTTGTCAACCATATATTCTATTAAGTTTTAGGTACTTCTTATATTTCAAGATCTTTTCACTTCTAGCCAAAGAATTATTTCGACATTTTTTCCCCAGGGCTAGGAATGTAGTCCAGTATTAAAGTACATGCATAGCCCTGGGACTGACTGCCCACCACCCCCGCAAAAAAATCCATGTTTGGGCAATACACAACTTTTATTTAGGAACTTTTTTTTATTCCCTACATATTTAAGTACTAACTTTGAATTTGACAAGTTCCAAACATTAACTCTGTCCAATTCATTGTGCAAACAAGAAACCAGTTTTCTAATTCACACGTAGAGCATTTTGAGTGAAGAAAAACAATGCTTTTTGAAATTCTGTCTCCTAGTTCGTGCTATATTCTCAGGTCAGGCCCCTGGACCTCTCCCGGTACGGCATTAGGTTACTAGAGTGTATAACTCCCGTTATTCTTGGAGCTAAAGACTGACACCACAAGTACTTTATATGTACCGTCTTGCTCAACAAATCTAGGCTCTTCGTGTTATTTTTTTAACTGCTTATTCTTTTTTTTAAACAATGATCATCTTAACATTATTATGCTGTGCTATTACAATGGAGGAATGTCATAATGGCTTAACTTTTCCCAAATAGCCACGTTCAATTATCTGCACTTCCTGAAACCAAAAGGTTTCTGTGCTTTTGAGTCTCAGTCCCTGAACATGAGATAGCTCCAACCATCCACCCACCTGTGAAAAAACTACTTATCTTTTAAAAGTCAACATAAAACATGCCCCTCTTCCTTGCCCATCCTTTAAGATTTTTCTGGCATCTTACTCCTAAGTGATCTTGATCTTGATATTACCAGTTTCTCCTCTGGAAATCTCACTGAAGCCTCAATATAACCAGCTTTTTATTGCACTTGAAGTGTGCTTCTCAATTTTGAAGAAGACGAAAGTAGGTGGCATTATAATTTTAGACATTAAGATATATTACAAAGCAACTGTGATTAAAAAAACATATGGTACCGGCACAAATACAGACAGGTGGATCAATGGAAAAGAATTGAGGCTGTGGATAAAACTTCATGTACTCTCAGTCATCTGATCTTTGACAAATGGGCCAAAAATATATATGTTTTAACTAGGAGAACTAGTTATTCACATGCATAAGAATTAATTTAGACTCATACCTTTCACCACATACTAAAATCAAATCAGAGTGGATCTGTGATCTGCATACTAAAACAGTAACACTGAACCTCCTGGGGGACAAAATAAGTATCTTGAAGACATGGGAGTAGGCAAACTTTCTCAATAGGATACCTAACACAAAAGAAATAATACAAAGAATTAACAAATGGGATTATATATTAAAAAGTTTCTGCACAGCAAAGGTAAGAGTCAACAGAGTGGAGAGAGAACTGATGGAATGAGCAAAAATTCTTATCATCTACTCCTGGACCGATGGCTCATAATTAATACACAGAGAAGTGAGAAAAAACAGGCTCCTCAAAATAAAGTCCCAGTCAAAAAACAAAACAAACAAACAAACAAAAAAACCAGCAAATGAATATTCTCAGAAGAAGTACCAATAGCCAACACATGAAAAAACATTCAACATCTTTAGCCATTACAGAAATGTAAATCGAAAGAACACCGAGGTTCCATCTTACTTCAGTAAAAAGGATTTTTATCAAGAACTCAAAAAACAATAGAAGGCAGCAAAGATGGGGGTGGGAGGAAGTGTTTTACATTGGTTGTGGGTCTATAAACTGGCACAACCATTATGGAGAGCAGTACGGACATTCCTCACAAAAACTGAAAACAGATATTCCATTTGATCCAGCAATACCTTTTCAGGGTATCTTTCTAAGAAGGTTAAAGGCACTCTGTATCAGAGACACGTCCATGCCCATGTTTATACCAGCACAATTAATGATAGCTAAATTATGGAAGATAATGAAATATCCCTCCACAGACCTATGGATAAAAAACAAACATGACATATATGCACGAATGGGTACTGCTGTGCCATAAGGACAGATGGGTGTCATTTGTAGGAAAAGGGATATAACCTGAGACACTATGCTTAATGAAGTAAATCAGACCCCCAAGATGAAATACTGCATGGTGTCTCCAATATGAGAAACCCAAAATATAAATAAGAGAATCACACAAGTGAGGTGTTAGGAAGCAGAGAAATGTATTTATGGGAAGGGAGGGGGGAATGACAGAGAGAGTGGAGAGGAGAAGAGGGGGTGGGGAACTGAATGTGAAACCCATGCAGTGTATATATATATATGCACAAATTCCTCCTACTGTATATCACAAACACATACAAATAAAAAATACGGGGAAAGCCTCTTAGATCAAATAATCATTTAAAAAAAAGAAATTTATGTTTCCATCTATCATAGGAGCCTACAACCTGTGACTGCAGCACAAAGAACTCTCTCAGACTTTTTGTTTTGATGAGCTGTTGTTTTCCCTCTGGCATCACCAGAGTCTAGTATGGCACTTAACCCTGGCTATTCAAATGTTTTAGGAAATACTAAAAACAAACTATGAACATAGGCAAAGGAAACCAGTAGGTACATGATTGCACTCATTTTCATCTTCAATACAGCTAGATACTTTTGAGGTACAAAAACAGGGCAAAGATCCTTAAAAATACAAGTCAAATTTATATAAGTCTTTTGTTGCAAAATCTATATTTTAAATATTTCATAACAAGATCACATTCAGCTCAGTTAATAGTCTGATTTTTACATACAACATTTCTTCTAATTGGTAAAACTCTTAGGAAATGATAAATCCTACATATAATTTAATTAAGACAGTTTTTAGCTAACTGGAAATACATAAACAAAGCTTACTATTTTTCAGACACATTATTGACTGAGCTATATTGTCACTTGTCTATTTCTCATATTCTCAAAGAAAAAAGCCATGAAATGCTACCACTATAATAATCACTCTCACAACAATATGGTGCAGAATATGAAGCCCAGATATTTAAAGTCGATCACATGGGAAGAAAATGCACAATATATTTCAAAGTTTAAGAAACATTATTAAACTGTCTCCTTTGCATTATTGTATTTAATAAAAGAATGTACACAAATTTGTGTAGAGTGACTAAACACAAACAGAAAAGACTGGAAGACTACAAACTATGCAACTTCTGCTGCAAATGGGGCTGGAGAATAAAGAGAAGTTTTTATATTTTAAAAATGGAATATAAATCAGTATCTTTAACTTTAATAGCTAGCTTTATAATAGCTTTCCTAGTTGAGCTGGGTTCAAAAACTGAGGCCGGAAGTGCAGGCTTGTGATCCCAGCACCCTTGAAGACGGAGGCAAAAGAATCTCCAGTTCAAGCCTAGCTTGGGCTAAATTAGTAAATTAGTGACACCCTGTCTCAAAATCAAAAATAAAAATGAGCTGAAAATATAGCTCAGTGTGAATGCCTTGGGCTCATTTCCCATTACCATAAAATAATGAAATAAAATAAATAATAAATTGGTTGAGCCAATAGTTTTCTCTTGGTCTAAAACCTTTGCATAGCACTTAATTGTTAAAATAATGACACAATAACAAAAACGGATGTTCACACACAGATGCCCATGTTATTCCCAGCCGTATAGTAACACTTCACTCACCACACATCATAATCAAGTCATACATTTCCTGAAATACATTTTTGTCTGTCATCAGCTACATTCAAGGATTCAGCTCTGCTTTTTAACATTAGTCAAAACAGTATCACTGAATTCTTGTATAATTTTAAGATAGCCACAATAATTCAAATTTGTTCTGAAAAATCTTAATGATATTTTTATGAAGAGGTATACATATTCACATGTAGAAGACTACCTTCTATCCAGCAAAGATAAAATCAATCCACTGAAAAACAGAATTAGAAAGATTTCCAAAAGTAAGGCAACATACAAAAATATGCCTGTGTCCTACATGTCAGCAATAGCTACTTCCAAAGAACAACAAAAGGCCTTTAAAAAATAGCAAGGGGAGAATAAGCTAGTCACTATACAGCCCAGGCTGGCCTCAAACTCAAGACAGACCTCCTGCCTTAGCCTCTCTAAGTGCTGGGATTACAGGTATGCGCCACCAGATTCAGCTAATCTTTATGAAGGGCTGGAGAATCAAATCCAGGGTCCTGTGCATAACTACTGAGCGATGCCCCCAAACAACAAATGAGCAAAAGACCTTTACTCTGGGCTATATCTTCAGCCCCTTTTTATTTACTTGAGTCAGGGTCTTAATAAGTCACTCAGATACCCAGGCCAGGCTCAAACTTACAGTTTTCTTGCCTCACCTTCCCAAGGTGCTAAGATTACAAGGTATGCACTACCACACTAAGCCGAAAGTCCTCACTTACAAAAGCAACAAAAACTCAATGAACTCAAAAAACACAGACAATCTCTAAGGTCAAAATAACTTTTTTCTTTTCATAAGTTGATTCATCTCAGGCATTCTCAGCTAACACAGCACTTTCCAAACCTTTTCTAACAATGAAACCATCTTTGTCTCATAAATGTCATAAAAATGCATTCATAATTATCGACCACATGCCAGACAACAAAATAGAATTATTTAATTTTACTATGAGAAAACAAATTACTTAAACACAAAGCCATCACTTTTTATCATCTAGAATTATGACAAAACAGGCACTCACCCAAAACGTTCAGAGGCTGGTGTACATAAGTTATGAAGCACAGCTAACTAATGTCAAGGCTCTCTGCCTTACCTTTTCTGTCTTCTCACGCTCTGCAATGCATACGAATGACAGAAGAGTAAAAGGGCTTCTTAACTCACGTTTTCTGTTTCCTTTCAATTCTCCAATCAGGATTAAAACTGCACTGCTATGTAGTAAAACTATAGGCCCTTTATTATTGAAATGAAATTCTATTTATGCCACACCTGCCATTCTCATGATTACAAAATGAGTGAACAAATGTAGCTAGAAACCTATCCTTGGAGAAGCACATAGCCACTCTCAGCAAGATGACCTAACTTGCTTTCAAATCAAAAATGTTTTCTCAAGACAAAAAAAAAAAAAAAATGAGCAAACTGTCCTATATACTTTAATCTGTATTACTCACTACTTACCTAATACAAGAAAGATGATATTTTGCCCCATTCTAGGAAAGGAATCAACCTGCACCAGTAGTTATCAGACAAAGTATCCACAATCCAAATGGTATAACTTTTGAATAACCCACTCTTACCAAATTAATTTCAAAACAACTTTGTGGGCATGCGGGACACAACAATGTCAATAACCAAGGAATTAACTGTTTAAGTAAACAAGGAATTATTCCTATTAAACTTTAGTAGCCATGTACTAAACATTCAAGACGGAAAATAAAGACTGAACAGAAGCCAAGTTGAGAGAGCGCACACACGTGCTTGTATGTGTGTGCGTGTGTGTGTGTGTTTGTGTGTGTTTGTATGTGTGTATGAAATAGCAAAGCTCTATTTTTTGACTCAATGGCACAACTATCTATTTTTTTCTATAGTCCAGGCTGGCCTCAAACTCACATCAATCCTCCTGCCTCAGCCTCCTGAGTTCTGGGATTACAGGCATATGCCATCAAACCCAGCTTACGTGGTGCTGGGGAATCCAACTCAGGGCCTTGAGCTTGCTACGCAAACGCTTCAACCGCTGAGCTGTTCCTCCAGCCCACAGCTATCTATTTTAAAGACAAGTTATATTAATATATTCCTGGTGCTCAAATTCTGCAGGTGTAAAAAAACAGGCAACGTATACAAGTGGTAAAGATTACTTATTAATTCCATAGACAGATAATTAAATCTGATACCTATAAGTCAGACAGTTGTCCCTACCATTCAGTTTCATACCCACGCAGGCCTAAAAGTTAGGAGTACTTTTAAAGGTAAAAACCGTCAAGACAAATCAATTAAATCAAGTTTGTAAAGATGGAAAGTAGGATGGTAGTCACACCTTCAGTTTGAGACAATGAAAAGATTCAGGAAACGAAGAGTGATGATGATCATACAACAGCGTGAATATGCCCACATTTAAATATGGTGAAAATAATATCTTTTACTGTGTATATTTAATAATCAGACTTACAATCCACATTAAATGACAAATGCAATGATGTATACCAGTAGAAAAACACTAAATACGTCAGTAATTTTGATTTTTTAAAAAGTGATAATCATTTCCTGGAATGATGTTGGTAAATAGGATGACTTGCACAATAAATTAGTAAAACAGGACACTGTGGACTTATTCTGATAATAATTCTTCAAAAATAAGTAAGAAAAAGTTAACATATAAAATGTGAATCTTTCAAAAGTGCTACTGAAAGATGTATTCTCCTGAAATGAAATTTGGTAAAGACTCAAATTCAACTTAAAATCAGTTCAAGGAACAAACACCCCATTTTCCATGACAGAAATTATATTGTCAGGTGAGTCTGCAAACCTTACAGAAAGAACAAATTGCTAATGTTGATCCTCAATTTATACTACATGGCTTTTTTTTTTTTCTTTTTTGAAGACTGGTTCTTACTCTGTAGTCTAAGGTGGTCCTGAACTCACAATGTAGCCCAGGCTGGTCTTGGTAATCTGCCTGCCTCAACCTCCAGAGTACTAGGATTACAGGCATGCTCTACCATGCCAAGATTATGTGGTGCTGAGCAATCAAACCCAGGGCCTTCAGCTTGCTAGGCAAATGCTTTAACTGCTAAGCTAAAGCTCCAGCCCCTAAAAGGTGCTCTTGAACGGATTATCTGGGCCACCCTCATATCACCAATTCAAAGGAAGCAAGGGAAGCAAAGCACCTTGGCAAAAAGGTTTAAACTCCCTAGCATAAAAGTTATTTCATCGTATGTTTCCTTCTCAGAAAGATAGACACATATTTTTAGACATTGAATTTTTTTAAATTCAAGAAAGATGCCAAGAGACTACTTTAAAAAAAAAAAGTAACAAAGTGAGCACTTTTCTACAAAGTATATACAGTCCACTTCTTTTCTTGGTCCAAATGGGATGTTATGTAAGGGGCGGGAGCAGGAAAGTGGAGACTACGCACATCAATTTAAAAGAGGACAGAAAACCCAAACTCCCAAAAATCTTTCAATACGGATGTTATGGACTCAAACAGAGTACAGAGCTACAGAGGTAGGCTTAAGTAAATACCCTACAAATAATCATTAGAAACCTTAATACCTCCTCAAAGATCTTGGCAGCTTAGATACAAAGATGTGTACTTTCTTGGGTGACCTCCAAGAGGCACAAGAGAATCACTGAAGGAACGCTTAGCTTTGTCAATCTGTGAAACATCACCAAACGGTAAGAGGAACACCAGCTATGATTACTTCCATTATTTGTGGACAACAAGTTCAACAATTAAAGGCCCCATGCTTACAGAAGAAATGGCTAAGAGCACATAAAAGACCAACGAAATCTAGAAAAGCCCAGGGCAAAGCAATGCAATGCTTCCTTCTAGTGACAATGTTACGGCAGCTTCCCATACACAGCAAACCAATTTATCTTTGTGATTTGATAAAAACTGAAAGAAGAAAATAAGGTGAGGGGAAGCTCAACACAGTACCTAACTAATCTTTCCACGCAAACCAAAGACAGAAAAAATAAAGTCTACGCGACTACTAACACTTCAAAAAAGAAAATGAATTAATTCGAAAGAGAAATTAAACCAATAGCAAGTACTCTACTGCACAGCAAATTGTCCAACGCTAAGGACACAAAAATAAAAATAAAATAAAGAAGAGACAGTGTCTACCTTCAAGGAATTTACCTTTTTCTGTATAATTTTGAAAAAATAATATTAATTTTTTTTTTCATCATTGCCTGTCGCCTCTTTGACTACTCATTTCTTTACAAACTGAGCACCCTGATAGGGAGATCTTTAAAAATGCACCCATGATTCCTCTCCTTTTGTTAATTAAATACTAATCTCCATGTTGGTAAAAGATTTTGCAATCATCAGCAAGGTTAATATTCAAATGATCACAGAATATGAAGACTGTCATGGATTATTCAAATGGTCTCTCAGTCTACCGACGTGAGGCTTTAAAAGCAGAGATCTGCCATCTGCGGCAGTCAGGGAGATGTGGTACCACACAGAGCCAGAGAGATCCCCTCATGGGAGAATGTCATCAAGAAACTGCCTTTAGAGTATAAAGGCTGAGTAGCCTCCAGTGAGGGCTGGCCAGTTCACAGCAGGAATGCCTCAGTTTACAATCACAGTCAGATTGTGGCAACAACCTCCTGAGTAAGCTTGCAAGTGGAGTCCTTCCAGAGCCCACTAGCCAAGAATTCAGATTCACGAAACCCAGAGCAACCAGTGAGCAATTTCCACAGAACTGTGAGATAAAGTGTTGCTTCGGACCACTGATTCTGTATTAACTTACTACAGCAGCAATGGAAAGTTAATTTCATTGCTTACTACGGGAAGGTGTTTGAACTTGGTAATTCCTTTAATTCTCTCTCCATTTTACAGATAAGGAAACTAAGAACTAAATAATTTAAATAACCTACTTAAGAAGATACCCTAAGCTGTCAATCACAACCACTTGTTTACACACAAGAAGATAATGGCCTACAACATTCATAACATTAAAACTTTCAGATAGACTCAGACTAAATTCCACTAAGAGTGAATCACTTTTTTCTGAAGGTTAAAAAGTAAAATATCTTAAGTAGTTTAAAAAAGTAAAAGTTCTCTAAATCAGAGCAATATTTTTCTTAATATCTTTATGCCAGATCATATGGTAACCTGACAGGAAAAAAATACATTTTCTAAAGGAAAACTCACAGTTACGTAATTATTTCCTCCTCTACTTTCAAAACATAAAGTTTGTCAGTCAACAAAGGGTTAGATTTTAAGGTAAATTCAATTTTATTCTTATTTGTATCTACCAATCTACTTCAAAGCATGGCGTAATAAGAAATAGTTGAAGAGATTAGAAAGGCCATATAACTTTTTTTTAAAAGGAGAAACTAGCACTTTTTATACCACACTATTTGTTCGCACACTTAAGACAGCATAAAATTCCAGATAAAGACAACAATACAAAAAAAATTAGGAGGAAAAAATGGAAGTGAGAAGTGAAGTTTAGCTTTAATTTCTTGTTGAAAAATAATCCGCCTCCTACAATTGTTATATAAGATGCACAAAATATTTTCCTAATCCTCAAAGAACTACTGCTAAAGACAAAGAGTTAAAAATGAATTTGAGTTCTGTTCTTTAAAAGACATCCAGTAAAAAAAAAATCAATTCAGAAGTCATCAACTATTATGTTCTAATATAACAATTACCAAAAGATACAAATGGAAATAGTAATAATTGGGAAGGGTTAAAGGTTAAAAAATTATAAGCTTGATCTTATTATATGAAATCACCTTTAAGCATACTCCCATTCTTCTTATTAGGAAATTATTGTCTAAGAACATTAGCTACCAGGCATCATCTAACCCCAGTAAGAAGAGTTATCATCAAAACAACAGAAGATCAGTGCTGGTGAGGACCAAGGAGAAAGGGAATCCTTGTACACTCTTAGTTAGAATGTAAATTAGTGGATTCACTGTGGAAAATTCCACGGAAAAATCCTCAAAGGATAAAAACAGAGCAACCATTATATGACTCAGCAACCACGTTATTGAGTATACACCCAAAGCAAATGAAATCAGCAAGTTGGAGAGTTATTGGTGCTCCCACATCCATTGTACCTCTAATCACAAGAGCCAAGAAACAGAAACAACTCAAGTGTCCATCCGCAGATGAATAGAGACAGGAAATGTGGTATACACACATGGAATAAAATACAGCCATTTAAAAAAATGAAATACTGGGGCTGGAGGAATGGCTCAGCGGTTAAAGGAGTTGCCTAGCAAGTGAAAAGTCAAGCACTAAGTTCCCGAGTTAGATTCTCCTGCACCAGATAAGCCAGGCGTGGTAGCACATGCCAGTAATACCAGCACTCAGGAGGCTGAGACAGGAGGATTGCCTTGAATTCAGGACCAGCCTGGGCCCCATAGTATAGTGAGACCCTGTCTCAAAAATAATAATAATAATAATGAATGAAATCTTATCAACTGCAACAATATGAATGAGTCTGAGGACCACGAAGGTAACCACAATAAGTCAGGCATAGAAAGAAGAGTACTACATAGTTACAAATTCACATGTGAAATCTGAAAAAGCTGATCAGAGTAGAGGAGAAAAGTGGTTACCAGAGCTGAGGAGAAGGGGTGGGGTGGGTGACGAAGGCACAGTTCAATAGAAAAAAAAAGTTTTATGTGCATATTGTACAGTAGGATGAGGATAATTACAGTATGTTATGCATCTCAAAAAGCTAAATGAAGGGCTTGGCTTGTAGCTCATTGTTAGTGCACACGCCTGAAATGCACAAGGGGAGTATAAGTTCAACCCCAAACAATGCAAAGGGGGGGAAAAAAGCTAGAAGCCAACTTATCCAGTATAAGTTTATTTTGACCCTATGTAAAAACAAACATTTTTAAAAAGGCTTGGCAATGTAGCTTATGATGGAGGGCCCTGAGTTCAATCTCTGGAAAGAAAAGGAAAGGAAAGAAAAGGAAAGGAAAGGAAAGGAAAGGAAAGGAAAGGAAGAGAAGGGAGAGAGGGAGGGAGGAAGAGAGGGAGGGAAAAGAAAAAGCCAGCTAGCAAGCAAGGCATGCTGATTTAATCTTATTTAAATATTATATGATACATAAATATATTAAAATATTGAGTGGTTTAATAATGGATAAATGTTTAAAACATTATTTGGCTCAGTAATATTTTAAAACTTTTAGACATTATATACCCCATATAAACCCCAATAATATATGCAATTTTCAGGTTTTAATGTATCACTTAAACATAAATTTAGTAATAATATAGTAGTGTGCAACATAGAATAATTTCTAATCAATAATGCAACATGGGAACTGACATAAAATCTCATAAGAATACAAATGCACGAATATATGGATGGATAGACAGATAAAATTATAAACCAAATCTAGCAGAATGTTAGTAATCAGTGAAATATGAGTAAATACGTTATGAAAGTTAAAAAATTCTGAAATAACTAAATTTGCCTTCATATCTGTTACTTGAAATATATTTATGTGGTATAGATTTAAGTTCATTTAATGTAGCAATGTGATATAGTTTTAACTTTGCTTTATTGTAGCAATTCACTTATTAGGTCATTGATGAAAATTTATCCTAAGAAAACTGACTGATGTAAAGATAACCCTGTGAATGTACAAATATGTACCTTCCAGTATTCAGCTAAGGCATTTGAAATTTAACATTTTTTTTTCTTTTTCTTCTTTCCCAAATTTACTAGTCTTTTGAACTACATGCTTGTAGTTATTTTCTAATGTGAACTGGTGGGTAAGGCCAGGTTTAAGAATAGCAAAAAAGATATAGCAAAATATAGAAAAAGAAAAGCTTTTGGCAAATATCCCAATAAAGGGATTGGTTGGATTCAGAGAAGAAGCACAAAGATTTAACTGCTGTGCCCCATTCGAGGAACAGAAAGCTGAGTTAGAGTGGTGACTTAAGTGAAATAATTTAGGTGCGGAAGATTAATACGTTAAGTACTGTATAGTTTCTCTGACTTGGAAAACCCAGAACACAGACATTCTATAGGACTACATGAAATGATAGTGGGAGTTGGGGGAAGGGATAGGGAGGAGGTAGGAGGGTCAAAAATGGGAAGGGATTGTAAAGTTGATATGATACACATGTGCATGAAATACCCAAATTCATTGTAAAAACTATATATTATATAGTTATATTAATAACAATGGCAAAAAATAAATTTAAAAATATTTACTATATAAACAACTCAGATTTCTTTAGACAGCATCTCACATATTTAACTTACCAAAGAACAAATTTCCAATCCTATTTTTTTCCCTTTCAACAGGTGTTCAAAGTATTTATTAAAGCTAGAACCAGGTTAATGTACCCATCCAATCACCATGTAGCTTTTAACACACGGGCATAACATTCTTATAACACCCAGGAAGGGTTAGTATTTCTTTGTAAACAGTCCCTCAATTTCATACCCCAGAATTTACAATAAATATTTCCTATAAGAATATCAATTTCAGTTCTGGTGATCACAAATGAAAACTCTGACTAACAAAGCATTGTGTGCAGATGTTAGTTCATTTCATTTATCACAAAACAGCACACAAATCCATTTAAACATCTGATGAGAAGAAACGGTTACTTAATGTTATTTCTTTTATAAACACACATTATAACCATCAACAATAATGTTCACCCAAAAAAGTATAATTATTTGTTATAGAATGTGTGAAAAGTCATGAAATTTTTAAATTATAAAAGGTATTAGAAATTATACTAGTTCTTATACTACTGTCTGTTCCCAAATAGCACATAATATATAATTTTTTATCTATAACATTCCAGTTATTTTCCTACAGTTCATATTTTAAAATGTCATCAGCTTAAATTTCCAAGAAGCACACACATCCTTTCTCATTTTTCTCAAAAGCATATTGCCAACATACTCAAATATCTGAAAAGAAGGAGAAAAAATCTAAGACACAAACTAAAAGCTTTGGTCTCCTGGAAGACGCACTCAATTCCCAAGTGCTAATTTAGTATCTGGGTGACAAAGTCTAGCTAAAGACCATTAAAACATGATAGTTAAAAATACTTTGAAGAGGGAAAGAATTTGTAATTTTGTCATATGTATGTGCACAAAAAACTGAAGATCAATGTAAACATTATGTATTGTATATATTTATATCAACAAAATGGGGAAAAATATGATAAGAAAAGTACCTAGACCAAGCTGGGGATATAGCACGCAGAAGGCCCAGGTTTCAATCCCCAACACACATACAAACACACACACCACCACCACCACCACTACTCCCAGCCCAGTGTCTAGATCCTAAGGAGCGTTCGCAATTGTTGAATTATTTCTGGAGTCAGCAAGCCTATCACTCTGCAGTGGTAGCCTTTGGTTTTCATCTTTTACTGTGCTTCAGAAGAGATCTCATATGTGCACTGATCCAGAATGTTTTAGAAGATGCTCACTAGGATCTCCTGTTTTTAATCTCCAATTATACTATCACGGTTCAACTTAAATAAATGCTGAGTTTTCTAAAAGAATAAAAAAATTCCTTGAAGTATTTGAATTTTCTCTTCCCTGCTTATAGTTTCCTAACCTCAAAGTTATACTGTAGTATTTCCCAGATATAATTGTCTTACGTTTTCTTTGAAAATATTCAAAACCAATGTATTTTAATAGCACTTATGCAATTTTACCAATATTTTTAGGCTGTTCTCCTTTAAAAATATTTTTAAATGGTAACATTTAAGTATTTTCAAATTAGTTCCCAACTTCTGTCTACAAAATAGATAATTTCCTTGCCATGAGCATTTCCTCAGTACTGGAATGTTTCTTAAAAGTCTCAATCTGGCTCTGGGTTTACTTTAATATTCACAAAGAGCTCATTATATTTCACATACAAACAGAGAGAAAGGGAAAAAATTTTTCTGGTGCTGGGGACCCAATTCAGATCTTCACGCATACCAGGTAAACACTGCCACTGAGCTACATTCCTAACCTTTATTTTGTTAATTTCACAGACATGAAATGGATCTTTCCAGGAAAAAGTCCACAGTCATACTCCACAGATATACTAGACATTTTATTTTTCCTGCAAGAGTAGGTAAAGGGCTGGATTTTAATTTGGCACACTTTTATAAATTTGAAAATACCCATTCCCAGCTAAGTAAGAGGGAATGCTCATACTTCATTCCTGTTATATTACTGACATAATACTTAATGAATGCATGTCTAACCCATTGACTCTCAAGACAAAAATTGGGCAGATATGATGATAAATGCTTTTCTCTGTATCCACCACACTTACTGTAAACCTTTGGTTTGGTGGGTTAGCACATAGAAAAGAAACTTACAAAAGCCCACTCCCTTGCATTGGAGTGATTTGCCCGTCAAGGACACTGGGATCACTAGGAACTTGTTTGAAACTACACAATCTCTGACCCACCAAAGACATACTGAATCAGTCTGCTTGGAGCAAGATGCTGGAGTCATCTGTTGGCACATCGCAGTCTGAGAAGCCCGGTATAGTGGCCAAGGGTGAGGGCAGTATGATGTGCTCCCCTGCTTGTGCTGTCTAAGTTACAGAAAGATGCAGAAAATCACCAATGAATTAATCATTCCTGGAGATGTTTTACCCACCATCTCTTCTTTTCATTAAATCAGGCCTTCTCACAAAGACTAAATAAATAAATAGTACATGGTTCACACTCAGTTCCTACTAACAGCATTTTCACTGAACTATCAGAATTGAACGTTTCATGTATATTCTCCCTTCCATATTGAGAAAGCATTCTACTAAGGCATTTTCCTCTCTTTTTCAATCCGAACATACATCTTACGGGTAAAAGCCATGTTTAATTGGTTCCAAATTAAAAATACTGGGGCTGAAGGAATGGCTCAGCAGTTAAAGTGCTTCCCAAGCACTTAGGCAAGCACTAAGTACCTAAGTTCGATTCCCTACCACCACATAAACTGGACATGGTGGCAGGCACTTGTAATTACAGCACTTTGGAGGCTAAGGCAGTAGGATTGCCAGGAGTCCAAGGACTGCCTGGGCACCATACTGAGTTCAGGACTATCCTGGGCTATAGAGCAAGACTTTGTGTCAAAAATATAACATTTTAAAGAACTTTAAGTATCCTAACTGACCAACTTCAGGAAACACTTAGTTGTAAAGGGATAAAATACGCTTGTCTGAGACAGATACCCTCTATCACAGTCCCTGACCTCATAAGTACTCAATGTGTTATACTTGTAACAAAGAGGCCTGAGACCTTCCAAAAAGATATTTCATAACAAAATATCACATAGCAGGCTCCTGGGAATTTGTAATACCATCTGGCTCACAAAAATACAATTTACACAATGATCTGGAGGTGTGTCCAGTAAGTAACATAGTACACCTGTACTGATCTGTGCTCTGTTAATCCAGAGATTTTAAAACAAGATACTTTCTACAAGGACTTCAACTACAGCCTTTCCCAAAAGGGTTCTGGGAATAACTTTATCCCTCTACAATCACAGCCTTGTTCTAAACAAAGCCCTTAAGTAAATTAAATCTTTAGAAAAACACACGCTTTTTGTTTGCAAAAAAAAGAAACATTTCCTGAATGCTAGGGAATGTTTCCTTGAGAAACTGTTTATGTTACTATGCTGAAAAGGTATTTATGTTGCTACAAACACCTTCCTTGTAAGAGGAGATGCAGAGTCTCCCACTGTTTATACTGTAATCAGTGCTGAGTCTGGAAAGAGCTACCCTTACTACTCTTGCCTGAAATTTCACTCCATTCTATATCAGTTAGATCACTCTTAATCATAGTCTCTATTTGTTTAACATAACTGAGCCATTACAGGACAGAACAGTGGACCTAGGTTTATAATAAGTTTACAAGTACCAAGCTCATTAATTGGTGAGGTGTGGTGGTTAATTGGAAAAACCAAGCTACATGGTTAGTCAAGTGGCCAATATGGCTTATCGTTGTTCAACAAACCACACTACCTTATAGGTGAATGGAAATTCCAGGCCCAAAAGACCACAGAAGTAGCTTCACTGAGGCACAGCATGCCACAGACCCTTCCCCCATGGGCTTGGTCTCATGCTTGCTTCTCATACTGACTAAATGGAGACTCCACTAATATTTTAGCTTCTCTCTTGGAATTTTACTCCCCAAATGTCTACCATAAAACCTTCAGGCTTAAGTCCCTTACTCTGAAACTCACTTATTTCTTATTCCACAAGCAGATTCCTACTCATCCTTAGGACTTAGTTTAACTGTTAGCTCCACATTCACATGGTTCCTTGCTATTAAAGATATGATGTAACCAACAGTAAATGGGAAAACAAACATCACCTAAAGCATAGCTGACAGACAGTAGAACTAGACCTGGGGTTTAAGCCCGCCTTTACTTTTCCATACATAACTTTTAAATTTTCTTTTTGTTCTGCCTTTATTGAAATACAATTAACATAAATATCATCAACCATAGAAGTCTTCTTTAGTAATCCTTTAGTAATCCTTTCTCTTTCAGCTGGGCCCATTTTGCATCTTCAGGTAAGCACAGGTCTATCAATATAATTACTCCACATTTCCTAGAATTTTATATACATACAATCACATCATGTAATTTACTTTAAGAATCACTCAGTGTTGCATATATCATTAATATATTCCTTTTTATTCCTGTCATTTAATTATATGAATAGACCATGGGTTTTATAATACACACAGATACATGCACATGCACACCTATTGTGGACCCATGGCTCTTATTAACACATATAAGTCTTTACATGGACATATGCTTTCAATTCTCTTTGGTAAATATAAGTAGAATAATGAGGTAGGTGTTAGCTTAGCATATTAAGAAACTAAAAAAAACCTTTCTCTACAGAGAGTATACCATTTTTGGGCTGTAGGAATGACTCAGTGGTTAAAGTGCTTGTCTTGCAAGATCAAGGCCCTGAGTTCAATTCCCCAGTACCACATAAAGCTGGTCATGGTTGGCTCACACCTGTGATCCCAGCACTCAAGAGTCTGAGGCAGAAGGATTGCCATGAGTCCAAAGCCAGCCTGGACTACATACTGAGTTCAGGGCCAGCCTGGGTTATAGAATGCAATCCTGTCTTAAAAAAAAAAAAAATTAAGTGTCTATCAGTAATGTGCAAGAATTCAGGTTGCTCCTTACCAACATTTGCTATGGTCAGATTTGCTATGCTCAGTGTTTTAAATTCTAGCCATTCTAGGAAGAGTGCTATAAATATGAGCTCCTCAGTCTTACCTTGAATGTTGGTGATGACCAGTGACAGTGAGCACAGTGCCTATGTGACACTCATGAGTCTTTGATGAAGTTCCTGTTCACACCTTTTACTCATTTTTAAACTGAACTGTCATCTTACTATTTCAGAGACTGCATTCTAGATTCAAATTCTTTATCAGCTATATGTTTAATAAATATTTTCTCCCAGATTGTGGCTTAACTTTCCAAAAAGAACAGCACTGTTTTATTATCCCTATCTTTACTTTACACGTGGTATGATTTGTAAGATTGCCAAGTATCACTATCTAAGGAATTAAAAACAACAAAAACATAGGATGAAGAGGTTTATCTCCATGGTTTAATGTTCATCCAGAAAGCACAAGGCCCTAGGCTGAATCCCTAGGAATGAAAACAAAAGTAGCCACTCGAGATAGAAACTCTAAATTAATATGCCAGAAAAGCTCTAGAAGAATCCTTCCTTGGCTCTTCCAGCTGCTGGTGGCTGCTGGCCATCTCTGGCACCCTCGGTTGTGGCAGCACAACTCTGGCCTCTGCCTCCATCTTCCCCAGGCCTTCTCCTGATATGTCTCTGCATCTGTGCCTCAAACCAGGGACTTAAAGACCATGTAGACCCAGGATGACTTTATCTTGCTCACAACTGTAAAAGAATCTATCCCAAGCTAAGGATTGGCTCTAAGGTTAATAGGGTTAAAGTTTCAATACATAATTGTGAGGACATAATTCAACCCTCAACAAGCCCTCGTGCTTGCATATTTTTTTAATAAAGCATTAGGTTGGTCACAAGGGAGGTTATACATGTATTTGGGATAGAGTATGAAAAATATTTCTGTACATTCCTCTCAATTCTGCAGTGATGCCAAAACTGCTCTAAAAATAGTCTTTCTTTTTTAGCACGGTGAATGATAATTATTTAACATAAGTTCTGGCCTTGTTTATTGTTCTAAGAAAAAGGCCCAAATTTATTTGCAGAATTAGTCCATGGTCTTATCACCTTAAAATACATGAAATCCTTCTAGCATCCCCTTATTATCAATTATTAAATAAAGTGCAACAAAGGAAAGTCACTCTATTGTGTAACAGTTTTCTTCTACTTCTTTTCCTTCTTTGTAGTCCTGGGGATTCAACCAAGACCTTTATACTAAGCAATGTCCCCAACTGTTTTTGATTTCTTACTTTAAGACAAAAGGTATCAGATTACCCAGGCTGGGTGTGAACATGTGATCCCCCTGCCTCAACCTTCCAGAATGCTGAAATTACAGGTGTGTGCTACCACACCCAGCTGTTTCTTTGAAAATCTCTCTTGATCTACCCTCAACGAGGATACAAAAATAAAATGAGATAGGTTTAATACAGTCACAAACCTAAATCTGCACTCAGAAGCCTCTAATTCCAGTCATCTTCCTTCAATACCACCTAAATTAAAGTAGAAAGTGCTTCTTTTAAAAAAGTTTCAATTATCTACTGCTATATAATAAACTACTCCCAAACTTAGTTTAAAACAACAGCCATTTGGCTTTGTCTTGTAATTTCTGGATCAGGAATTAAGGGAGGTGCGACTGGGTAGTTCTCGCTCAGAGGTTCTGATTTGGCTCCAGTCAGATGGTGGCTGGATGTGGAGCAATGGCATCTCCGGTAGTAGGGGTGGCTGGGCATTTCTTAATGCCCATGGTCCCAGGCTCTTTCTGTGCAGTCTCTCCTCAGAACATGAGGGCCTGCTGGAATGCTCAAGTGGAGGCTTCAGGTGTCCCAGCTGAGCATGGCATCTCAAAGAAGAGGAATCCATTATCACCTTTTATGACCTGGCTTCAGGAATGACAAAGCATCACTTCTGCAATACTCTTGGTTAAAGCAGCCACAAAAGGCCACCTCGCTTCAAAGGGAGGAGACAAAGGCCCCATTGCCAATAACCAAAGTGTCAACATTAAGTCATAACAAGATCATAGGGAGGAGACATAATGTTGTAGAAATATCTGGAAGACACAATGTACCTCAGAATACACTACAGGTCTCCCTGGAGCTCAGGGAGGAGTTATCTGCTAGCTCTAATTAGTGATGGAAAAATTACATACTGAAATACATGGGGCTCACAATTTTCCCCATTCTTCTGCCATTACTATCCTCCGGTTTGTCTCCTACAGCTTACCAAGAACTAATAATGTCTTAGGTCACCTATTATTATGTATTACATAGGGTGGGTTCAGAAAAATTATGTACCGTGGGTCCTACAGAGAAACTGGTAACACCTCCATGATGTCTCAGCTGCTTCATTTCTATTTTCCTTTACTCCGACATTCTCCTTTATGATGAGGGCCCAGAAAGGTTTCACACTAGGCCTCTCAATAATTATTAACAAGTTCTTATAATTCAGAATTTGAAAACATTCCTTAATTGGTTTGAAGTATAAATTTCTCATTATAAAACATACATATACAATAACATTTTACTTAGGCAAATGGATTTTTTTTTTTGGAAATTCACTAATTATAGCTCATGGTAACTACTTACTAGTATAAAAGCCAAAAAAAAACCTGCAATATATCTCTTCCTAGCTCGATAAATCACAATTTTTCATTCAAATCCATCATTTTATGCACCTCATTTAACATTCTCTATTAAATGTAATAGAAAATAAACTAGATGCCACATAATAAATACTGACAACCACCAAACACATAAAAAGACTTCTGCTATTTGCTAGGTCACAAAGACAAGCAAGACTGCAGTCTCTTTCTTTTCTTAGAGCTGGATATCTAAACACACAGGCAACTTTAGTAGCAACCACAATTTTATCCACAACAGGCCAACAAATCTCTCACTAAGACCTATACATCTCAGTTAAACTGCACACAAAAGAGATTACCATAAGGACAAGAAATGTTTGCCAAAAAGAACAGGCAAAGGAAAAAGCACACACAAAAACCTCATGGTACACAGCAAATGAAAGCAATAAGGGTTTGAGGAGCCAGAAAAGTTAATTACTGCACAGTGCTCCGTAAATACATGCAAATATCACATGTCAGTAATTTTCTTAAATAGTAAGATTTTTTTTTACAACCCCAGGGTATACAGAATGCATGACCTGATGGGGAACACTAATGAAATTCACCTGAAGTAAGGTTCCAGGTACTGTTCCAAACAAATACAAAAAAAAAAAGAGGAAGGCTCCATAACATTGGTGTAAGCAATGATTCTTTGAATATGAACACAGAAAACAGAAGTGAAAAGAGATAAATGGGACTGCATCAAACTAATGAGCTTCTGTATTCCAACAAAGGAAATGATTAAGAGAGTGAACAGACAACCTACAGAACAAGAGGAAATGCTGGTAAACTACACCTCTGAAAAGGGTTCCAATACCATGAAACTTTAAAGAACTCAACAGCAAGGAAACAATCTTATTTAAAAATGGAGAAAGGACTCAAGTACATATTTCTCAAATGAATACATGCAAATGGAAAATAGGCCTATGA
Organism: Ctenodactylus gundi; assembly: GCA_004027205.1. NCBI lineage: Eukaryota > Metazoa > Chordata > Mammalia > Rodentia > Ctenodactylidae > Ctenodactylus > Ctenodactylus gundi. The sequence goes on from PVKB01000586.1 coordinate 194,866, forward strand.
CAAAGAGGAAATCGATGTAATCACTAATCATCAGGGAAATACAAACTAATACCGTAATAAGTTACCGCCTTGTACCAGTTAGAATGGTCACTATCAAAAAAAGAAAAAAAAAGGCATGGATATAGAGAAAAGGGAACGCTACATACTGTTGGTAAGAATATAAAGTAGTATAGCCATTGCAGAAAACAGTATGAAAAATCTGTAAAACAAAATTAAATTACTGATCCAGTCATCTCTGTCGGGTGCATACCAGATGGAAATAAAACCAGTATGTCAGAAAGAGCTGCAATCCTACATTCACTGCAGATTATTACCAATAGCCAAAATACATAATAGACCTAAGTGTCCACTGACATGGATAAAGAAAATGGTATATAAACAAAATGGAATAGTATTCAGTCTTAAAAAAGGAAAACAGAAGTTCATTTGTCACAGATTGGAACACAGAATATAATATGCTAAGTAAAATAAGACAGACCCAAAAAGACAACATATGATCTCACAGACATGTAAAATCTGAAAGAGGTAAATGCAGGGCTGGCCAGAAAGCACATCAGTTAAGGTATGTCTTAGTTACTTTTTCATTGCTGGGGCAGATTACTTAACATCCACAACTTAGGCAGGAAAAATTTATTTTAGCTCACAGTATCAAAAGGTTTCAGTCTGTTCATGTGTGGCAGCTGCAAATTGGTGGAATCATGTGGTGAGGCTGTAGCTAGTGCCACAAATGGAGCCAGTGCTCCGGAGACAGAGATCCTCACATGTCAAAACCGAGACAAGACTGGGAGGGTGGGCAGAACGAGCACATGCCCCTCCAGGTCAAGCCCTAAACCTCCACCCCTTGCATCCAGGCCCCACCTCCTGACAGTAAACAGTATACATAGGTATATAAGGCTTTTGGGAGACACTCCAAATCCAAGTCACATCAGAGCACTTGTCTAGCAAGATCTTCAATTCAATCCCCCCACACCACATAAGCTAAGTGTGGGGACACACACTTGTAATCACAGCACTCAGGAAGCTGAGGCAGGAGGACTGCTGTGAGTTTAAAGGCCACCTGGGCTACACAGTGAGCTAAGGACCAGCTTGAACTAAAGAGGAAGATCCTGTCTCAATCAATCAATGCAAATTCATAAGCAAAGAGTAGAAAGATTGATGGTTATCAGGGTTTTTAGGATGGATTTGGGGAGATGGTATTCAGAAAACATAAAAATGTATTTAGACAAAAGGGGTAGGTCCAAAGATCTACTGTACATCAGTGTGACAATGTTAAAGACAAAGCACTATATTCTGAAAATCAGAGTTGGTTTTAAGGGTGCAAATCATCAAAAATGGTACATGAGGCAAGGTGTATGTGTTAATCACCATAGAATAAGTCATTCTACGTCCGTATTTGCATATACATTTGAAGCATCACAGTATGAGACATGTTTATACTTTGTATCTGTTGATTAAAAAATTAGAGTTTAAAAAAAAGAAACAAGAAAAACTTCATGAGACCCATACTTTGAGAATAGTAATTAGTTTCAATGTGAAAAATAATTTGAGGAAAAGGAGTATGAAAGAAGAAAAGCTACTGGATTCAGGTAAAAGAAAAGAGGGTCCAAAATAAGGCAGTGGAGATGGAGAGGGAAAACTAAAAAGCAATGTTCAAGCATCCAGCACAGGGACCACAAGCTTGAAGCAGTCCTGGGAGTGGGGCGGGGAATAGGACATGATCAAAGTGTCCTGTCAGAATGAGAATCCACAGAAGCTGGTGAGAAGCATGTGTCAAAGTCAAACAGATCAAAGGCTAAGAGAGAAAATAAACCAAGACGACAGTGATTTCCAACTTAATTTCTGCAAGACCTTGGTTAATTTTATAGAACATTGTCCTTAAATGGCATACCAAGTGACACAGTAGGGGCTAAATACAGAATGCCTCTTTATTCTGGTAATCTTCTTATTCTCCATATCATAAGCCTTATTTTTTCCTATCTGACAAAACTGGAATGTCAAACCCAGGGGGCCTGATATGCCAGGGAACACGAAACTTTAAAAACAAAGTCATAAAGAGGAATAACAGAATAAAAATGGAACCTGTACAAAGTACACACATCTCACAGCAAAAATAACAATTGGTAGAGGATAAGAATTTGAAGCAGTTAAGTTTTAAAATGCAAACTTTCCCACTGCAATAATTCCTCCCCACTTGTTCCTACTGGTATTATCACATGGCTTCCCATGCCTCCCACAGGTATCTTAAAGGACAGTGGCGACATGTCCTTCTCTTTTTACAAAGAAGAACTGGGCTCCTCTGCACCTACAGTTGGTGGGTTTTTCTCTTCTCTTCCCCTTTGCTTTTATATCCACACCTTGAATGGCTTATGTTACAGGTTAGCAACAGGCCAGGCGTGTAACACTAGAACACCTCCATGCACTAAATTGTTCATACTTTGCCAAGCATCAGATACCAACAAACTACAATCTAAACTGATCACCATTCAGCTGTTTTATAAGATCCGAAATGGCCATTGTGGTCCAGTTATACCTTCTCATAGATGACAAAAAGAATAAGCATCTTTGTCTTGTTCAAAAACGGAGGGACAGGCCCAAAGTCACCAGCCCAACATAAGCAAGAAAAATGGCTGGTGAGCATTGAGACTGCTAGGCCACTCTTGCCTGGACAGCCTCTCCATCCTGAAGAGTTTCCACGGCCTTTACAAAACTAAGTAAATGCTATTTTCTTCTTCGTCTTTTCTTTTCTTTTCTTTTCTTTTTTTACCTTTTAAATATTGAACAACTACACAAAGCCAGTCTTCAGTGAAACATGTTGTTGGTATAAGGATACAGATTTCTGGCTTTGATTCATTTCCAGTTATTATGCATTCCAACTCACATGCCAAAATTTTAATGAACTTTCAAATTTACATTTATGAAAACAGACCTTGGCACACATAAATGGGTTATTTTTCCATATCACTTTTCAAAAGGTGCCTCGTAGCTAAAATGATTCTGAGCTGTCTTCTGTCACTCAAGATGAACTCTACAAAAGAACTAAGTGTTCTTACTTTTACACTAATTTATTCTACATTGGTTTTTCTCAGCATATGGTAAGCATATGGGAAAGAGAAGTGTATCTGGAAGCTGTTAGAACTGCATGTAATCAAAATCTACCAGTAGAAACCTAATTTGATTAATTGAAAATTAAAGTAGTGGGGTTAATCACTTGCTAGCTAAGTGGGGTGAGGAAAGAATATCCCATAAATGAATCTTTCTCAAGAACATAAAAATTAATCCTTTTGTACCAAATCAAAATTTACTATGTGCTCAGTTAGCAGTACCAAGAGTTCAAAGTACCCCTAAAATCTCCAATAGGTAAGTAAAGGTTGCATGCCAAAGTGAGGAATAAAATCTAAAGATAATATCTAAACTGTGAAAAGAAGTCTGTTTATTAAAACATTATTTTAGCAACTAAGGAATCTTAGAAAAAGGAGAAAAGGAGCAAGCTGAGTGCAGATCAAATGTTTTGCCCATAATAATTCTTAAATTTTAGTGTTTATAAATAACTTATATGTCCATATCTATAATTGTTATTTGTACATTTTAGCACTGTATTTCTTACCTTAATATGCACCAAAATAATATCCATGAGTGATGAAAAACTAAAATATTCCTTAAATCTAATGTAGTCTATTCCAAGTAGCCAACACTTAAAATTTTCTATATTTTTAAATGACAATCACAAAGTCATTTACAAGAATACACTCTATATAACCATTGCTAATGCTTGCTTTAAGAAATGAACCCATATAAGTTTCTTTCTTCCCTCTCAAAAATCTGATAGAAAATACTATTCGAAACAAAAATTAATCTCATGTTCAAAGCCAGTAGATGATTTCTCAGTATTACCTAATTCCCTCATGCCCATGCATGCAAGATCTGCTTACTAACTATAGTAAGCAAGCTCACTGTCTTCCTCAAAGACACACCAGCAGTATTAGAAGAAAATTAAGTAATTATGTAATATCACGAGCCTCTTCCCAAAATAGGTCCTCCCCTCCCACTCAGGCCAAGGAAACAGACTGAACATGTTAAATATTAAAAATCATAGTAAGATAAAAGTAAAAGGAAAAGCATAATTCACATTAAGAATATTACAACTTAAATGAAGTACGCCTCAGATCAAGAGTAGGCATTAAAATATGGCACATTTAAAAAAGAGAAAAAGGAAGCAGCATATATAGAAGAGATATATCTGAAAATCAATTAACTAACAAGATATTCAAAGTTACATTGTTCTCTGCTGCTTGATACAAAAAGACAGGGTCTATTTCAATGAATCACAAAATATATATATATATAGTTTAGGGTTTACTATTGACCACAGTCATGGTACCAGGCTCTTGAGACTGCTTGATTGTAAAGTGACTGCATCTTTCCTGTCATAAAGCTCATCTCACTAGCCTTACAAAATTGCAGGTCAGTGAAAAATCCACAGAACACTTGCAACACCTATAATGATGACAACAGACCTATCATCTTACCTCTTCCCCCACATTCCACCCTTCCACTCTTATAAAGGAAAATGTCTTCAGTCTTATCAGTTTCTTTTCACTAACACTCTGCAGTCATGTATCCTCAGGAGGCCCATCCACTGAAGGCAGAATGAAAGTGTTTACAGATGGCAGAGAGAGATAGGAGAGGATACTACCTCAGCTCCTACACTATCATTCTAGGATCTAGAGACCCAAAGAAAAGAAACTCTAGTCAACAAAACACTAGTCATAGCTTCAGGGAAGAACTGAAAGTAGATCTTGGAGGTAAAGAACCAAGAAGACAAAAGACTGGCTGAGAAGATTCAGGCTACAAGAAAGGACAGTAAGTGCAGACTGCTTTGCAGAGCTAGACTTCATTATGTTCAAGCTGGTAGAAGAGTCCCATGAACTTTAAAAAAAACTAAAAGTAATAAATGTTTAAAAAAACACTGTTTTAAAATCAAGTGGCAAATTATATTTGGTACGTTCACTAAAATAAGTATGAAGTAGCTATTTGCAGACCCCAGAGGCTAAGAATTCCACTTACACTACTCTCAAACCATTTCCGTCCTATGGCATCACAATTCACAAGGCTGTCATCTCTAAGGCCCCACAGAATTCCTAACCAAATGAACATGGTACCTCATTTTATTTTAAATCTTGTCTTTTTAAGTTTTTGTGACTAGAGAAAGTTTGTGAAGAACCAACAGGGAATTACAAGCCAAAAACCAACAACAGGGGTTAGATCAGGAGCTCTATCATCATCATACAATACTGATTATCCATCGCATTATGGCTCCTATTGTTCTAAGTGTGCACAATGCCCACTATGGTTTGAGCTCCACAAAGACCACCATGAACACCAGCTCTCCAACCCTCTATTCTCCAAAGACAGTGGGTAACACAAGTCCCTGAAGCCTCCATGGTCTTGATTACTTGCCTGTTTGATCTTTTTTCTTTTCTTCATTTTGAGGCAGTCTCATGTCGTAGCCCACATTAGTCCTGAACTCACTATGTAGCCAAGGCTAGCCTTGAACTTAGCAATCCTCCTGCCTTTGTCTACCTAATGCTGGGATTGCAGGCGTGTGCCACCATGCCCAGCTTTATGTGGTGCTGAGGAATCAAATCCAGTGCCGCTGTACCATTCCTCCAGCCTTTTCTTTTCTTTTATTCTGGTCAAATTTCAGAAGAAACATGGTAGGAGAAAGTGTTTGCTGTGTTTTTTATAATTCTTCTTGGTCTCTCAATAAATGCAGCTATCACTTTCTAGTTGTTCTAGCTGTGGCTGGGTCACTGAAACACCCGGTTCAGAGGAAGAGGAGGCCCTTGTGAATCTTTTGGAGACTTTATAGTTTTTCAACTTGCTCTTTCTCCTGAGACAAGCATTCATTAATTATCTACATTTGAGATTTTCAGCTGTTGTTAAGCACAAATAATTAAAACACTATGTATTATGTTGAAAACAGGCTGGAACTACAAGGCTGTAATTATACCACAACTCAAATCACTTCTGGTAGTCGCAACAATCCATCTTTCACTAACAAAATAACTTGTATCCTGTATCACAAATATCCTTGATAATACAATAAAATTATGTCATTTAACCACAGAATTTTCTGTTAAATGACTTTTTACTGTAAAAGAGAACTAACATTAGTAACAGGACAATGGCCACAGTACAGAACTCTGTTTTCATTATTGTTGTTGTTCTTTTTAATTTTGAGAAGGGCACTCTTAAGATGCCTGGGCTGGGCTCTAATTTTCCCCTCCCAAAATTATTATTTTTATTAACATGTGTTTTGATACATGCTAATTACATTCAACTTTGGGAACTGATTTATACACATAGCACATCTTAATCACTTTTACTTCTCCCCCTCCCCTATTTTCCCCAGCCCTAGATCCTTGTAATCCGTCTGCCTCAGCCTCCTAGAGGTCTGGGATTACTTACAAGTACAAATCACCGCAACCACCACAGGCAGCTCTTTCTACTTAACTTAAGGTAGCCATTTGTTCACTCTAAATACTGACATACTTTACTAATCTCAGGCGCATTATGAGAATCAAATATGAAAATATTTTATACACCCTAAATTTCTAAACAAAACCACAAGGGGAAAGATTTATAGACTGTATTATATAAAGATTCAATATTTCTGTATATCAAAGGACAAAAGCTTCACTACTAAATGATAAACTAGAAAATACAATACATGACAAAGGCTTACTACCTTTAAAGAGCTTTGATAATCTGGGGTTTTGGTTTTGGTTTGGGTTGTCTGGTTGCTCATCAGCTTGTACAGTACTGGGGACCCAGCCCAGGGACTTCCCATTGAATTGTATGCCCAGACCACAGCTACACTTCTGTATTTCAATACAGGATCACACTACATCTCCAAGGTGCCAGCCAGCTGGCTTGAACTTGTGAGCCTCTTGCCTCAGCCTTTCAGAGTGGTGGGATCGGGCTTTCAATGAAGTGATAAGTAGATGACTCAAGAAGAAAAAAAACTTACATGGAATAAGATAAATACAAATGAATAAAAAATACCTGAACAGGCATTCAATCTTGACAGTACACAAAATTTTTTTTTGGTTGATTGTTAATACTAGGAGCTGGTGATAAAGAAATGTGCATTTTCATTTCATATTTGAGGGGAGGGTTAAAAACTGATACAATCTTTTGGAAAGTCATATATCCTTTCATCAACGAATTCCACTTCAGTGTTTATTCCACAACTAAAAGTGTATTACAGGTATCAGTGAGGCTCTTCCATTATTGTTTAGAAAAACTGAGAATGCGGTTGCCATTCATACCATAAAGTCTGAATAAATCACAACTGAACCTCTTTATAGAATACAATGCAGCCATTAAAAATATCAAATTATATCTCTGTGCCTCAACTGAGCTCATTAGTTCAAGATTTAAGTGAAAATTTAAACTTGAAGAATCATGTGAATATTACCTGATTTTATGTTAAAAAAATTCACAAAGCATTTTATTGACCATATGAGAAAGAGGATGTGGAAGAAACATAATGTCAACACAATTAATAGGTTGATAATACAGGGCATGTATGGGAAATGTGCATGTGTGTGTCTCTATGAGGATCCTTATTAATTTCTGAGATGACTCATTTGTAAATTAAGCATATTGCTTTTATAATTTAAAATGTAGAAAAATAAGTGACAAATATCAAATTAAACAGTTTATATCTTGTATTGCAAAGAACTTATGCAAATACATTATAAAAAAGCAAATCATTATTTTAAAAAATTCCTCAGAAGAAAATAAATCTACCAAGTAATTCAAAGTGTAAAACAATGAGTTCTATGCAGAAAATTTTACAGTACACTACCTTACAATTTCATGTCCCAAACTTGCTAGACATAAATGTAACACTGTCTTACATCGTGTCACAGAAAAAGAGTCAAGCTATCAAACATTATCAAACACATCACATACATGTACAATAATATCACACACACACACACACACACAAACACACACACACACACACACACTCCCACTATATAGGAGGAAAAAGCAAAATTTAAGAAAGGAATCTGTAAGACTCCCGGTTGAAGGCAAGGGAAAGCAAGAGAAGCCAGAGCGAATGTTACTTACCAGACCATGAAGCTCTGGGAAGGCTCAGAACCCCAGCACTGTCCCAGGACACAAGGCTGACCTTGTGGAGGAAAAGAGCCTCCAGCTCTCAGCTGAAAATGAGACATGCATCTCCGCCGACCCTTTCTGACTAGTGCACTTCAAGCACAAGCTTTCAAATGGAACCCCTCAATAAATGCTAATCTAAAATACTCACATTTTGCATTTATTTATCTACTTTGTTTCTCTAGGCAGAAAATATTTTTAACCTGCTTCCAACAAAGGCTGCAAGGCTGCTGTTTTAGGGTCTTTGGAACAATAGGGACCTCCCTATCTGGCTCACCTAAAATTGCATTAACTATTATAGCATGTTTTCACTCCATAGTAAATTTTTCTTAGAAGTTTAAATAGAATATACCATGAACTGCCAATACCAGATACTTGCTCATTTTGGTATGTTTCTGTAGGTCCTCAAACTGTGAAGCCAGGACTACCTGTATCAACACCAAGTGGGAGAACCTTTTCAAAGGTTTAAGTCTTTTTTATTATTACCATTATTATTTTTTGGCAGTGTCTCACTCTGTAGGCCAGGCTGGTCCTGAACTCACTATGTAGCCCAGGCTGGCCTCTTGACCCACAACTATCCTCTGCCTTAGCCTCCCAAGTGCTAGGATTACAAGCATGTACCGATCACACTGGCTATATTTTATGTGGTGTTGGGGAATTGAACCAAGGACATTGAACATGTTAGGCAAGCAAACACTTTATATATTGAGCTATACCCCTTAACTCCCATATGGGAACTTTTGGAAGTGCAAATTCTCAAGCCCATGGCAAAATTAACCAAAAAGAAACTTTGGGGGAGGAGTCCAGTCTTGTTTTGTTTTTGTTTTGGTACAAAGTTTCAATCTGTTCTGTTTCTGATAACTTGCTAAGTTTCAGAACCATTGCCTCAAACTATCCATCTATAAAGAACATTTACTACTGTTTTTATTCTGCACACCTGCAAAGCTTCGTAGTAACAATACTATTTCAATAATACAAGCTGTAACAACATCATTAAGTTCATGTATGTTGTCTTTTTAATGACACTGATTTTGTTTTCAATAAACTGTCCCCAGGAGTCAGTAACTGAGTTTACCAAAATAGCTAAGACCACCACTACTACAGCTTCTAATTACACTGCCACGTATAAAGCCCAAGCCCCACCCCCACATGAAGCAAACAGCTCCCACCGACTGTCTTTTGCTTAGACAGTCTGATGTTTACCACATTTGTCTTTCTGCACCACCAGCTAGAAAATGACCTTACATAAATGACTACTTACCTACTCTGCTTTACGGGATGCTTCAACACACAGAGAAGATCAAACATCTATCACATATAAGATGCCATGGTAAGAATAGCAGTGAGGCTCCACTGTACTTATTTCCATTTTGATCATGAGATTTCCCTCAAGAGAGGGGCTGTACACCTGACCCTGCGTCAGGAGGATCTAGGAAATATAGCTGTGGATATTTGCAATGCATTCCTTTATCCTGGCAGACAGCCTAATGCCTAAGTGTCTGACCCGTGGCCAGATGTCTCTATCATAGGAAACTGGTTTATACTGGCAGACATCCTTGTGGCTCTTGTCTGACACGTGTCCAGTGTTTTTCCTCTCTCTCTCTCTCTCTCTCTCTCTCTCTCTCTCTCTCTCTCTCACACACACACACACACACACACACACACACACACACACACACACTGCTTTAGGAGAATTTTTGGGTAAAAGTAAGGTCTTGACTGGATGAAACATAAAGGAGACAATACAATAAAATATGAAATAACAGGAGCAGGTTTCCACACAGCCAAGACATAAGAGAGATACCAAGGAGGGTAGACAGAAAAGTCACAAGGATTATTCCTATTATTAACAAATGGGATCTTGTCAACTTAAAAAGTTTCTGCACAGCAAAGGAAACTATCAACATTGTAAAAAGAGAACCAACAGACTGGGAAAAAATATTCACTACCAACATCTCAGATAGGAAACTCATAACTAGAATATACACGGAGCTGAAGAAAAGTAAGCCTACCAAAATAAAGGATCCTATTAAAAAGTGGGCAAATGAAATGAAGAGGCAGTTCACTCACAAAGAAGTTCAAATGGCCAATAGATACATGAAAAGATGTTCAACATCTCTAGCCATAAGAGAGATGCAAATCAAAACAACGCTAAGCCGCAATCTCACTCCAGAAAAAATGGCCTATATCAACAAGTCAAATAGCAATCAGTGCTGGTGAGGCTGTGGGGAAAAAGGAACCCTCCTGCACTGCTGGTGGGAATGTAAATTCGCACAACCATTCTGGAAAGCAGTATGGAGATTCCTCAAAAACCTGGAAATAGGCTGGAGGAATGGCTCAGCGGTTAAAGCACTTGAGTAAGCGCTAAGCCAAGCGCTAAGTACCCGAGTTCGATTCCCCAGCACCACATCAGCTGGGCGTGGTGGCGCACACCTGTAATCCCAGCACTCGGGAGGCTGAGACAGGAGGATTGACATGAGTCCAAGGCCAGCGTGGGCTCTGAAGTGAATTCAGGACCAGCCTGGACCACAGAGCTAGATCCTGTCTCAAGAAAAAAAGAAAAGAAAAAGAAAAAGAAACGAAAAGAAAAACGAAAAAAAAAAAAACCCTGGAAATACATATATCCCCTTCGATCCAGCAACACCCCTCCTGGGGATACTTCCAAAAGAGGTCAAAACAACACATAACAGAAACATATATATATATATATATGTTCATAGTAGCACAACTAACAATAGCTAAAATATGGAAGTCACCAACATACCCATCAACAGACCAATGGATACACAAACTGTGGTATTTATACACAATGGAATACTATGCGTAAGTCCAACAGCATGGAGGCTTTTGCAGGCAAATGGAAGAAACTAGAGAACATCATGCTTAGTGAAGTGAGTCAGAAGCAGAAGGTGAAACATCAAATGGTCTCTCTGATAGGAGACACCCAGATCACAACTATCTCACTGAACTTAAAATGAAAACCAAAGTGAACCAGGGTGGGTAAGGTGAGGAGGGATGGAGAGGTGGGTAGGGGGAGGGTCAGAAAGAGAGTGGGAAAGTCCTTGTCACCTAGACATGTATGTGCACAAAATGCTCAACTTCAGTGTAAACCTTAAATTTTGCACTTATACATATCAATAAAATGGGGGGAAAAAAGAAAAGTCACAGGGGCAGTGCACTTACCCAGCAAGTGGTGAAACTTAAGTGGCAAAACCAGAGAGAGCCATGGGCTGAGGATTTTACTGGGGTCCAGGGAATCACCTAAGTGAGTTTCCTGGAGAGAGTTAGGGAGGTTCTTACTGATTGGTTCAGTATAAGCAGGTACAAATTCCATGAGGTCACAATGTGACTGAAACTGATTACTTCAGCAAACATGCACATTTCAGGCAGGATGCAGGAAATCACTCAAGTAGGTTTGCATCATCACATCCCCAAGGAAGATGGTCACCAGAATGTGCTTATATAAGACAGATCACTGTACAGACCACACTGAGGAACTGGGAGGAAGTAAAGTCTAGAAATCATTTAAAGGTAAGGAAACAGTGCCTTGGGTAAGAAAATGTTAAACTTAGGTTGAGGACAGATACCAAGGCATCATAATATTAAGTCTCCACTACAATTGATCCCACAGCACTTGAGCATCAGTTTTTAAACATCAGCATGAATTTAAGCTTGAATGGTACAAATGTTTACCATAAGGGGAAAGAGTGGTTGTAGTGCCATGTTCAGAGATATGCAGTAAGAAAATGTGGAAGCAAACTAGTGGGACGCAGGCAGCAGGCAACGATATCAGAGAGTTAGGGAGAAGACGATGACCAATGTGGGAAAGATCCCTCCGAGGGAAAGGAATTGTTTCCAATAATTCGAGTAGCCTGATCCATTTTTTCCCTTAGTATGGCAGTGTAGAATAAGAAGAAGGAAGTACCTCAGGATCATGAGCTGAGCAGGCAAGGGCTTCAGGAAGAAAATGAGAAAATCCCGTTGCCCAGTCTGTGCCTTAAAAGACAAAGTCCATAGAGCTCTTACTGCGCAAGGTAGGTTGTTTCTGCCACCTCAATGGAAGAGGGCTTGGGGTAGGGTAGTGTCATCTGAGATATAGAACCGGGGCATCCTTTTCAAGTAGATGCCCATTCAAGTTGATGTAGATATCTGGATAATAAACCAATACAACACTCAAACCAGGTGTAGAAAGCTAGAAGTTAACAAACTAGAGTGCAGCTGCACCAGACAGAGTTTTGTTCTTGGTTTCTATTGGAACATATTTCTATCAAATGAGCAACTAGCTGCCTGGCCCACAGGCCAATGTATGGTTAATGGATCCCAAGAGAGTATGTGCCCTAAATCTGAATGTTGCCTCTATGAAATGGGGTAAAATAAAAATTTACAAAGATAGGATAATATCCTATTATTTATTTATATTCTGGTTTTCTCAGAGACATCATGCAATATTTAACATTCTCAGTCTGCCTCATTCCACTAAGCATAATGGTCTCAAGTTGTAACCATTTACCTATAAATGACTCAAATCCATCTTAATAGCAGAGTAGTACTCCATTGTATAAATATGCCACTTTTTAAAATCCATTTATCTATTGATGGGTATTTCAGAATCTCTTACAATTTAGTTATTGCTAGCTGTGTTGCTATAAATGTGGGTATACACGTATGTCTGTTAGATATTGCTTTTAACTCTTTTGGAAAGATACCCAGAAGAGCAAGGCAAGAGAGAGACTTTTAGGGTTTGTTTGTTGGGACTTAAATTTAGAAAGTGGTTGAGCAGATAATTATAATACGTCTCTCCAAACATTTCCTTGGGCACACGGAAGTTCTAGTGAATGCTTATTTCCAGAACCTGACATTGTGTACTATAGGAAGCAAACTATGTGCACTGGTTACTACCAGAAATGCCTGTAAGCCAGAGAATCCCAGAGTTTTCTACCGCAAAGGAGATAGTTTTTAGGCAATTGCTCAATTGCTTTTATTAAATATTGGCCACAGCATGCAGGGCTACGACTGCCTGAAGTTTGGCCAAGTATATGTTTTTAAATTAGTAAATAAACTACTGCTAGCATTATACCTGGTGGACTTGGCAAGTAGGGTATATATGATATTGTGTTTTTACTTCCTCCCCTGGGCTCCTGTTTTTAGCTTCTTTATCTGGTGGACAACAGAGCAACAGGGAAGAAGAGATCTGGTCTCGCTAAAGTAATAGTATGACTACATGGTAATCAACCTATTTTGTGCCCCTTACACTCACTTTTTTTGTTGTTTGGTTTTTCTAAATTAGACTGGCTAGTTTTTTTTTAATTCTTCCTCTTTCCCTCCCTCAGATTCAGGAGTTCCCAAGGGCTCCCAGTTGTGAGGGGCAGTCCCCCACTATGGCTACTGCTGTCTGATTTACAGCAGCCACCTCTGCCTCGAGAGTGCACCCACTGACTCCATCTAGGTGCTCTGGGCCTCCCCCCAAGCTCATGCACAGCCCCTGTGATGGGAGGATTTTGTGCTTGAAATGTACATCTAAAGCACAGTGAGCCAATGTGCATTTAGAGCAATGTGTATTGGCTTTCACAAAACAGAATGATTAAGGAGCAAAGTCACTGGGTATGCTATATCATGTAGCATACAATGATAACACATAGAGAAAAAGGAGACAAAGTCAGGAAGAGCTATCCAGAGGACACCAGCTACAACCCCAGTACTCTACAGCTGTACATACTGGCCCTGACTCCAACATCATCTCTTGACTCCTCCAAGGCTTCACCACCCCCACCTGGGACCCACATGGAGAATGTAGCTCCATCACACAAGCTTGGAAACAGTGATAGCACTAATCATCTCCTCTGGCCACACCAGCACAAAAGATTTAGCAACTTTAAAAAATAATATCACCCTTAGTCCTATCAGACAGGTAGCCTTAAAAAAATACACACATATATAGAAAGGCAAAAAACCTCTCCGTGCATACACACTCAAATACTTTAAACTAGGGGTAATCAAACAGCTCCAACAATCTTATTGCTCTTATTCCTTATCTTATCTCCAAAACTTTCCTTACCTGTCTGATCTGTCTTAGGAATGTTATTGTATTAAATAACAGTTGTGCCAAAAATGCACATACCATTGTGAAAGCTTATTTGTTAGGCTGGGCAGAAACATGTATTTCTTTTTATTCAATCCTATTATAATGCTCTAGTACCTTCAGAGTATGTAAAATCACTTCCAGATACACTTGAACAAAAAAAAAAATCTGTTTTTCTTAATAGAGAACTAAATAGTTGCAATAATGTAGGAAGATTAAGTGGGAGTCTTGAATTATTAACAGATTTTACCTAAACTCTGCTTCCAAATATACTTTTAGCAAGTTCAATAAGTAATCTAGTCCTCAGAAGGGTATATTAGTTTCATAACAGCATGAGAAAGGAATGGACAAGTAGTTATAATAAATTCAACTTACACATTTTAAGTATCTGGTATATTATCAATGATACGTTGAAATTATGATCCAATTTAACGACAAATGTTCCATGGTATTAAGTAGCTATACTTAGCTCTTTTTAGCACTTTTTAAATCTAGATTAATTCTATTTTGTTCAATGGACACTTATTTATGGCCTATGTGCTAGAATAGGAAGGTTGTTTCAGACTTTCAGGAACTCACAGCCTAGAATTATAGCACACTTACTGAGTATTATAATTTCATTAAAGTTTGGACAGATTTCCTTAGCAACATAAAACAGGAAATGGACGGAAATCAATACTGTGATTTAAAAAAAAAATTATAGCCAACTGTTACTGCCTGTTTCAGAAGGTTTTAAAACTAACATCAGAAAAGAAACACACCTATCTGAAAGCTGCATCTGCTTAACGGGGGGGCTAGAAGCAATGATCACACAACAGTGCCAAGATTATGACCTCTAAGTACAATTCTCTAATAAAATGAAGCAAGGTTCTTTGGAAATTTCATTAAAGCCTTTGGGAAGCTGCTGAGCCCAGGGACGGGACAGAGAAAATGCAAGACATGTCTGGATCATATTCTAGAGTAAGAAAATCCAGAAGCAGAAGCACAAAAGATGAAGACTTGTTGAAAGATATACGGGGCAAGCTGCAAAAACTCCCACTGACCACAGCTGGAATGATTGCAGCAACGAAATGGGCAACAAGCTAGTGACCCTAGGACAGATGTGCATGGGGCCGACAGTGACATACGTAAGTGGATAAATATCAATACTTGCTGTTGTGGTTAGGATCTGGAGTGTCCCCCAAAAGTCTCATGTATTTTAATGTTGTGGATTGTCTATGGAACCATGTGCTGTTGGTAGATTGGGGTCTAGTCTGGAGGGGTGGATTACAGTTAAGACTAAAGGCATCTGAGTTAGGATTAACGGTGTGTAGTGGCCATACCTGGATGCAAGAGGGACTAATTACTGGGCGGAGACCTGAAAGGATACATAAGCTGCGCCTGCCTTCCTGGAGGACGGGACTAGTCTCAACTAGCCTCAGCTTGTCTTCCTGTTTGTGATGTCCTCAGGAGCTGCCTCCACCTCTCTCTCTGCCATGTACTTCCATTGCTGCCGACCACCCCTGAATGGATTGTGACCATATGAAACTGTGAGCTAAAATAAACCTTTCCTCAATTTGTGGGTGTCGAGTATTGAGTCACAGCAACGAAAAAGTAACTAATACACTTGCCTAGAGGATAATGCCAATTGATAAATGAGGGACAAAGGAAACACAAAGATTAGCAGGCAAAAGTTTAAGCAAAAACAAGGGTTCACACAGACTGAAGTATCTCCCAAAATATTAGTAAACATAAACAAAAAAATAGTAAGTCAATCGTAAGAAATTCTAGCAGAAAACACCTTACCCAAGTGAAGAAGCTACAATCACTATGTATGTTGAAATATTGTTACTATTTGACATTAAGGTCTCAACTGTGTAGTATCCTTCCCAATAACATACAGCCTCAATCCAATTATGAGGAAATAACAGATGAATCCTAAATTAAGAGACACCGTACACATATTTTAAAAATCCTCTTCAGTATGATAAAGATCACAGAAGACAAAAAAAGACAGAGGGGTTTTCAAAAAGCAAACTTCAGAACTGTGACCCTGTGAGCACTGCTGAAAGGTTCCAGCTTAGATTCTGGAAGACAAAAAGGACATTAGAGGAAAAAAAGTGAAATTTAATGAAACACTGGACCACGCCAAGATTAATTCTTTGCTGTGGTAATTTTTCCATTTATTTAAAATGATAACATGAGGAGAAGTTGGGCAAAGTATGTTCAAGAGCCCCTTTTCTTCCATTTGCAAATCTTTAAGCCTAGAATTGCCTCAGAATAAAAAAAAAATTAATGTAACAGGAAAATCTCAATTCCACCACCACCACCAACAAAAGAAAAACCACTAGAAACAAACCTGATTAACACTGCAATATGACTACAGAGTAAACATTTTACAAAGGAACATTAAAAGAATGTATGATTTTTTTCAAAGTGCACTATCTTCACAGGAACAAAGAAAAGCTAACATCGCTCAATAAGACAGATTACCGTATTGAGTTTTTGTTTGTATTTTATATTTGTTCTGAACTTTTATCCTCAACCTGTTGTACTGTTTATTTGAGGTAAGTTCTTGCTAAGTTGCTAAATTGCCCAGGCTGGGCTTGAACCTGAGAGGCAAAAGAAGGATTACTTTGATTTTGTTGACCCTACAGTACCTTCTAAATTAACTAAAGCTTAATTTAAATTAACTAATGTTTTCAAATAAAAGATAAAGGAAAAGCAGAGTTTTAAAGCAATTAAGTAGGAAAAATGTTTAAAAATACTAACCAGAAGAAATTCAGATTAGCATTCAAATTATAAACTTTCAGAATAAATGTTTTCTAACTTCTAAGAGGTATCCTGATTGGATAATAAGACAGAAAAATAAGATTAGTAGAAAAACTAGAGAAATCCGAATAAAATCTGGAGGTTAATAGTGACATGCCAATATTAATATAAGAGGAATGACAGACTTCCACAATATGTAAGAAGTCTCTGTACTATCCCTATGACTTGTCTGTAAATCTAAATGTCTTCCCAAATAAAAAGCTTAAATTATATTTCAACATTATTAGATACATAAATGATTGCTTCATCACCTGAAGCCGTATCACTTAAGCCTATCCTAACTACATGGCAAAGGATGATGCACACTATATCATGCAGTATGCACTTAAATTCACAGAGTCTCACTGACTCAACTAGAAAAAGCTGAGCTACAATTACACAAAGGCTCACAAATTCTCTCTGCTCAAAACATTACTTCATAGCAGCAGCAAAGTCTCATCTAAATGCTGGGCCTATGAGTTTCTTTCCTGAAACATAAATCTAGTAAACTACGACGGCACAAAAATAATTAGATACTCTTGTGAAGAACAACAGCAGGAAAACAGAGGCTAACGCTGCTGAGAACAGGGCAGTGAGGCACAGGGGAGCAGGCACTAGCAAACAGACATGACTCTGCTAGAGGCGTGAGGGCGGGACACAGAACAGAACTAGGAGAGCAAGCATCAACCCTAAGCCAGGGCAGGCATCCCAGGAAAGGGTGAGCCCCAAGCACAGGAACAGCAGAATCCGAGACACATCAGGGGATGACAGCACAGCTCAGCACAGTTTGGGAGGATGCTGGCCCCACTCACAGACACACAAGGCAGCTTCACGAGAAGGTAGAGGAACGGTGCTTCCTAGAGTTGAGCAAAGAGGTACAGAGGAAAAGCAAGAGAAGCACAGGCAGAAAAGGCGGGATTTCTGCTCAGGCCGGGGCTGTGCACAGGCTGAGCTGTGCAGAAGCTCAGTCTCCCAAATGTTTTCTTTTTTAACAAGTCACACAGATGAACTATGTACAGTTGGTACACGGAATCAGTTCAGAAGCTGTTCTTCCAAAACCACAGCCTCCTGATGTGCATGTGTCTCCATGTGGGTGTGAGTGTGCATGAGGGGGGGTGTGTGTACCAAGAGAGCGAGGGCAGTCTGAATAGCTGTAAATGAGAGATAAAGGATACAGACTGAGTTTTAAATGCTCACAAAACAACAGAAGAAGGAATAATTTAATCGTAACTCAAATCCAAAGTCTCTGGAGAGGCGTCTGTTTCTGTACCACACTTCACTACCTCTATTATGAAAGGAAGTTTACAAAGAAATTTAGATATGGATGGTCTAACTGAGGAAGACAGGAAAATGTATTCTAGAGTCATGTATAAAGACAACAACTCAGTGCTCTCTGTTTTTTAAATAATTATTAAATCTTGGAATTAATGAAGAGAAATCCCTTTTTGTTCATGATGCCATAGCAATTAAGACCAGCCAGAACTCACTAATTGCTAAGAAAATAGCCATAATATTCTCACTCTATTTATTCAGTACAGCTTAGTATTCAAGTCTAAAAGAAGAGTTGCAAAGACAGAATGAGGCTGAGGATAATAAGGAACTAGTGGAAATACAGTAGGAACTACAGGAAGAAATATATTATTTGATACTAAAAGGGAAAATTATAATTTAGTTCTGACCATTGCAGGTTTTTTAACAAAGAAATAAAGATGCAGGAAATTCCCTCATGAAATCAAATGTAAAAATTAAACACATTTATTTACAGAACCCAGAGTGAAGCTTTGATTCAAAAAGTTAAAAAAAATTCTCAAAACTACCACCAAACGGTCCATATTTTTAAAATAACACTAAAATACAGGAACAAGCTTCATATAGAAAACTTCTTAGATAACAAACACACATTTCAATCAAGCCAGCCAATGTCACCTCTGCTTTGAAAGCAACCAAAGGGAGTATTTAAAGTACTAAAATAAGCCAGGCCCAGTGGCACAGGCTTATAATCTCAGCATTTTGGAAGGTTTAAAAGGAGGATCTCAAGTTCGAGCCCTGTCCAGGCAACTCAACAACTTAGCAACACCCTGTGGCAAATAATAAAAAGGCACTGGGAGGTAGCTCAGAGTGGAGGAAGCCCTCTGTTCAATCCCCAGTACCACAAAAAATAATTAACAAAATCATAATCTTAATTTGTTCAGAAACAAAAAATGCATATTAAAGCTTAAGCATGAAACAACAGCACATTTTAAAATTAGCTTTTCTCTCTAAATATTAATATAATTTTGTACCAGAGCAATGATTTGATTATCTCTTAGAAAATTCAACCACTGCTTACTAATTTGTAATACCTTAAGGTTTATGTTTTTCTGATGCTAAATTTTGAGATCATAAGTGATATTCTCTCCTGATTCAAATATCTAACTCATGGCCCACTAGAGGCCTCTAGGAGGAAACAGGCAACTTCAATATAGCAAAAAACAAGGGAAGAAGATTAATATAAACAAAAGTGAGAGTGTTTTTTCCTACTCTGCTAAAGATACTGTCAAGAAAAATTTAAAAAGCCACAAATTAAAAGAAAATATTTTAAGAAGAGATGACTAAAGTCTATTATTCAAGATGAAAAAATTTTACTTAATAATAAAAACAATCCAACTTAAAAAGGCCAACTTTTAGACACCTCACCAAATAAGACATGCAGACAGTTAATATGCATATAAAAAGATGTTCACTATTATCTGACATCAGAAAATTATAAATTACAATGAGAGAGCATGACATATTTTTTAGAATAAGCAAAACCCAGAACTCAAACACCAACAAACAGCAAGGACGTAGAGGAACAGGAAGTTTCTTCTGTTCCTGGTAGGAATGCACAATGGCAGAGCCACCCTGGACGGAATTCCACAAGTTTCTTATGAGACAAAACATATTCTTACATGTTCAGCAATCCAACCAGTACTGCCATGGACCTAGAAGCTGTCCAAGCAAAAACTTCAACATCGACTTTTTTTTGATACTTAGCACAAGTCTGAAGCAATCAAAATGCCCTTCAGTAGGCAAACAGATAAACTGCAATACATTCAGAAAATGGATATTATTTAATGTTAAAACACTGGCTATAAAGTCATGAAATGGCATGAAAGAAAAGGAGGGAAAGGCATGAAAAACATACATACTACTACTGAGAGATGCCAGCTGAAAAGATAATGTACCATATGAATATAAAGGAAAAAAATTGTGTCTATTAATATTTTAAATTTTAAAAGTTAAAGAAAATTACTGTGGCATGCACAGACATCAAAAACTGACCCACCAAAAGCGTCTACACGGGTCTCAGGTTTGATTACCACCCATGCTTTTATCTCATTCCATTCATACCAGCGCCTCTCCTCACGAGACTTCTATGCAGCAATGTTTTGGACCAAAGGTTCCCTAACTCACACCCCGCACCTTCCTGCTTAGTTTCTTAAACATATTCTTAAAAACAGATAAGAAGTCAAGACTTAGTTTCTTAAAAATAAAAATGAAATTACAGATCCTTATGAGCTTCTGCAGCCAGAAGGAAAGAGAACTCTCAGGCTACGATAGAGGCTAAGAAGACATCCTTCACATTCAAGTCACTTTCTAGGAGGGGTCTATGAGCAGAGGGAGGCGGGCAAGAGGAAAGCGAGAGGAAGAGGAATGAGACCTTTAAGAGGAGAGAGGACATGAACAGGAAAGTGGAACTGATGGACAAGAACTGAAGGGAAAGGGCAGTGAAAAAATGACTTAGCTCCTTAACATTTAGAAGTTAAACTAGCAGAAAAACAAATTTGATTCTTTGGAGGTTTTTTTTTTTTGTATCAAGGTTTTAAATGAAATTTAGAACTGTTGTTTTCATTCTTCCTACTAAATGTAACAGTATCCCCACTACACATGCTTCTTATTTCATTCAGCTGCAAACCATTCCTGTCAACTCTCAAATGCAGATCTAGTCAGTCCCAAGGTCACTGGGCACACATGCGTCTCCATTTAATAGGTTTGGGATACAACTTCATTGCTGTGAGGTTTTTTTTTTTTTTTTAAAGCCCTTTTAATGTGTCAGTTCGGGCTTTTAATACCTTTCATCAAACCATTGCTCGTAACTGTTCTCACAAGGCTCATAATAGTTTAGCTTAAAGCTTTATCCTCTAAATTTACCTGTTGTGACATTCTTTAAAATTGTTGATGAAAAATCGTGGCAAGGATATTTGTACCAAGACCAAAACAACAGTTCTTTCTGTAACGTTGGTCATGGATAACAAAGGTTTAGAGATTTACAAGGTAGCAGAAGTGTTAGGGAATATTGCTTTAGAGAAACTAGGTATGTTTGAGATTTTTCCATGAAAAAAATCCATAAAAATCCATAAAATACTAGAAATAAAAAATTAAGTAAAGCCAACATATATATTATGAGTGATATTATTGTGAGTTGCCATGCATTCCACTAGCTGAGTATAAGGTAAGCATTTATTTTAAAGGGAAGCCTACAGAAGATGAGTGTATCTATAAAAAGTACAACAAAAATACACATTTTGACAAACTTTCACTAAATTAACAACTAGAAGGAATCCACCCAGTAAGGAAATAGAACACTGGGAGTTTCCCTGTCACTTGCCTCAGTGCCTTGTTCCAGTATTCTACTTCACTGACTATGTGCCCAAAGGTAACACTATCCTGGTTTTGAACTTTATATTAACAGAAGCATAGACTGCAGATTGTTTTGTGTCTGACTTCTTAAAATAACAATGTGAGATGTATTTATCTTGTTGAATACTGCACTACAGTTAGTTCATTTCCACTGACACATCACTCCGTGGTAGCAACACTCTGCAAAGATTGACAGCTTATGCTCTGATGAATAGTACAGCTATGGATATTCCTGCATAAGAACCCATGCACACATACACTCATTCCTAGAAGTAAAATGGATGGATCATTGGTATGTCTATGGTTAACCTCCCTGGCCATTTTCCAAAGTACTTATACCAATTTACATTCCTACCAACAGAGTTTGATAATTTCAATTGTTCTACATGCCTGCCAACACTTGACTGTCTTTCTTAATTTCAGACATTCTAGAAGCTATGTATTGCATTTTCCTCATGACTAATTAGGTTAGACACCTCTCATGTCTATTGGACTTATAGAATCCTCCACGACGAATTTGCTCCAGTCTTCCACTCACTTTCATATTGCACTACTTTTCTACATTGAATTTGGCACAGTCTGTTACATATTCTGCAAATAAGTGCTTAGGCAGAAGTTTTTATCTATTTGGTACAAACATGGTATGCACACACAGAAAAGACAAAGAATAGTGTAGAGTCAAAGGTTAAGCTTATAACTTAAGCCTTAGCTGTTCCACGAATACAAAGACGGGAAATGATCAATATAAAGTTGTTGCAGGCAACAAAGGATATAGATATCAGACAAATTTGAGTCAGATCATCAAGAAATTAATAAATTAAGATAAATGGACCAACATGGTAGAATCAATAAGAGGATAAAGAGCCACAAGTAGAAAAACTCAAGTCAGACTGAGCTCCACTCCTTAGTGAACATCATTTCTCTGCAGAGTTCAAGCCTGGGCATCAAGTAAGCTGGATAACAAAGGAAGCAGAAAACAATAGACTACAAAGCTGCTGTCTGGTCCTCATGTAAACACCCATCATGTGTGATGTATATAGTATTTATCTCTGATTTATCAAAAAGAACTATTTAAATAACTCCCCTGATGTCAGTTATTCAGCATGGAACTAACCTAAGAATTGAGGCCTAACTACTTCAAAGCCCATTATTTTTCCTCAAAACATTCTGCATCTCAGCAATGAAAAGTATTATAAAACTTAGTTTGACTGTGGTAACTTCTATGGACTGAAGTCAAAAATAAAGTAGAACCTGAGAGGGCCCAGAACTTCCACATACATACAGCTTTCCTTCTTACATAATCCTTTCCAGAAGATGTGCACAAATCCAGGCCCAGTGGTACAGGACTGTAATCCCAGAACTTGGGAAGGCTGAGGCAAGAGATGGCAGATTCAAACCCAGCCTGAGCAACTTAGTGAGACCCTGTCTGAAAATCAAAATCAAAACTACAAACTTGGCGCTGGGAATGTAGCTGAGTGAGAAGGCGCTTGACTGGATCAACAGTTCCACTGCACCAAAATAAAGTATGTGCAGAGCTACAGGCATAGCTCAGTGGCTAAAGGTTTTTCCTACTACGCACAGAGCCCTGGGCTCTATTCCTCAGCACCACGTACGTGAAGCATGATGCTGTACACCTGTCATCCTAGCAGGGATTAGAAAGACTGAGGCAAGAGGACTGCCATGAGTTCAAGGCCAATCTGGGCTACAGAGTGAGCTCAGAACCAGCATGGACTACAGAGTGAGATATTGTCTCAAAAAAAAAGTGCAATTGTGTATCTACGAGTCACATCTGAGAAGTCAAACAGTAGAAGTGCCACAGTCCTAACACCCCTTTATTTCAGAATGACACCAATAACTACACAATATACTGGGGTGGAGAAAAGACATCAAATGAACACAACTATTGTAAGAGATGACTTAGAATCAAGTAAGCACAGTAAGTGTTGTAAGAGATGACCTACTCCCAGTGCAACAGAAATTTATTAAAATTCCTTATTGTTTCCAAAGTCTTTAGAAACAATTTTCAACCAAACAGTTCTAGCATTCAGTACATGCCTATTAGCTGTGTTCTTTTCTTCATTGTTAAACACAGCTTAAATCTAATGAGCATCTAATTGAGGTTAAAGACCCAGCCTAATGATTTCCATCTTTATCTCAATCGCATTAAGACAACAGCTGTACCACTATGTGCATATAAATAAATATATATGTGTGCACATACACAAAGTCTCTGATTCAAATCCCTTCTAAAAGATAAGATATTGTGATAAAATATTTAATCTACTGCACAAACATCAGTTCTGCATAGACAGAAATAACATGCCATCATAATCTAACCATCAGCTGAAAGGCAGCTGTATCATTTATTCATTTCCTCTGGCTACTGAAACAAACCATCACAAACTTAGTGGTTTAAAACAACAGAAACTGATTCTCTCACAGTTCTGGCAGCCAGAAATCTAAAATTAGTTTCCCTGAGATGAAATCAAGATACTGTCAGGGATGTACTCCCTTGAAAAGCTCTGAGGGAGAATCTGTTCCAGGCCTCTTCCAACTTCTGGAGGCCACTGACATCCCCTGGTTTGCAGGCCCTTAAGCTGTGCCTCCATCTTCATACTACCTTTCTCTCTACTTGTCTGCCAAGCCTTGCTCTCTCCTCCCTCCTTAAAGAATACCTATGGTGGTGTGTCAGGGAACTCCAGATAACCCAGCATAATCTCATCTCAAGATCCTTATCCCTTTGACAAAGACCATTCTTCAAAAAAGAAAAAGTTACACTTATTTATAGATGATGGGGACTAGAACAGAGACATATCTCTGGGCCAACATGGGGTTTATGACCGCAGCCTCTGACAGGAATGTTCAAACTATCCAAAATACTCACCTGTGAACATTCCAAAGCTCCAGTCACAGAACACTTAGCATATGGGGTTTGAATCTGTGAGTCTAGAGTACACAGAAGTCCAATATCCAGACAAATCTAAGATTGTTAGTGTAATACTAGAACATCTATCAGTAAGCAAGAGTCCAAAACACGTTTATCAATTCTGACTGAACATTACAACCATTGTGGGACATCTTATCACTCACACTAGGGCCTCATCTGAGACCACTAAATTTAGACTCTGAGTATGCATTCCAGGTTTGGCTGAATTTCTTGGTTGTCTTGGTTTAATTCAGATAACTTACATATACAACCTCAGCGCAACAGAAAACAAAATGAGATCTGAGTTATGCAAGGAAAGGAGTTTTGCTTCTTTTGCTTAACTACTACAATGGCTTTTTCCTCTAAAACTTACATTCAGTTCAATTTGAAAAACATCGCGATCAGAAGTTCTAAAAACTGGTGCAACTAACTCTTGTTGCCAAATCAAAGTACTTTACCAGGATGACTGCCCCAGACGTGTAGCACAGAGTAAATGGCTACTTTCATAACAAGGAACTATTTCGTTTAATTGACTTCGGCCTAAAAGTACCACGCTATGGTCACTTAGTACAAGAGTCTCATGAAAATATTCATGTTACACTGAAATCGATTTAGAATCACTATTGCTATGTCACAATTTTATTTTTACATAGAAAGCCACTGCTAAGGCATGGACAGTGACACAATTCAAGGACTAGGAAAGATGATTAACCCAATTCTTCATCACTCAGACTAATCACCCAAAATCAGGATTTCATTTCCATGTCTGATTTCTCTTTCTTCTTTCTGGGCTTCCCTTCTAAATGTGTATTTTTTTTTTAAAAAAATACTTATACTAAAGAAAAACCTATAGATCCCTAGATTATAAATAAATGCTAACGCTAATGTTACTTTAAAATGGCATATTTTGTTTTGTTAGTATGACGAATAAACCTGAAAGTGGCAGAACAGTGTTTTGGTAAACTAATTTCAACAAATGATTGAGAATCACACCAGGAAATCATATACAGGCTGGATCTCCATGACTTTCTTTAATTATTTCTACAGGAACAAAAATTATCAAGACTAGACATATGCATATTTCAATATGGAAACTATTATGAGTCTTTTATTTAGCATGTGAATTTTATCTGCATACAATAAGATGCAAAAAATATACAATCAGTAGAAAAAGCACTTCACAGTGTCTTACAAATGAAGTTCTACCAAAGCAATTAAACAAAGAACAACAACAACAACAACAAAAAAAAAAACAATAAAGGTCATCTAAATTGCAAAAGAAGAAACCAAAATGTTTAAGCCAAGCTATTTGTTTGCTGGCAATATCATGAGATAGCTAGGCAGACAGATCAACCAAACTGACCTAAGAAATCCATTGAAAAAACAGTATAAAATGGATAAAGAATGAAGCTGCAAGATATAAAATAATACAAAAAATGTAGTGTGTCTATAAAAGCTTCAGTAACTAAAACAGCAAGGCATTGTTGCAAAAAGATCCGCAGGACAACAGAAACAATTAGAGAACCCTGCAGTAAATCTACACAACAAATGACTTGTAACAAAAACACCAAAAATATACACTGGAGTAAACATAGGCAGTCCCTTTAATAAATAGTGCTGAAAAAACCTCAATAACCACATGCAGAAGACTGAAACTAGATCCCTATATCAAAATATTAACAAAAACTAATTCAAACTGATGAATAATGTAAATGGTAAGATTCAAAACAAAGAAAGCACAGTCTCACCTGAGGATATTGGTGGTGTGGGTCAAGACTTTTGAAAATGTCTGCACAACAAATGAAACAGAGATAAGAGGCAATTGCCAAATGGGTCACATAACCAGGGCTCAATATCAGAATATTAAAGAAATATGGAAAAAAAATCAACAGGAAAAAAAATCCAATTTTTAAATGGAAATAAATATTGAGAGAAGAGATACTCCCATGGGACTATCTCAGCCAAATCACCTATTAAATTTTTGAGGTTAAATCTGCCAAGATAGAGAAGATGCTCCTAGGTGGCATAAAAGAGAATGTATTCAGTGACATTCTTTCAGGATCTGAAAAGTGTTTTCAGAAATCCGCACCTGTGCTTTGTGTCTTGTGCTCAGGCTAACAGTCTTACAAGAAAAATCATTGAATACATGCATTCAATAAGCTGCCACCCCAAATTCCTTTGTAAACTGCTTGAATATTCGAAGATTATAGTTTTACAGCTTTTATTCACATCATACAACCTTTTACTGACCCAGTCCGGGAAACTCAGCAACCATTCATAAATCCACCACCTTGAAATAAACACTGCTAACACTTATCTTAAAGCACATTGTTTCCCATACGACAGACATGGGTGGGGGTGAGTACTAGCTCTAAGAATAGCTCAGTTTTGCTTTCAACCTTTTTATGACATACTACCAGTTGCTTCCCTCCCCGTGTCTCCTACACAGTTGCTTTCTCAAGCACTTCCCTCTCGCCTTCGTATCGTTTTTCTCTCTCTGCCAAGTCCTTACGTAGCATCTTATCCCCAGGACCACTACTCTAACTCGGGTGGCCTCCTCCTGCAGAAGCAAGTCTCACTCCTCATTTATCTTTTCCTAAACCTTTCCCGTTTGTGTCACTTTGACTAGCAACATTAATTTTAACCAGCTTCTAAGAAAACGTGCCACTAAATTCATAAGAGCACTTTACATCAGATTCAGGAATTGATTCCCTGTAATTTTTAAAATATCAAATATTCATGACAGTAATTAAAAATAGGATTCAAATCTTTTGGAGGAGAGGATCGTTTGATAACTCCTTTTTTATTGCCAATACGTTGTGTCAATATTTCCTGTATAAATCACAGATTTTAAGCTTTTAAACAATTTTAGTTCATGTCTTACAACTAAATAAGTATTTACAAAACATTCACTAATTTTTAGTGACAGACAACACTGTTCAAAACCTACAAAAATGACCAAATTAACTTAATCTCAAAGTTGTTTTCACAGCTGTATTCAATTAACATTTTGGTACTAGCCCCTAAATGTCATGACTGCAAGGAAAACATTAAACCTTAACAGTCATTTAATTTGTAAAACTGAGATATTCAACTATGTGCTGAAGCCTTTTCAATAATCCACTATCTATTGTGTAGGCAAAGTGACCTTTGCAAAGACTCTGCAAGACACTTACAAAATGTGTTTTTGTAGTTGTTAGAAACATAGGATGGAAAACCTGGGGACCACTCGTAAATCCACCACCTGGGTGTAAACACTGCCAACACAGGATAGAAATAGACATTTAAAGGTTATATGCTCATATATATATATATATATATATGCTAAACATAATTATAATCATATGGTATATACCACGGGCCTACTTTTCCAACTTGTATCATGAACTTTGTCCTATATCATTTAAGAAAATGTCATCTGAATTTAAAGATAGGTACCGCCAGAGCATAAGTGAGTAAAGTCATTATGAACGGTATGGATGTTCTTCAAACAAAAAGCAGAACATCCACAAGATCCACTGATTTCATTCCTGGATATATAGCCAAAGGAAATGAAATCTGTGTCATGTAGCACCTCTATATTCACTGCAGCATTATTCACAAGAAAAGATAACAGACTAATTCACCACCCACAGAACAATGGATAAACTATGGTACAGATATACAAAGGAACATTACTCAGTCATAAAAAAGAAAACTTGTCAGAGCACAAATAAACTTGGAGGATGGTGTGTTAAGTGAACTAAGCCAAACCCAGAAAGGCATTACTGTGTGATCTCTCTTACATGTGGAATCTAAAACAGCTGAGCTCATGGAAGCCAAGCAGCATGGTGGTTGCCAGGGGTAAAGGACAGAGATGCGGCAAATACACTGGACAAAGAGTACAAAGTGTCAAATTACAAGATAAGCAAGTTCTGAGTGCTTAATCTAGAGCACGAACAGTGGTAGATATGTTCATTAATTTCCTTGTAATAACCATTGTATAATGTACACATATACCAAACACAACATTGTATATCACAAACATATCCAATCTTGGTCACAAATTAAATATTTTAAATAAAATAAAATCACCCTCTGTCCAAACATATACCACCAAAATATTCAAGAAAATGCATACATTTAAAAGGAGAAAGCCTTACTAAATTTTTGTGAAAGTCTTATAAATTATGTATCTGGAAAATAGCTATAAAGTTGTGGAAGAACTGAATCAACTTCCAAAACTCAAGTAAGGAAACCTTCTACGACAATGACGAAGGTGTGACAGGGCTTCATCACAGACTCACACTAGTTTTCTATATCTGAAAAAGGTGGAGAAGCATCCAATTTAAATAGTAATTTTTCTTTGTTTTTCGTTTTAAGTTCCATAGGAGATGTGCTCTGGGACTCTCATATCAGAGAGACCATTCAATGTATCACATTCTGCTTCTGACTCACTTCACTAAGCATGATGTTCTCAAGTTTCTTCCATTTGCCTGTAAAAGCCTCCACACTGTTGGACTTTATTGATGCACAGTATTCCATTGTGTATAAATACCACAATTTGTGTATCCACTGGTCTGCTGATGGGTATTTTGGTGACTTCCATATTTTAGCTATTGTTAGTTGTGCTGCTATGAACAGGGGTGTCCAGTAGGGGAGGAGGGAGGGAGGGTAGGGTAGGGGGAGGGACAAAAGGAGAGTGGGAAAGCCCTTGTCACCTTGACAAGATACATATATGCATAAAAGGCTCAACTCCATTGTACACCTTAAATTTTCCACGTATACATATCAATAAAATGGGGAAAAAATAAATAGTAATTTTTGTGCTTCTACTTCAGTCCTATATATGTTACCAAAGAGACAATTTCAAATAATTAAAGTTAACTATATTTATATAGTTGTGAATTAACAAAATAGTTATGAGCTCTGATAGCATTTTCTTCCTGGATGAATGGAAAATGAGACTGAATTAAAATGCACTGCTTTGTGAACAACCTTCTCAATAAATACAGTAAGTATGTATGCTCCTTAAAAAACCAGAGAGGGGACTGGAGAAATGGCTCAGCAGTTAAAACACTTGCCTAGCAAGCGCTAAGTCAAGCACTAAGTAACCGAGTTCATTGCCCCAGCACCACATAAGCCAGACATGGTGGCAGACACCTGTAATCCTAGCACTCAGGAGGCTGAAGCAGGAAAATTGCTTTGGGTTCAAGGCCAGCCTGAGTTATACAGCCAGCTCAGGACTGGCCTGGACTACACAATGAGACCCGGCCTCAAAAAACAGAGGTGGGGAAGATTAATAACCAAAGACATTGCTCACAGTGCACACAAACAAGAATGCGCATTCTGAACCACACACACTAAGCCCTTCCCACCTGCACAGGGTACACCGAGCCTGCCCCAGAAGGACCTAATGCCAAAATGGCCAGAGCCTGAAAGGCTTCTGGAGACACTGCGTACTTTTAATAAAAACTGAGAGGAAGGAAGAAAAGGTACATCCAAAATAATCAATCATAAAATATTTGAGTAATATGAAGCAAAACAGTCTCTTTAAAAAAAAAAGAAAAAAAAGTCACATTCAACGCTGAGGTAGGGTCAAACCTTGCAAAGACCCCTGCTGAGATGACAAGAGGAAGTGCCAGGCACTGAATCTTGGTGGAGCAGGGGTACTCAACACAACTTAGTACAACCCAGAAGATATCACTAGTTGATTTCAACTCCTACACATTACACACATTTCCAATGACACCACAACAAAACAGTCTGACCCTCAAAAATGCTAAATCTAGGAGAAATGGAAAAAGAAAAAGCCCAGCAATCCTTCAGCTAAAAATATACAAACAAGATATAAATTGGGACCAATGAGAGTGCTTTTTAATCCTTCAAGAGGCAGACACAGCTATGTGATTCTACTACTAAAGAATACTGCAAACTTATAAGGACCTCCTGCACTTATTAAATATAAAGCAGCTTTTAAAAGTCCATCACAGGTATATTTCATACTCTAATTTTTAAAGGAGAATTTTTTCTAAATGTAATCAAGCAGGCAAAGAGCCAATCAATCCATTAGAAAAATCAAAGAGCCAGAAAGCTGTGCTTTGTCATTAATTCAGCCATGAAAAGAACATTACTACTGTCATCTTTTTTTAAAAAAAACTGGACAGCAGGGAATAAATGCATAGCAGAACAGAAAGAGAGAAAATGCCTTGTGAAATCAAACTACAACCAGTGTAGAGCTCACACTTCCAACTAATAATGCCAAGGCTGTGGATGGAAGCAAGCAATCCAGGTTTGGGTAGGGCATCTAGTGATGAAAGGTGACATCATAAAGAAGTCATTTCTGACTCTAATTTTGATGGTTATTATTTAGGCAGAAAGAGCACCCAGAGATTATCCAACCTGAAAACATCATAAATATCATCATATGCAATGCAAACATAGGAAAATGCTACATTGCTACGGCTGTTCTGGAATCTAATGAGCCGACTAGAGCACAGCACGCTTAGAAGAAAAACTTGAACGGATAAGACAATACCACCATAGGCAAGACAAGAAATCCTGCTTCCTGTTTACACAACACTTTAATCAAAATCTCTCTAATTTGAATTTGGCTTTGAAAGATGATGAATCTTCCTAAAGGGTAATCTTTTACAGAAGGTCTGTTCTGTTTTATTTCAATAAAATCCACCTTGTGCTTTTTTTTTAATTGCAAAATTTTGCAAACTTATCAGCCAAAACTATTTCTCCCCTTACCCAGGTTTGCAACTCCTCCTGCAGGTAGTGGCTGTTTAACTAGAGAAACAAAAACACTGCCAACAGGCACATACTATGCAGAATATATAAGTGCTCCATTTATAGAAACAGCTTTGTAGAACGTCTAACATCAGCAGTCCAGATGAAAAACAACTGGCCGGTTCTTCACTCGGAACAAGAATTTCAGCCACACCAACATCCAAGACCATGAAACACAGGTGCCCTGTGTCGCCAGCCATAAAACTATAGATGGGAAGCCCCAAAGTAGTCAATTACTTAAGGCCAAACATGAACCGTTTCAACACACGCATACACATACATTTACCTTTCACTTAATTGCAGTATTAAAAATATTACACATTCTAAAATAGGTTGGAAAAAGAAAACAAACACTCCATGTTATTACAGCTGGATAAGAAAGTGCTAAGGCCAACTTAATGCCTACTTCCACAGGGGACAACTGCCAGGCTCAGGTATGTCTCCCTTTTTCTTAGAGATAGTGTGGTATGGTCAAAATGTACAGTGTATTTCTCTTAAAATTTACTACAGTAAAAGACATTGATATTAATTTCTTTCAAAATATTCCCCCTCACTATGAACACATGCCATCATTATGCCACTTTCTGAGGCAGTTCTCACAGTCCTCTTGTAAGTATATAGCATATGATCAAAAATGTAGTAAATGCAGTTGCCAAGTACCATACAGAGGGAATACAGGCTTGTAAAGCATTACAGAGTGCCTTCATCCACCTTAGTCACCAGACTGTGCAACCTCTGGCTCAACCCCAAGGTCAAAATGACCATAAACGTGAAATGTTTCCAATCAGTACAGAACACACTGGCAGCCACAACAGTGCAAGTACAGATACACACAAAAGAGAACTTCCAGACCTGCTTCTGAAAATGAAAGAACAATGCGGTAAGTGTGTTCAAAGGAAAGGGAGTTCTGTAGGGAGATTGGGGCGATGTGTCTTTTACTGTAATGATTTTTTGAATTTAAACACCAACCATGTTTTTATCACATCACATACTTTATAGAAGTAAGAATATTGTGTGCGAATTACTTTTACTAGTTACAGAAATGTAAAATTTAGAGAAAAAAAGACCTATTGCATTCTTGTTGTACAAAATATTTTAGATACAGTCTCTTATCTTAAAAATGTCTTTTCTTTCCTAGATCGCCTCGCTATTCACAAAAAGAGGGAGTCCTGCTGTCTGACTAAAAGATACACATCTCAAACAAATTCTTGGTCCCACTCCGAAGTTTTATGTGTTTGTATTTCAAGTATTTGGAATAATTTAAATACACAGCAACACAAATCATAAAAGTTAAATGTAATTAAAACATCAAGAAAACAGATTTTGAAAGCTCCACCATTAAATTTATAAATGCCAGATACTTCAGATGATTTATTATAATTGGAAAATAAAGTCTAAGGTGCAAAATATATTTGACAGACATGGCATATTATAAGCACTCCAAAATCAAAGCATCATCACGGTTTTTGCTGTGCAAATACATTAATCTTCATCTTTCCTAGGTCTTATACGTTCAAAAAACTAATTACAAACCTGAAGACAAATGATAAACTGCATGGCAGCACTTGTAAAATTCCTTAATATAAATGCAATGTTCATATAACCATTAAAAGACTTGGAGACGCCCACTGACATATGAATTTATAATCTCCTATTACACAATCCAGGCTTTAGAAATCTTATGGGCAGAAATTGTATGCCCATCTGTTCATTATTTCTGATGGAATTAGAAAGCCTGGCCATTTAAGGACCTAAGAATTTTGCTAGAGTTCTCATTTTTATTTGTAATATTCAAAATAATAAAACATACTACCCTCATACAGTATTTATATATCAAGCACTGTGTTTAATTCACTTAACTCTCAAAATATTTCTTAGAGGAAATTTCTAATACTAACTTCATTTTACATTCCTCCAGATGAGGAAACTGAACCAATAGGGCAAAGTACCTGCCTAAAATCTACAGCTAAAGGTCATTGGTAGAGTTCAACCCAGGCATTTCGGCTCCAGAATCTCAACCTCTAAATCACATTTCTAGAGTTTCAGGCCAGATTCAACAATCCCAGTCTTCATCCCTCACTTGCCAAAAATAATCCAATTAAAAATCTAATGAAAAATAGAGACAGTAATGGAATACTATGCATCTATAAAGTCCAACCGCATGGTGGCTTTTGCAGGCAAATGGAGGAAACTTGAGACCATCATGCTTAGTGCAGTGAGTCAGAAGCACAAGGTGAAACATTGAATTGTCTCTCTGATATGGGAAACCCAGACCACAATTATCTCATGGAACTTAAAGTGAAAAGCAGAGGGAACTAGGTGGGTTGGACTGGGAGGGACGGGGAGGTTGGATAGGGGGAGGGTTGAAAGGAGAGCGGGGAAGTCCTTGTCACCTTGACAAGATACGTATGTGCACAAAATGCTCAACTTCAATGTAAACCTTAAATTTTGCACTTATACATATCAATAAAATGGGGAAAAATAAAGTGCAGAAAAAGGGTCAAAAAAGAAAATAGAGACAGAACCTGAATAGATCTTTCTTCACAGCATATACACAAATGTACA
Organism: Ctenodactylus gundi; assembly: GCA_004027205.1. NCBI lineage: Eukaryota > Metazoa > Chordata > Mammalia > Rodentia > Ctenodactylidae > Ctenodactylus > Ctenodactylus gundi. The sequence goes on from PVKB01000586.1 coordinate 228,849, forward strand.
ACAAATAGATGAAAAAAAAAGTTCGATGTATTTTCAACAATTTTGGATATGGTTTCCTTCCCACCAGTGCTTATGCTGGAAACATGGTAGGGGTACTGAGAGGTGATGGGACCTTTTAAGAAGCATCCCGTGGGAGATAAGTGGGTAACAGGGTACCACCCTCAGAAGGGACTAATGAAGGATTAGTGATTCTTTTGTAAGAGTGTTTTAATTTTTATGGGACTGGACTATTTATTTTAAGAGCAAGCTGTTATAAAGCAACCCTGCCCCCATGTGTTTAGCTTCTTTTGCACACTTTACTCACTGCTCTCACACACACTCTGGCCACATGAAGTCATCTGCCATGTTCTAACACAACATGAAGCCTTCACTAGATGTGGCCAAACTGAGTTTGGACTTTCCAACCTCCAAAATCACAAGCCAAAATAGACTTCTTTCCCTTGTTAAGTACCCAGTCTGTGGTAATCCATTAAATAAATGCAAAACCAGATTAAGATAATCACTAATTAGAAAAAGACAAATAGAATCCAAAATGAGAAATTTCAATGTCCCTGTTAGAATGGCCATTTTTTTTTTCCTGAGACAGGGTCTCTCTGTAGCCTATAGTATCTCCAAAGTCACAGCAATCCTCCTGCCTCAGCCTCCCAACTGCAAGCACTGGAGTCATGCACCACCACGCCCAGCTTATGTGAAGCTGGGGAATTGAACCCAGGGCCTTGCTCATGCTAGGCAAGTTCTTCAATTACTAAGTTACGGCCCCAGCCCTAGAAGTCAAATTTTTACAAGAAAAATCTAATTATTTCATAAATATCAGCAAGGATGTAAAGAAACTGAGAACTTGTGCACTGTCAGTGAGTCAGTGAGACTATAAAATGATATAAATAATATGAAAAACAGTATAAACATTCATCAAAGACTTAAAAATAGAACTGCCACATGGTCCAACAATTCCCCTTTGGGATACACCCAAAAGTGATGAGAACAGGGAGCTGGAAGAATGGCTCAGTTGTTAAAGCGATTGCCTAGCAAGGGCTACGTCTAGCACTAAGTCCCCAAGTTCAACTCCCCAGCAGCACATAAGCCGGGCATGTTGGCACACTCCTCTAATCCCAGTACTCTTGGGAGGCTGAGGCAGAAGGACTGCCGTGAGTCCAAGGCCAATCTGGGCTCCATAGTGAGTTCAGGACCAGCCAAGGCTACAGAGCGAGACCCTGTCTCAAAAAAAGAGATGAAAACAGCACCTCAGAGAGACACCAGCACCCCACACTCAGTGAGGCACAGCTCAAGGCAGCTAAGAGGTAAAAGTCATCTAAATCTCTGCTGACAGATAAGTGAACAAACAAAACACAATATATGCACAGAATGGAATGTTGTTCTGCCTATAAGAAGTTAAATCCTTTATGAAAATCAGTATGGACATTCCTCAGAAAACCTTAAGATACAAAGTTCATTGAGCCCAGCTATACCTCTATGGGGTCTCTTCCTAAAAGAGTTACAGACATCAGATGATAGTGATATATACAGCCCCCTGTTCTAGCAGCACAGCTCACCATCGCTAAGTCCTGAGAGCAGCCTCGGTGCCTATCAGCAGGTGAATGAGTGAAAAAATGTGCTACGTATATACAAAAAGGAGTGCTGCTCAACTTCAACAAAAAAAGATTAATCTGGCTCAATTGTAGGAAAATGGGTGCTCCTTGAGACACAATGCTGCATAAAATAAGACGCAGGAGGTGAAGTATCCCATGGTTTCACCTGTATGAGAAACCCAAAATACAATTAAAGAGAAACAAGAAGGATGGATGATCAGAAACAGGGAAGAGGACTTTGAGGAGATGGGAAGAGGCCCTGAGTATGGGGAGAACAGGAGGGTTGGAAAGGAGAATTAAAAGGACTAACCTGGAATGCATGGATGTACCCACTTTCCTCAAGATGTGTGCAGTTATTCTATACCACCAACATACAGCAATGAAAAATAATAATAAAATGAGAAAAGATGTGGATGTAGAAAAAACAAAAAGAAATGAAATCCTGCCATATCCTACAACATAGATAAGCATGAAGGCATTACACTAAATGAAATGAAAGTCACGCAAGGACAAATGCTGCATGATTCCATATAAATGGAGTGCGTGCACTGACCAACCTCACAGAAGCAGAGTGCTGACCACCAGAGAGTTGATGCTGGAGCTGCTGTTAGTTGAGTGCAGAGTTTTAGTCAGGCAGGATGGCGGTGCTCTTGGGATCTGCTGCAAAAGCATGGACCCACAGCTGACAACACGTACCGCATGCTTGAAAACTGTTGGGAGGCTGAGTTTTATGTTTCATATGGGTTTGGATTTTGTTACAATAACAACAAAAAAAATAGTACACAGGGATGTCTTATGAATTAAAACAACTTCATGTTTTTGAGACTTAAATGTATTTGTAAAACACTCATTTGAAATTAAGAAAAAAGATTGAGATTGCTTTTCATATTCAATATTAAACGAGGCAGGTTGCCTTATTTCTGGATGATTGTTTTTCTTCTCTGCACTCTCTGGAGGATGACCTAACACACAGGAAGATAGAAGTTCATCCAACTTTCTATAGATGCAGATTATTGAAAGACATGCTGACCCGGTATTGCTAAGGAGAAATGGAACGCAAGCTGTGTATGGAATCTAAAGTTTCCTATAGCCACATTATACAAGAAAGGAAATGATACTGGTGAAATTGAAGTTATTTAATTTAATATACACAAATTATTTCCAAATGCCATTTGTGTTTCAAAAAACCATTAAATGGTTTGAAGCCTAGCTCAGTGGCAGCACATGTGTTCAGCATTCTCAAGTCTCTGGCTTCAATCCCCAGCACCAAATCAATAAATAAAATATTAAGAATTACTAAGATTACAAACATTGTTTTACTCACAGCAAATCTTGTAAATCTAGTATTTTACATGTACAGTGTACCACAATTCAGATGCTCAGTTTTTCTCTGGGCTACTGATCCACATCTAGAGCTAAGCAACTTTACACAGCAGAGGAAGTAGATAAAGTAGATTCAGACTCGATTATTCTAAACACATTTATAATTTTCCAATAACTGAATTAAATCATTAGGTTTAAGTTTAATTAAAATGAATAAAATTTACTACTCAGGTCTTCAGTTTAGCAATAGTTCATGGACACAAAGTTCCATGTGACTACCACGTCTATCAAAGGCATCAGTCATTTTCTGCTGGCCTACATCTCATGTATGACTGCTCTCATGCAATCAGTGCAGCCTGATTAGCCACGCCCCTCAACAAAGATATTTCAACTTTCTATAAAGCATGCTAAGCTTGAATAACAATAAGTGAAAATATGTTAAATCAACTAGGGAGATGCTAAACAGAGATTTGATGTGACATCCCATTAGAACATATATAGTAAACAGATTTTAATTGTAATAATTAATTCCTGAAAATACTAGAGGTAAATCTTCCTCTCCTAATTATGTGAAATTGTCCTCATATCCATTTGGAATGCTCTAATTCAGGAAAGTCATCCCCTGTACCAAGTACAATCCTTGCTGCCTGCTTTTCGCAGCAGGCTGATCAAAGGACAATAAAGAGCTGTAGTAAGAGTGAACTATACGCCCACATGCCTTGAACACTCACAGAGGTAGTGTTAACCCTGGTTGGGAATGTCAGTTTGTTCAAAATTACTAACACAGAGATTTTGCTAAAAAAAAAATATAACAGCATAAAAATAAAACAAGGCGTTCTGAATATTGCCTCCATTTGCTAGGGCACAGACCACTCAAGACACTGATAAATTATGAGATTCCTTGGGAATGAGGGAATAGAGGAAAAAAAATGCAAGTAGCTATAATATGTGTAGACTAAAAGACCAAGGGTAAAATACAAAGACAAAGATATATATGGCACCAGGCTTTGTTTTCTCTACAAAGAAACATCACCTTTGTAACCTCCTCTATCTAGTTTATAAAAATAACAATTATTTATATTCAATTTCTAACAATGGGAGCAGTAGTAATAGTTTAATCTGTACAATAAATTTATCAGGTAGTTACCTTATGACCTTCATTTTAAGGATGAGAAAAATAACAGAAATTAATGAACAAAAAATCATTAGTCACAAAAGTGACTCAGAGAAGACCTGAGATTTGAACCTGAATAGCCTAGCTACAGGCAACATGGTTTAACCATTACACTGTGCAACCAAGACTACCAGATTCACCTTGGCTTTCTGAGAACTCCAAGAACACAAAATACTTGAACCTCCAAATACTACTTTGATAGAAATATAAACAAATAAAAATTTCTCCCAATACTTGCACACCAAAAATGCCCAGCAATCTATCTATTTACCATGATTATTTACTCTCTTCCTGGCATATGTATATAGGAACTCTGGTTCCAGAATGAACTCAATACTATCAAATTAGGGAATTCTTACTTCACTACTCTCCCACGGATTTCATACAATTGAACATTGATCTCTACAGAAATTTCATGATTTGTCAGTAATATACAGGACCTCTTATGAACCAAGGAGTTATTCCCAATATCACAAACTCCTAACCACTTTTTGGAATGCAGCATGGAAACAGTCAATGAAATCTCACTTACAATTTAAAAACTCACAATTCTATTTTAGATAATAGTTCAATCCAGACACATGTAACAGAGCTGCTACTGAGCTGCCAATTATTTCAAATTTCCCTACTCTTATTTGCCTTTAAAAATAAAAGCATGTCTTGAGAAAAATACCTTATGAATAACAATAACAAAGAAACACCAGAGTGAAGGAACAGAAAAAGGAAAAACAAAAACAAAAAACAGCCATGTCTGCTTCAGAGATATATGTCTAACTGCAGCTTTTCACACTATTTACTCATACTGTATAATTCTCTTCTTCCCTCCAAAGAGATTTCTTCCCTGGAGTCATGTGTTGAACCATATATGTGAGTGTGAATATTAATATGTTCAAGTTTGTTTAACATGTCACAACTTTCTATAAATGACCAATATTGCTAAGGAAAAAAATCATTAAGAAAATTTCAAAGGTCAGTATCTTAGCTAAAGTTTCCAAATGGCTTTAGCAGTCAGTAGACTTGAAGTAAAAACGAATGCCCCTAATCCTTGAATTTATTTTTAGCCCCCCAAAAAGAACAACTTACCTGGCTTACCTCGTAAGGCAATCCCCTACTCATAATAGACTAAGCTATTTTTTGGGTCCTATGCCTCTCTATAAGCCAACGTACTTCACAAAGCAAAGACTGCATAAAAGCCCGCTTGCTCCACTGCAACCCCCTTCCTTGAAAAGGTGACATTTCATTTTCCAAACTGCCTCTGGTAAATTATTACATGGAACTGTATTCCTTGGGAAAAAGTTAAGAAGAAATATCTTCTAATGACAGAAATCTACCAAACATTGAATCTTATAAATTCCCCTGGTTGATTATGAATATAACAACCAAATTTTAACATGACATTTTCTGTTAAAAGACAAATCCAAAGCTAAAAATTCCAAGCACTAAAATTCCACAGACAGAAAACAGCAGAGTGACCAAGATGACAAAGTTTTTGATTTTAGTATTCAGTACAGAGCTATCTGTACTAAAATTAACTTTTGTAAACTCCCAGTCACAATATAAACTACATGGAGGCCCCAAGACACAAATCCTATGAGAGGAAGCAACCCAGAATGCATTTACTATTACACAACCAATACTGTGAAAGAGTTGATTTCTTTTATTAGTGACACACTCTACAGCCACATAAAAATTACCCAGGATCTATGCAGTGGCAGATTCCTGTGGTATCCTGAAGTACATGTTAACTGTTAAGTCTATATTCGATCCCCATCCCCCTATGTGCACATACAAATATTCACCTTGCTCTGATAAAATCAACATACTTGCTTCCCTCTCTCAGTTGCCAAGTCATCAGATCCACCTACCCGGATCCCCTTATGACTGTAAAGTTTATGGATTACTTATTTCTCAGGGGTTTTTTTTTCCTGATGCACTATAGTCATTTTCCTTTTATAGAATTCTGATAAAATCTCTGAAGTATATAAGCAGAGGAGGAAAATAGTGAATAGTAGCAAAAACTGTTTCATAATTTTTATTACTATGGAGTGTTATTTGCAAAGAAATTTACGACTTTATCAAAGCCTTCTTGTAACACACTGAAAGAGAAAGCCCTCAACATCTTTCAGGAAGAAAAAAAAAAATCCATGGTTAAGGCAGTTGCAGGAAACCACCCAACAGGTACCAGGTAGAACTTAGATACAAGTCAGCCAATGTTTCATGCATCCTTTTTATTTTCTGAGCTACCAAACTCTGTTTTTTAAATTAAAGGCTGACATCACTCACATGAAGCAGAATAACCTTTGCACTGCAACATCCTGTCCACAGCAGCAGCACCACTAGTAGCTCTCCTGTGGCTGCTTGGAACAGCTCTTGCCCCAGTTTCAATGGGGATTAAAAGGGCTAGCATAAACAACTGACAGAGGATAGGATAAAAAGACCTAGGAGTCCAATGCACTAAGGAACTGAGGTCCTGCTGAATTTTGTTTTTAAGGGCCCTAAACAGCCTACTGTTGGCTCTCTTCACAAGCAATTTATTCACATTTTTCTTGATAACCCAAATAAACCCCATACTTGCTTAGGAAATAGCTCTGAGAGAAAGCTTGCTAAGTCAAATAGAGAACCAGCATCCATATGCAAATCCCACATAACGTCTACCTTTTCTTCTGTCAAAAGCCCAAAAGCAAAACCAATTTCAGTGAGCCTTATAAAAGACATCTGAAATGTTATTATAGGTTTACTAAAAATCTACAAAATAAAAAGGTACAGTTATTTTTCTTAAGAACTCAAAAAATATACAAAAATACTTTCCCAATAAAGATTTTCTCTGCACTGGGCATCCAGGAAGCACATCTGAGAATTCTTTTATTAAGTAATGAGTGCTTTTTCTTCACCATTAAAGGTCACACTCCACAAGTCAGTATTCATTTTATGGTCAGTTTTATGCTTTAACCTCATAAATCTTGGAATAACTTTAAATGTCACTTACAAACTGAAACAAAAGCCCTCAATTCTGTATACTAAGTGTAATTCCATATAAAGGAGTTTCACTATTAAAAAAGAGACACAGCTATCTTCTTGTTATTTCCTCCTCCAAAGTACTCCAGAAGAACCTGCCTTCACATCCACAAAGAGATAGATACGAGTCCCAGGCCGGAACATGCACGCACTCGAAGATTCAACAAGATGGCTGAATACCACAGGTCACGCCAGACGTGGTGTTAGGTGACAGGACCTCCTAGGAGGGAACAGGGGTGCAAATCTCTCCACTTATGGAGCTCATCAAGTCTATCTGACTTCAATTCATCCATAACACACAACACTCATTAAACAGCATACAGTGTGCACCTAATGTGGCCAGCCAGTATGCTTGGAATGAACACTTCCTCTAAATAAGATCCTGCTCATTTTCTTGCCTCCCTACTGCAGTGAGGTTTATCCCTGTACCTATCCCCAGTTTATCCCTGTTAAACCCGCTTTAGTATGTATTTCACCTCCAAATATTAATGTGAGTCTTCCCTGGACTTTTTCAGTGAAACTAATCATTTGACCTTTTAAGCATTTTTATCTTACAGACATAACAGTTTTTTCAACAAGAGAAACTTTATTGATTTCTAGAGAAAAGAAACCAATGAACAACATGCAAATATAGACCTTGACAACATTTACAGCAAAAGAAAATACTAAATACTCATTTGAGAGAAATTTCACTAATGAAAATCACAAATTTCTGAGTCTTTCTTTAAACTCCTTAAAGAAAAGCAAATCGAATGCAGTAGTCCACCAGCGGTCAGTGGTCTGTGCCCTTGAGAGTGACAACCAACTCCTTCCACCTAAGATATTCCCTCTCTTCTCTGCTGAGCTCCAAACACTGCTTGTTCAAACAGAATAAACTTAAGATTTTTAACTGGCATCACTCTCTGCTTGAAATTTTTCATGTAACTACTCATTAAAGAGAAATTAATGATTTAAATCAGACCAATTCCTCTTCCTCAACCCAAAACTTAATTTCCTGCACAGTATTGCTTTCATTTCACCTTCAGAAATAAAAGAAAAAAGAAAAGAAAACCTCAATTCACAAACTTTTAAAGATTTCTGTTCCTAATACTTACAAAAATTCACAGCCTGCAAACATAAACTAGTACAAGCTGTACCCACTCTGACAGGGAAAAACTGCTATTCTATCACAAAAACGGCCTCACTTGAGCTCCTGCCCCTACTTACTTATAACTCATCTAAAAAATTACTGAACACCAAAAATGGACGACAGAATGAAATGCACTCGGAATATTACAATCGTCAATATTACTATGTGCAAACAAACCAAAAGCCAAGATTCTTATTTATTGGACACAATTCTCAACAACAAAAAAGTTAATTATATATATTTTAAGCCCTTAGATTTTGCTTTTCCTATATAATTCATACGAGTGACCCCTTCCTACGGTGGATGTACCCTTCTAGTAACAATACACCTAACACAGGGCATTCTGTTTGTTCTCAGGCCTGTTTTTTTTTTTTTTTTAATCTCATAAAACAGTGAAATGAAGGTAAAAAATGGCTACTTCTGCAATCTTTTTCTCTTTTTTTTTTTTTTTTTTTTTTTTTTTTTTGAGACAGGGTCTCACTCTGTAGCCCAGTCTGGTCCTGAACTCACTGTGGAGCTCAGGCTGGCCTTGGACTCCTGACAATCCTCTTGCCTCAGCCTCCCCAATGCTGGGATTACAGGCATGTGTTTCACCACACCGAGCTTATGTAGTGCTTAGTGCTTGATACTGAGCCATTCCTCCAGCCCCTTCTGAAAATCTTAATGAAATGTTTTGTAACTACTCAATGAAGGGGAGCAGCTCATTTAATATCTGTGCAATAAACTATAGAAACAGAATTTAAGACAGAAAGAAACAGTTTTGATTTAAGCTTACTCCTTTCTAACTGGTTTACAAACTAACCAGAACCAGGCCTTGTAGTAAGCTCAGGGCAGAATTAAGAAGAGAATTATGGAACTGAGTGATCATACTACTTATGGTAGTGGCCTCTGTCTCCAAGCTCCCATCCTTGATGCCAGCCAGCCTCCTTTAGTCCAGCACTTCTGCTGAAGGTCTTCTAAAGAATCCCACAAGTCATCTTCTTAATTTAAACTTAAAATGACTTCTCTGGTTTGTCCTCATGTTAGAAAAAGCATTTTGGCTTAAAACTCAAGTACTGTGTGTATCCACCTTCAACCCACATTTTTAGATGCTGAAACTGAGTTACCGCACACACCAGTTGAGGAATTACAAATCCTAAAATCTTACTGGCATACTACATCCTTCAGCAAAAGTTCGTCTGATTGGTCTATATAAGACATTCAGGGCACATGATTTAACTTTCTTGTGTCTTCTTTCCTAGATGTGATATGCCTGGAATGTCACCTTCTCTTTCCTTACTGTCCTCTCACTTTCTGAAGTGAGCATGTCCCCAATCCCCAGACCCCTCAGTTCACTGGATACATTGCCCATCATTTGAAAACCTCCCGAGAAGCAACCTGGGGAGCCCCTAGAAACACAAGGTCTTGGTGCCAAGACATGAATCAGAAATAAAGACTTCTAAAAAAAGGAAAAAAAAAAAAAAAAGGAAACAAAGCCTTTCGTGAATCAGACTGCTCCAAACTAAATAAAGGATTATCCAATCTTTGACTCATCAGCCAATAAAAGATCACTAAAAGATTTTTTGATGACAGATACGTCTGTGAGCTTTTCCATAAATCTTCAGGAAGAGTAGAAAAAAACTGACTTTGCAATAAACAACAATCCATCCTTTTCATTTTTAGGAACAAATTTCAGGGCCTATGTCAATGAAAAAATGAAAAATTGAAAATACTAAAAGATGCCAAACTTTTCAGTACTAATCAGTGTATATGGTGGAGGTGGAACTATGCACAGAGATATGAGACGAATGCTTACTTTTATTAATCCTTTATCAGAATGTACAATGTTATTTTGATCAACTCTGTTCTACTAATAAATGAAATATCCAAACAACCTCTGTATTGAATAATCCTTGAAGGCACAGAAAGTTTTACATAGTCTTTATACATATTACTTACATAAGCATAAAATGATAACTCAAAATACTTAGACACATGGAACATATGATGTTATCTTACAATAAAAATTGGGGAAAAAATTTTAAAAAAGAGTTCAAGTAAATAGAGAAGTAATTTTCAATTAAAGAACCTGCTCACTGTTCTTTCTTTCTCTTTCTTTCTTTTTCTTTCTTTCTTTCTCACACATACTAGGCAAGTGCCTCTAACATTGAGCCACATCCCAGGCCTTTTTTATTTTGAGACAGAAACAGAGTCTTGCTGAACTGCTTAGGCTGGCCTACAACTTGGGATCCTCTTGCCTCAACCTGCCAAGTAGCTGAGATTTCAGGCACGTGTCCCTTCAGGCATGCCTCTGCTTCACTTGTTTTTATGGGGGTGGAGGAAAACTGAATGGCAGCTGATAGGAAAATGTAAAGTTTTCATCAACTGCACTTAAGTATATCATGTGCTATGGTTTAGATCTTGAATCTCCACCAAAAGTTTCATGTAATTTGTAACTGTGTATTATTGGGAGGTAGGGCCTGGTTGGAAGGGGCAGATGCTTGGGCTGTGATCTGGAAAGACTGTGTCAACTTGTTGCTATAGGGAGGCACCCAGGGCAGAGCTTTCAGGTGTGTGTTGACTTGTGGAAAGGCACCCACCCTGGGGTTGTGGAGGACAGTTCAACGGGCAGCTTGAACTAAATAAAGGAAGAAGAAACACTGTTATAGCTTCCTCCTGGGAAAGCTGCTGCCTAGCTTTGACCTTGCTTCTGCCAGAAATAGTGAGCAGCTCTCCAGCCTCTGCCCTCTCCATTGCCCGGCTGGACCGTGATCAGCCTGTATGAAAGCTTCTGAAACTGTGAGCTAAATAAATCTTCCCTCCCTTAAATTGTGGATGTTGGGTATTTTGTCACAACAAGAAGAAAGTAACTAAGACATCAGGTAAAAAGTTTATTTTTAAAAGTCAACTTTTATAATATGACTAAAATTGGACCATATGAAACCACCTGAACTTAAGCCAGAAATTAATTACTTTTTAGAACTATGTCAGGTATAACATTCTTTTCCCATTTTTTATTTACATATCACAACCTTTTCCCCTTCCCATTCTCTTACCATTCCTTTCCCACATCACTTTTCCCTCTCCACAAGGTCGTCTTACTTTCTTCCATCTCTCTTTTACTTTATGGTTTTATTTTCTTGTATTAGAGGAATCATATGATATTCAATAACTTTCTATGTCTGATTCATTTCACTGAGCATAACAGTCTCAAGGTGAGGCAAATTTCCCACAAATGTCTCAAATTTGTCCTTTATGGCACAGTATTACTACATTGTATATACGCACCACATCTTATTTCTCCATTCATCTGTGGATGGGCATATTGGCTCCTCCCCAAATTTGGCTATTATAAATTGGGCTGACATAAACATGGGTATGTTAACTCTTTTAAGATGATAACCAAAGGAGGCACAGCAGGGTCGAATGGAATATCTATTTTCACTTTGTTTTTCCTTTGAGGAATCTCCATACTGCTTTCGATAGTGGTTGAATCAGTTTACAGTCCTAAAAGCAAAGGATGGCTCCTTTTCCCTCACATCCTTGCTAGCATTTATTTCTTGGATTCTTAATAGGAGCCATTCTTACTGGTGTTAGATGGAACCTCAGTGTTGTTTGATGTGCTTTTTCCTATATTTAGTGGCCATTCAGAATTCTGTTTCTGAGAAATGTTTATTCATTTCAGAGTCCCATTTTTTATTGGGCCCTTTATTTTGGAGGGTCTAATATCTTGTAGTTCTTCATATACTCCTGATAACAGTCCTCTGTCTGAGGAGTAGCTGGCAAAGATTATTTTACCCAGTCCATGCCCTTTACACTCTGTTGCTTCCATTGCTGTGAAGCTTTTTAATTTGATATAATCCCACTTGTTGACTCTTGGTGTTATCTCTCATGCTTTGGGTATTTTATTAAGAAAGTCCTTGCCTACCCCAATGTCTTCATGAGAGTTTTTCTATCTTCCAACAAGTTTAGTGTTTTCATTTTTAAGACTTTGATCCATTTCGGTTTGATTTTGGTACATGGTGAAAGACCTGGGTCTAGTTTCATTTTTCTACACGAGGTCAACCAGTTTTCTCAGCAACATTTGTTAAGACTATCTTTACTCTAGCACATGGTCTGGTCCCTTTGTCAAAGATCAGATGTCTGAAGGTACTCAGAAACATTTCTGCATTCTCAGCCCTTTTCCATTGATCCACCTGTTTTTGTGCCATATGGTTTTTACCACTGTTGCTTTGTAATGTAACTTGATATCTGGAACTGTGATGCCTCCTGCTTTTGTTTTGTTGCTTAGGATTTTGATTATTCTGAGTCACTTGTGGTTCCATATAAATTTTCAAATCATTTTTTTCTACATCTGTGAAAAATGTTGTTAGTATCTTAATTCGGATGGCATTAAAGCTGTCTGTCAATTTAGGTAGTGTGGCCATCTTGCAATGTTGGCTCTATAATCCAGGAAGAGGAGGCTTCCATTTTCTGAAACTATTTTTGATTTCTTTTTTCAGAATAAGGTAATTTTCAGTACAGAGATTATTCATTTGATTAGTTAGGTTGGTTCCTAGGTATTTACCTTTCTTTGAGGTGAGTGTGAATGCAACTATTTTTCTGTGTTTTCATTTTTGCTGTAGAGGGATACTGCTGATTTTTGTGTACTAACTTTCTATCTTGCAACTTGGCTAAATTTGTTTACTAGGTACATGGGGTCCTCTAAGTAAAGGATCATGTCATTTGCAAATAAGTATAGTCTGACTTCTTCCTTTATTCCCTCATTGCCTATTGCCTTTATTTCATTGTCTTGCCTGGTTGCTCAGGCTAAGGTTTAGACTACTACGTCAAATAGGAGTGGTAAGAGTAGAAACCTTGTCTTGTTCCTGACTTCAGAGGAAATGCTTTCAGTTTCCTGTTTTTATCAGCTTGAGGTAGGATCGTTCCATACCAATTTTCATCAGAGTTTTGATCAGGAAGGGAATGTAGTATTTTATCAAAGGCTTTATCTGAATCAATTGAGATGATCGTGTAATTTTTGTTATTTTTGTTAATGTGGCATATACATTAATTGATTTGCATATGCTGAACCATCCTTGCATCCCAGGAATGAAGCCAACTTGGTCATAGTGTATGTTCTTTTTAATAATTTGCTGCATTCTGTAATTCTCTTATTGAGGATTTTTCCATATGTATTCATTAAGGAAATTGGCCTGTAGTTTTCTTTCTTTGCTGGGTCTTTAATTGAAGGAGTTGGGCAGTATTTCCTCTCTTTCAATTTTATGGAAGAGTTTAAGGATCATTGGCATTCACTCTTCCCTAAAGTTCTGATAAAATTCTACAGTGAATCTATCAGGTCCTGGGCTTCTCTTTTTTGGTAGGTCCTTTATTACTGCCTCAATTTCATCCTTGGTTATTGCTCTATTCAGAGTTTCTGTATATTCTTGGTTTAATTTTTGTATATCATATGTGTCAAGGAATTTATCCTTATCTTTTGAGTTCTTGAATTAAGCTAGAAATGTATGTATCAGGCATAAAATCTGAAGACCATGGAGCTAAGAGCTATACAGGCACCAGTCCACCTGCATCCAAAAGGTGCTAACATTGCTAATTTGGTGAGAGCAAAGTAACATAGTGTACCACAGGGTACAATACGTAGAATACAGTGCCAGGTTACCTCATTTCAAAATCTGGCTCCACAATTCGCTAATTTAAGCCAGTCACTTAATGTCCTCTCATCTTTAAAATGAGGATTATAATCAATAATGTCTGGTTGGAGTTTTGTAAAAATAGCACAAATAAATGCCCTTAAGGACGTACGGTTTTCGTTACACACTCACCATTTATGAGACACACCACAATCAAACTACTTGTGAATTATTACTAATCTTCGGTCCAGACATTTATTGTATAGGTTCAAGTGTATATCTTTATAATTAGCCACTTTATTTCACCTATTTTAGGCTACTATTTAGTTGGAAGGAATAAATAAGAATATATACAAACCATATCTGTCTGCTCCTAGAAAGAGTGAGTGAAGACACCATAGGACCTATGAAAACTCCACAGAAATCAACTAGTGTTAGGAGAAACATGGACGAGATTTTTTTCTTTATTCTTTGATTGTTGTTGTTGTTTTGTTTTGTTTCTAAGGTAGAGTCTTGCCTTCTATCCCAGGCTGATCTGGAACTCATCATAATTCTGCCTCAAATTGCTGAGTGCTAGGATTACAGGTATGTGCCACCATGCCCAGCTTATGTGGTTTGGGGGAACAGAAACCAGGATCTTGTGCTTGCCAGGCAAGTGCTTTAATCACTGAACAGACCAACAAGAGTATTTTAAAACTAGCAAATAATTATACCATCACCTTTCCTAATGGCTGCAACAAATGAAATGCAAAGTAGCAGCAAGAATTAAGAGTAATTCCTGAGGAAAATCAAAAATTCCTTAGAGAAGGTCAAAATAGCTGGGGAAGGTAATAATCTATATTGGTACCAAGCAAATATCCCCCTCTCCACAAGAAGATAGATAGACCTCACTGTCTTAAATAAAAGCATTGATACAGACACAGTGCCTGCTCCTCATCAATCACTTGGATCTATAGTTGGATGCAAAAAAACAAACAAAGCTACAGAAGCAAACTAAACAGGGACCTAAGCAGTCATCCTTGGAGAATGTAGGTGACAAAAATTAGACTGACTCCACATAAGTGAGTTCAATGACCACTACAATCAATTTCCTCCAGCCATCCCCCAATCACATCTTTGGGGGAAAAAAGTTTCTTTTTAACAAATCATTTGCCATGATAAATGTATTCCCATATTTGGCTTGAAGAATGGACCTTTTTAAGCCTACTGGTGATATAACTTTTACGTGTGATAAACCTCACATGCAGCTGAATGCAAGCCATTATCACATCCTCAGCTGCCAGGCTGAAGAACAGACCCTTATGAATTCAGCAGCACCCAGGAGCTTTATAATCACATGGGATGTTTACATAAACTACAGATTCCTGGATCCCCAAAGAGTCGGACTGAGTCAGAAGTAGAGATTAAAATATCTGCATTTCTGAACAAACACTCAAGGAATTCTTGAGTAAACTACAGTTTTACAACCACTGCAGAAAGACATTCTGGAATATCACTTAGTAAAAGCAATCCACATTCACTATGCCCACTCTAAGAAACTTACTGGCATCTTTCTCCTTGGCAGCCTCTGTCTCTACAAGGCTGCAATCGTGTCTACAAACTGCTTTAAATGTAAAACTTGCCAGCGTTGCAAACAGAATGAAGGCAAGAACTTCATTTTCATGGCTTCTTCTATGCAATACTATTGAAAGGTTCCAATTTGTCTGACTTATGCAACGCTGACCCCTGTTCATTGCTTTGCTGTTGTTTTCCCCCATTAAAAGATTGAAAGGTGAAGATGGACTGGGCCAGGAAGGTTTATCCTGTACTAAGGCACCACTATTGGCCAAGGTACCTGGAGAGAAAAGGGGACGGGGGCACTTCACACGATATGTCCCCTGGGGAATCAATTCTCACTGGGCAATTACCCTGATGTGTTTATTACATGTAATTTTATGTGTTATACTTTACAATATGGTTCTACTTTAATATATTGATATATTAAGAACATTTGTGTCCCTATTCCTTTGGGAAACATGTTTGAGGACTTTCTAAGGATGGAACAGCCAAGTGCCATGATGCCAAGTGCCTGTAATCCCAGCCCTTTGGAAAGAAGCAGCAGGAGGACTATAAGTTCAAGTCTAGCTTGGACAACTTAACAAGGATTCTGCCTCAAAATTAAAGCTCTGGTTGACTAGTTAAAGTATGTGGTGTTCAACTTAACATTTCAGTCATCAAACTGTTTTTGTGAAGGGAGGCCTCAGAGGCTCAGAGAAGGTTTCAATTCAGAGCAGAGGTAAGAAAAGCACTCTGGCAGTACTCTGAAAGTACTTTTCTTTCCTTTTTTTTTTCTTTAGGCATGCTGCCTCAATTTATCTGACTTCCCAATTAATCAGCCTCCTCACAAATACACTGTTGAGTTGATTACATGGAGATATTTTTTCCAGAGCCCAAAGCCTTGTACACAAATAGGCAGAAAGGAATGGTGACAGAACTTACAAGATGAAGACTCCATCCAATTCACACTGCCTCTCTGAATGACGCCCCATCCCATTCTTCAATTTGAGGGCCACCGGCACCTGAATTATACAGGTACACTATTTCATGCTACCAGTGTTGATCATTGTTACTACCAGTGCTTGAGGGAATGTAAAATACATGTGTCTGGAACAGTCATTTGTGAATACTTAACATGCAAAGTTTTGGTAAACTGAAAAATAGACTTCTTGCCAAATACTATGGTTTTGTAGCAGAAAAAGCACTGATTAAGAATGAAGTGACTGGGTCTACAAACCACACTATTCGTTCTACTTTGACCAACACCAGGCAAGCTCCTACGCCCTCCATTTAATCAGATCTACATGAGAGAGAGCTGGATGACCCCATTCCTAAGCACTTACTCTAGGATCCCATATTTCCTAGCAGGCTTAGGTTTGTTCTCTACAGTCTACACCAGCAAAGATAAAACATACAGTAAAGTTTACACAGAAATTCATTACTGTACCCTTATTCCTGCTGGGGCTCTAGAATTACAAGACTAGGAAAGAGCAAAAAAGAAGAAAAAAATAGCTGTCACACACAAGCTGAAGTGGGAAAAAAAAGGGAATAACATCTGGATTCCCATGCACCAGATCTTTTGAATATATGCAAGCACAAGGTATACAGTCATTAAGAAAAAAGCTGCTATTGCTATTTTGGAAGATTATCTATATGTAAATTAGCAAAAAGGAAAAATGTAATATTTAAATATACTAAGTAGACATGATTTACACCAACTATAATGTCATTTATTCAACAAATATTTACTGGGCCTCCAATATGAGTCAAGAGCAAAAAATGGGCAAATAGTTTCTACATTTTGAAGCCAGATAAACAGCAGGGGAGCCTGCTAAAACAAAACTAAAGAATTACTTACTACAATAGTGGTGGCTAGCGCAAAAGCATATATGGACTGTTCCCAGAAAACATAACACTGTAAGAAGCTGGATCCAAAGATACTACAGGCTTTCCTTGAACATATTTCATGTAAGATACTAATGACAGTTGGATGAAAGCACTACATGCTCATAAAAAAAATAAGGCAACCTCAGAGGCTACCAAAATTTACATTAGGCACTGGTGGAATAACAGCAATTAAAGCACTGCTGCAAGTGCAATTCCTCAGCACCACATAAAAATTAGCTGTTGCAGTGGCTCATGCCTGTAATCCTGACACTTGGAAGACTGAGGCAAGAGGATTGCTGTGATTCTGAGGCCAGCCTGGGCTAGTCAATTCAGTACCAGCCTGTATGACTAGAGATCCTGTCTCAAAAATAAATTCATTTTTAAAGATTTACATCTGCAGATGGAGAAAATTTAGATAATTTGGATACTCTGCTGAAATTTTATAATTGAAAAATAAAGGGACCAGGAACTGTGTATCTAAAGAAGTATATTTAAAAATCCACATACTGGGAGAAGTCAGACATACATTTAAACCTTAAAAATGAAGGAAATCACTGGCACACTTACATTTCTTCAGTCAAAACAGTCAAAAAAATTCACTCATTCTTAAAGACTTGTCCTCCAAATGATTAATCCCAAAATAGATTGGTGTAATTAAAATTTCCCTAAGAAAAAATGTTAGCCTTTTCCAGAGACCACCTGGGCAGCCTCAGAACTATTCTTCTTGGTAATGATTGCTGGGTTTAATCATCATCTTCATTTTTAAAAATTAAAAAATAATCACCATATTCCAGTTGACAATTTGGGATCCAATTTTCCTTTCCGAAGTTTTCTTTAACGTCCATAGCAAATAAGAACCACCATCCGTAGTTGCTTACAGAACTGACAAGGAATTCTTAACTCCAGCAGACCTGGTTGGCATCAACCATCTGAGTACTTTATGAAAATCTCCACACAATTCAACATTTTTTAACTACAAAACTGAAGTTTACATCACAAATCTGTTTGATCTCTGCAGTTGCAAAACCATATGGCACACAGAGAAAAACAAATTATCTCTGCTTATGAAATAGGAACCTTCTGCGGGCTCTGAGACAGATTGACAGCTACGATGGTCCGATTTACTGCATATCTCTATAATTGACTCTCTCTGAGCCTTCTGAAAGATGTGGAGTTTTGTTTGTTGGTGTTTGCTTTTTCACGGGGAGGAGAAGTGAGTTAGAAGCAAGAAGGATCTGCATAAGAGATATGAAACTCCTACAAATAATATTAGACACAAGAGTTTCAATATTCTCTATCATGTAACATTTTTCAATATTCTCTATGTAACATTTTTCATACTTTAGTTAATAACAATTATTATTGAGAAGATAAAACCATGCATATTAAGGTTTACAATGAAGTGCAGTGTTGTGCTTGTGGAAAGGGCTATTTCCTAATACTAAACACAGCTCAATAGCTTCCAGAACTAAATAGTTTCATAACCTGTGTAATTTTCCAGTCACTAGCTGTGTAGAATCAACAGAAAAAAATACAGCATGGCAATGGAAATTAAATAACTTAAATTGTGGTTGAATTCTGCCATTCCTGCTTCTTTGCCTGCCATTACCCTACTACTTCCACCGTATAAGAGGTTCCCACACACAAAAGTTCAGAAATAATTTGTACTTCCAAAACCAAAAGGTAAAACTCTCTTTCTGTAATGTAGGGGGTAAAGGCATATAACTTAGTTTACAACACTAACAAGATGTAAGGAATTACTTCAAAATCAGTCAAAGGGCTCTAAGCAGAAACAAAGACAATTTCCGAGGAAAAAAATTGGTTAAACAGACTCAAAAGTTTAATAAGAAACTGGAAATGCAACTGAAGGGTGCCAAGAAAAAAGAAATGATTTTAACTGGTAGAAAGATCACTGCCTGGCTACCCATGCAATGTTATATCCTGAAAGTAGTATTGGGGTAACTTAGTAGAAAGAACTTATTCTGATTCTTTGAATGAAAACAATACTGTTCAAAATGATAGCCTCAGTAGGCCTGCCTATCTTTCTACCAAGAGACCAGAAAATTTAAAGTGTTTCCCGCAAACTTAATGTGGAAGAATAGGTGACGCGATATGTTCACCCCTATAAGACTGGCTTCAGGTCATCACTACCGACAGGCATGAAATCACAAAAACGCTGTACTAGGGAAGCATTCCATCTTCACTGGGCCAGTACTGAACCGAACCCAACACTTGCAAATACCCCCACCCTATCATAGCACAGAACACAGCTGGCACCTAGCAGGGACCCCACAGCACAGCAGCATCTCAGAAGTATCAGACAGGCTGGGGAAAGCTTCCAGGAAGAAACCTGGGTACAGTACAAGGGAGAAATTTTATCCCTTAGCTATGATCATCTCTGAATCTAAATACTTTGAAAACATCAGAGAATACTCCACGTATCACCCTGGGAAAAAAAAATCAGCAACGTGTCACTGAGGAACAGTCTTAATTCGTTTACCTGGAATCTGATCTGCTGTTTTTAAAACATCCTTTCCCCCTCCTCTGTTTGTCTGTTTCTCTTTGTGTCTCTCTCTCTTTCTAATGTCATCTGCAATATAGAGGTGAACTACAGTGGAGAATACCTTTTATTCGCTCACTAATTTTACTGTCTCTAAGCACTTCTACTGAGGAAAGGCTTGCTGGTGTTACATGTTTGGCAAATAATAGTTGACTACAAGCTTTCTCTTTTCCTTTCTCTTTTCTTTTCTTTTAACTGGCAGTTTATTCAGCTAAGCCAAGCTTAATACATCTCTGAGTTCTTTTGTCTGGAGCAAGAAAGAAGTAGCTCCATGGAAGTCCACAGCAACAGTGGGAATATGCATCATCTTTAAGTGCTAAGAGTATCCATGCTTTTCTGCCTTCCAGACAGTGCTTTTAATTCCTCTTACAACCTTGAGTTAGGAAGTCCATTGTTTTGTTTTGTTTTTTCCCCTTTCCCCTCCAGTGAAGGCCTTGTCTACACCTCTTGGCTATAAGCAGAGCAAAGGGCTGTCAGACCTATAGATTTCTGTACTTGACCTTTTAAGTAGTAAAGATGTTGGTCTCCAACACTGCAATGAGAAAAAAGGAAGGTCAGTTGCAGGAATGACAAACAGAACCTGCAAAAGAAGAAAGGGAATCAACCTGACTTTTTCATTACTTAAGTTAGAATACAGCAAAGGATGATTTCTTTGAATGAATGAATGAATGAATCTAGTCAGGACAGTTGTCTACCAAGTGAAAACCATCTATGGCACAGCATTTTTATAGTAGCATATTGGAATTTTCATGTTTTGAAAAATGAGACACTGACTGATATACTTAGCCAAATATTCTGATCTGTCATCATTTTAAATATATAGGTCCATCTTTCAGCAAACAAATTCACAGGTAATTTATCATTCCTGAACGCACACACACCCTGGAAGCTATACAAATACTGAGTTATCAAGGCTGGCACTTACTGAGTGTAAAATGTTAAACATTACTAACTTCACTTGAGCAAAAGTCCCTAGTATCAGTCAGAAGTAGAGTATCAGGGTGAAAATCCTTCATCCACTTCTTTCAGAGAAGGGAAAACAAGGAAACAGATAATAGATCAACCTTACACTCTCCTTTATTTGATCACAGAGATAAGATGAATGAATCTTGGACAGTGAGTGACTCTAACATTTTTTACGGATATCTAGAATCAGATGAGCAAGTCTAGAATTGGGAAAATGGCAAACGAAAGAAAAAACCCAGTCCTTCCTCTAGGCTCATCTAATAAAAAGAAATGCAAAGCACAAAAGCTTCCCAATACTAACAGCTGAAAAGCTAGCCAATCTCAGGTCCTCGGAAATGACCTAGGCCACCTCCAACATTCTGATTTAAACAAGAACCAAATATTTTCTGAGGGCAAAGGAGGAGTAAAGTTCTTAAATCATTTAAGATTCCAATTAGTTCCGCAACTATGGCATTAAAGAACTATGGATATTTAGCCACTGAAAGTAGATCAAATAGTGTGCTTTCTTAATGCCTATTAAATAGGGCTGAATTTCAAGCATCACTGACCAAGGTCAGATCTGAACCAAGGTGGAAACCCCCACTTCCCCATCACTAATCCCCTGAGCCACCCATTCTTCCAAAAGGCAGATGTTTTATAAGCAGAGAAAGAAATGCTACACAGCACATTTAGCACTTAATAAAACATTTCTATACTAATATCACCTTAGGCACCTTCCATTTACCTACGAAAATGTCTAAGAAACTTCCAGAAAGACACAGTATTGAAAGAATGAAGGAATTAAGTGCTTTATTCTATATAACTCAGGTAAAATCTCTATGGTTTATTGTCAAAGATCATGTTCCACCACTACCACAACCTCACCCCTACCCTTGTTTAGTTTTTTTCCAATCAAGTGGAGGAATGAGTCAACACTTCTCTTAGTATTCATTTCCAACTGACAAGATTATCTTCTATAAGTATTTTGCTGACAAATCTGTATGCTGGTCAAGGTGAAGGTTCAATAGGTTATCCACTATACATAGGTAAGTTTGGGCTCATGAGCTGGGGAAGATGAGCATAATACAGTGAGCTCTAATGCAACTGTCAGTAGCCCTGTCTAGTCCCGAACTCACTTTGCAGGCCATGATGACCTTGGACTCACTGCAATCCTCCTGTTTTAGCCTCCCAGAAACTGGCATTACAGACATGCGCCACCACACCCAGCTTATGTGGTGCTAAGAAATCTAATTCAGGCAGTTAGCACTTGCTGAGCCATTCTTCCAGCCCCTCATTCTCACATTCTAATACAGACAGCTAGGCAACCTTCTGCTTAATGTAATATTTCTATTAAAACCAATTTAGCTGTTGTCCAGATCTACAGTTTTATATCCAAAGTTTTTTTTTAATTTGCCGTGGTTTATTGCATATCTAACCACTAACTACGGCACCTTTGCAAAAACATTACATATGTTTTAAAGGTATTTTTGCAAATATATTTCAAGCCCCAGCAGAAAATAATGACCACATGTTACATCTCCATTTCCCAAAACTGAAAAGCATGGTGCTCAGAAATCTGATATGAGCAAGTCACTACTGAAACCATGAACAAAAAGAACTGCTGTTAATCTTGGGCATATTTCAGTCTCTTTTCATCCATCTTCTTCCCCAACCTCTAACTGCTACTCTTGGGGAAAAAAAAAATCTTACTTAAGAATATTCTTTGTAGGCTGAGGATACAGCTCAGTGGTAAGGTCCTTGTCTAACAAATGTGAGGTTGAGTTCATTTCCCAGTACTGCCCCAGAAGTGTTCCTTGATCTCTACTCCTGGAATTAATCACTTCTGCCATATTTTTGCATACTTCTAAAACTATTACAACGTCCCTTTTCTTTAATTGCAATGATCAATACAATTTTTTAAGTTCAAGCAATACTTAAGCATCTATAATAAAAACAGAATGCTCTCTGAATGCCGTAAATCTCTGTTTGGTGCATAACCTTCCAGTCCCATTCCTTATACTTAACATGCATACATGCTTACTGGTTTACATATCTAACCATGCACTCCACAAGAGCAAGACTATCTTACTCACCTCTACATCCAGTACCTGGCACCCTAGTGACACCAACAGTTGTTTAATAAAAATTTAACTGGTGATTAAAGAGAGAAAGGAAGAGAATATCTGTAAGAGTACTGATGGGGGCTCTAGACCCATGAGGAAACAGATGCTTATGTTGTTACATGTGCCTGTGACAATGTTCACCTGAGATTTAAAAAGTCACAGAGTATGTGAACACAGCACTCCAAGTGGTATACTAAATAACCAAGTGACCAACAGCTCACCAACACTAAGGCACTGTAGCACATTCATCTCATAAAATAAAAAGTCCCTAAGCAAATGACTGAAGAGGAAGAACCAATCAGGATTCTGAGAGGTTGTTATCTGTCTGATCTAAATGGCTATCTCATAAACTATCTTAAAGGCACAGCCCAGCACCTCTATGACCTCCAGGCAACAGACCTTCTCAAGAACAGTTTATTTATAGATTAGGAATTATGTCTAAATTGTATTTAGAAATAGGTGAAGTTATTTTAGAAAAAAAGCAACAACTTCAAATACTTCGATAGAAGAGAAGTTTTTATTACCCAAAGGCTCAAACCTAGGGCTAAAAGAATTAAAATTAAGATGATTCTTTTCTCCCAGAAGCCAAAGTATATTGGCTTCTATACTCAGAAAATAGAACCACATGGAGTCAAACTTTCAACATCAATTACTTAACCAATTATATAACACCTCAATTTAAAAGTACAGTTTACCTTTTTTCATTTTTCAAAACAGTTACAAGCACTGCTAGTTGCAATCTGCAATTACCAAAGTCAAATGATAGATACTCCAGGCAATAATTAGCCCACACATAAAATGATATAGGACTATGTCAACTTTGCATTAATCTTAAGATTTCAGTATTGACAGCACAGTTAATTCAGTTCATCTTTACCAGTTCACTTTCTCCTTGCCAGGACTCCAAGGAAGCAATGAGTCCATGTGGCACAACAAATATTTTACAACTTGATCAATAAAATAGCCCTGACCACAATTATCATCTCTACTCAGATTTTCAGAGTGGCCCGACTAACTCAACTTTGGGTACACGTCCAATAGTAACATATATTTTTACATAAGTTTACTTGTATGTTAACCAAGCAGGACTTCAGCAAAGGAAGAAAAAAAAAGGGGGTGGAGGGGGGCGGCTACAGGCTACATAAACTAACATTCTGGCTTCTAGCCCTGAAAGCTAACAAAGCTAACAGCTCTTAATTCTGTTTGGAGATGGGGGGAGGTGGGGCAGATGGATGATGGGGAGGTAGGACCTCTTACTACCCAGCGCCCAACTTCACCCACCAAAAATTCTTACCTACACCCTCTCCAAGAGCTGCCTATAGGACACATAAGAAATTGACTTGGAAGCCCAACACCAGGGTACAGGTCTATAATCCAAGTACTCTATAAGGCTCAGACAGAGGATCATAAGTTCAAGTTCAGCCTGGGTGATTTAGCAAATTATCAAGACCCAGTCTTAAAATCAAAAGTAAAAATGGGCTGAATGGGTTGAGGATGTAGCTCAGTGTGGGTGAAAAAAAAAAAGTTGAAATACTGGTTCTATGGCTAGTCAACAAACCCTAAATATGGATGGTAACCAAAAATAAATACTCAGATACATAATAAAGTAAAAGGATGTACATTAAAATCTGTGATAAATAACTTTTAAAAACATATACCAGAGATGTTTCCAGATTAATAAAATGCCTAGAACTAACTTCAAAGTAAATCCAATTATATTGAAGGAGGTAATAGGTATTAATGATATAAGGTTGCCTGTGAGTTAATAATTACCAAGGCTAAGTGACAAATATCTTACTATACTACAATACTTTTTCTGAGTATTCTTTACTTCACTGTTTTTAAAAAAGCACTGGGGTTGCTGAACGTATATACAAAAAATACAAACACAATTTTTTGAGGGAAGGATTTTGGATAATTTTTCTTCTATGAATTTTTTTTTGAGACAGGGTCTCACTCTGCATTTCAGACTGGTACTGAATTCATTATGTTACCCAACCTGAGTTTAAGGCAATCTTCCAGTATTCAGCCTCCCTACTGCTGGATTAAGGGAGTATACTACCACACCCAGTTTATGTGGTGCTGGGAAAGTGGACCCAGGGCCTTGCAAGCATTTTAACCACTGTACTATTTCTTCAGCCCTTTCTACAAACTTTTTAACAAAAATCATATTAACTTCTGCATCCAGGAAATGGACATATATTATCAGCACAAAATAACTGCAAACAATTTCTGGTGACATGTTCCTGTTGTTTCTGCCATTGGAGGCCAGTCCACTCACAGCAAACCAAGCTGCAGGGAGATCCAAACCGTGCCCTGAGGCACACACACCCAGAAACCCACGTAAACAAAATTTCACATGAGGATGTAACAAGTATAGAATGAAAAGAATTTGACAAAAATATCCCAACAGAAAGTAAAACAAATAAATTCCTTTTCCTGAAGGGAAATATCACTTGTTTAAAAAGATTAATTTTCCCTTTTAGCTAAAATTGACTAAACTCTTGCTATGTACAAATAACTTGACTGTATTTTCAGTTAATCCTCTCCATAGTCCTGACAGAAAGTACAAATATTATCTTCATTTCAGAAATGAAGAAACTGAGGATCAGAGAGTTTAAACAGGGTAGGGTTGGTACAGGGACTCCAACCAAGAAAGCAAGAATGACATCTTTGTTTTCATGATGCCTGGGCGGGGTGGGAGGGTGGGGGTTGTTGAGTAAGCTCTCAAATCGAAAGATCAGAGTTAAGCTACTTCAAAAATTCTCAAAATAAAATTAGCCGTGACCTTGGATTTCAACAGAGTAATTTTCACATTTCTCCTAGCCATTCTTATGAGCAAAAGGGTTAAAAAGAAAAATATATTACAAATGGAATATACCAAGAGCAATTAAAAGTTCTTTAAGCCTCAACAAGATCAGCAATAGGAGCTACAACTAACTACACAGTGCTTCTGTTCCCAGCACTGTGTTGTTCACAAATACCCTAAAGGAAACGTTATTTTGATGGAACACAAACTGAGCTTCAGAGAAACCCAAAAAACTTGATCAAAATACCTACTCCTAAGCAAAAACTGTTTTAGAGACCCAGAGGGGTTTCCTCAGAGTTTCATCAGACACACAACCAACCACCATAATTTGGTCATGGTCATCAACGGCGTATACACATCTTGAGACACGCACACGCTCTATTACAGGACCCATGCACCCTTTATACCTCGTCCAACTCTAAAATTTTTTTTCATCCATCTCATCACTCCACTATATGGTATAGTGTATATATGGTATAGTGTGGTTCAAACCATATACACTCCAACAGTTAGCCCTTCAGGCACTTTCTCCATTGGCGCTGGTTTCTGCGTTTCAAATCTTACATCATCATTATATAAGACTATGCGCTATGCATATCATGTTTTATTATAAAACCATGAGTAAATGGCCATTTTGTGAAACATAGATACCAACAACAGGTAAGATCATGACCCCATACATGCCAACCTAAGACAGGAGGGCACCCCAAAGCTGGTGGACAATCCCATGACTGGTAAGGATGCATACGGTGGCGTGACAACCTAAGACAGGTACTATGTGAGGCATACGCATCATCATCATCATCACGCTGCTACTTCACAGAAGCCCATCTATGCCTTTGCAAAACCAACTACATCAATATGTAGATGCTGACAACACTCTACAGTGTGCTATGAAATGGAGTACATTCGTTTTGGGGCTATTCACTGGAGTGATCCTTTCTCCATATGGAATCTGGAGTGACTAGATTTCGGGCATAAATTTTAATCTTTAGTATTATTTAGTTCCAATTAAAAATATTCATAGTGATTTGTTTTAGTGCACTAATTGATTATAGCGATTTGTAGTGATTTGTTTGCAGGAATTGATGATTTAATTGACAATACTCATCGAGTTTTACTCCACTCCTTTAATCAACAGCTCTTGATTATCGGGGGGTGGCATGTCCGAGCACAGGTAGAATGTGGAGAGTATACTTGAAGACACTGGTATGAACAGCGTAAGCATTACAAAGTGAAAGTAAACTCATATTAAGTGCAATCAAATAAATTGCTGGAAACTGCCTAAAGCTCTGTATGATACTGATAAGCTGTGAGCCACCTGAGTGTGGACCCCATGTGATGAAATTGCTATCTGTAGCCTGCGGACAAAGCCCTTGTATGATCAATAACCAGAACCCCATGATCTATAACCAGAACCCCTGTCCACCTGCATGTGGACACTGACGAAATCGTTCTCTGTAGCTTGCAGGCATAAAAGTAGTATATAAACCGTCCTGGTCCTAAGCTCAGGCTCGAGGTAGGAGTCAGAGACCCTGAACGCAGGATACACGTCTTGCTCCTCATCCCCAGTCTCCTCGCCTCCTGAGTGTGAGAACCCCTCCTGGAGAAGGAGTGATTGCCCAACCGGGTAGCTACTGGTGGATCCTGATCCAACCATCAACTGGTGAGCCCCGGACAAGCTCATATGCTGGTCAACTGTGTCACTGGTAGTCAAGTACACATCACACTGGTGAGCATAAGGGACCCAGGATGGGAATAGTTTCAGGAGGCAGAACAATGCTTGCTCTCCTGCTTAATTAATTAATTGGTTGATATATTATAGTTTGATTTATGAATTGGATTGATTGTTGTGTGAATAAAGAACATCTCCAGGTAAATTCATCTGCTTCTGTCCCGTCTATTTCCTCTTATGGAGTGCTCACAATAACTTGTTTTATGCCTGTAATCCCAGCACTCAGGAGGCTGAGGCAGGAGGATTGCCATGAGTCCAAGGCTAGCCTGGGCTACACGGTGAGTTCAGGACCAGCCTGGACTACAAAGCAATATCCTGTTTCAAAAAAAGAGAAAGAAAGAAAGAAAACTTCTTTTATTCTATCTTTAAAAATTATCGTAAACCCATTCTGAACAGCAACCACCTCCACTCTCAAATTATTAATGCCCGAACAAAACAACTACCACTATGTCAAGACTTTTCAAAGGCTGAAAACTGTGAGGAAGATTACACAAAGGATTCCTTACAACATATTTGAAAGTAAACTTGACACTATGGAAAAAAAAAAAAAAAACACTGCTGATGATAAGAGCTTGTAAAAAAGCCTTAGGCGAACAAGTACTAACAAGAAGTTGGTGGAGTTCTCAGTATCTAAATCCCAGCTTCAGAAAAAGATTGGAAGCAAAGGGGTCATTTCCAGCCCCAATGTTACTACTTACAAGTGCTTGAGGCATTTCCTCATTTAGCCATTTCCAATTTAACTTTTGGTCCTAAACAGGGGAACTGAAAAAAAAAAAAATCTATATGGAAAGTAACCAGCTCCATTCCTGGGACTCCACCGGAAGCTCTTCGCCAAAGGTGTCTCCCTTCATAATGTGTTTGGCTCCGTCACAGCAAGTAGCCTTCCTCCTTCAGGAACTCCAAGGGAAAATGGACCCTATCTTTCCATTCTTTGTAAAAGTAATGTCCCTGCTGGCCCAAACTACCTATCCTCCCCTTTTCTTACACAATAACATCTTTATAGGACAGATCCTCAAAATGTAGTGTTTTAGTTCAGTAACTCTCTTCTTTTGCAATGTTACAATTTTACTTTATTGGATTTTCAGATGGGCTTTATTGGACATTTGATTATTTCAGTGCCAACTTTCCATTTAAAATTCTAGACCTTAGCTTTGATTATATAATATGGGGGGTGGGGTGGGGGGAAGAATGCCAGGACGTAATACTTGTCCAAGGGACAAAAACTGTGAGCAGCTAGAGATGGCTTTGTCTCAACAATGACAACAGTCAGAATTCAAAGAATCAAATCATACAATTTTAATTTTTTTTCCTAGACAGCATCTCGCTTTATAGTCAGGTTGGTCCTACACTCACTATGGAGCCCAGGGTCGCACAGAACTCACAGCTATCCTTTTGCCACAGCCTCAAAAATGCTGGAACTACAAATATTATGTGGTGCTGGGGGTTCCAACTCGGAACTTGTGCTCCCCAGACCCAGAATTTTAGTTTTCTTTCATCAATCTTATCAACTTGGCAATGACAATGATGGAGAAACAATAGCATTTCAACAAATTTTGAGAACTGTTAACTGATTAGAAGCATTATGTATTTGATGAGTTATACATCAGAATTGGGGCTCTGAAGTTTTAATTGCATTTAAATGCTTGATTTTTGTACCACACTGAAAAAACTACTGAAAATTCTTAAAGGGTTCGGAATCCCTTTATCTATTCTCATCATAAATGAGCATACATCTAAATCTTAGCTCCCAGCCTCAGAATTTAGATTTTCTTTCATCAGCCATACTAGGTTGACACTGATTGTGACTGAAGAGGATTTATTTTGTATTTTCAATGCATTCGCTAACTCAAAAGATAACTGAAACTAATATTAACAAGGCTAAACATAGCACGTTTTCAAATATATGAATTATTTCTACACTGTCACAGTTTTTACAATTTTTCAAGCTAATCAGTTCAAACTATTTTTGTTTAAAAACGCATCCTTGGCATATCTGTAACAAAACAGATTTTAGGTATATGTTCATTTATGGTCTGAAGTGAAAAAAGGATTCTGAACTCTTAACAATCTTCAGGGTTTGGGGCTAGAGGAAAAGCACAGTGATTAAAAACAACTGCCACACAAGTGGAAGGCCCTGAGTTCACTTGCCCAGCACCACATAAGCCAGGTGCGGTGGTGCACACCTGTAATTCCTATACTCAGGAGGCTGAGGCAGGAGGATTGCCCTGAATCCAAGGCTAGCCTGGACTACACAGTGAGTTCAGGGCCAGTCTGGGCTACAGGAGGAAACTGTGTTGGAAAAAAAAAAAATCAGTTTTTTTTCAGTGTGATACAAAAAAAAAAAGCAAACATTTAAATACAAATAATACATCAAAGCCCCAACATTGATACACAACTTGTCAAAAATATAAAGCTTTAGTTAGCAATTCTAAAAAATTTTCAAAATGCTAACCGCTCTGCTTTAAAAGCAACTGCTTAAAATAAAAAAAAAAAAAAGTTTTGGCTTAGATCCAGTCCCAACAAATTCCATATAATTTTTTTTAATTTAACTTTCATTGCACACTTGGAAAGACAGGGTTAAAAACCATGTAGACTCTGACCTTTAAGCCTAACTTGAACAAACCATTGCCCCTCAAGATGAGTCATACTCAGACTTTGTAAATACACAATTGCTAGACTGTATTTCCTACAAAGTCAAGAAGCTCTAAGTAAAACTCTGCTTCATTTATTTATTTACTTAATCATTTTTGTGGTGCTAGGGATTAAATCCAGGGGCTTTCACAGTGATCTATGTCCCCACATTTTCTTTCTTCCTTCCTTCCTTTCTTTCTTTCTTTCTTTCTTTCTTTCTTTCTTTCTTTCTTTCTTTCTTTTTTTTGAGACAGGGTCTTGCTCTATAGTCCAGGTCCAGTCCAGGCTGGCCTGGAATCTACGGTAATCCTCCTTCAGCTTCCTGAGTACTCAATTACAGGACTGAGCCATTGGGCCTGGACTCTATGCTTTATTTCACATTGAAAAGAAGATAATGCCATTGCAGTAGAGAAGGACACACAGTTACACAAAAACCCAAGATCACCATAGGCATTTACACACGTACTCATTATCCCTTAGGAAGCAAATCCTCATGCAGTGCTATCTAACTTTGAAAAGACATAAATATTTAAAGTCTTACAAACACTAGTAAGTTTATAACTTCCAACAAAAGCCTCTAATTTTCTAACAAAGTTTGTAACTGTACCAAAAGCAAAACTAGAGAAATCAGACTGCATCAAACTAAAACCATCTTCACAGCAAAAAAGCTAAATGACAAAGAGCTAACCTATGGAATAAAAATATTTCCAAGCTATTCATCTAATGAGAGGCTAAAATCTAAACCATAAGAACTCAGAAAATTCAACCAAGCTATTTGTTTTCTTACTCCTTAAAAATGGGCCAAGGACCTAAACAGACACTGCCTCAAAGAGGACACACAATGGCCAGCAGGTATACGAAGAAATGCTCAGCATCACTAATCATGAGGGAAATGCCAATTAGAAACACACCGGGTATCTAGGTATCTTCTCACACATGATGGAATGACTCTAAAAAGACATAAAGTTCAAGACTAGCCTGGGCTAAAGAGTGAGACCCTGTCTAAAAAGAAAAAAGATATTAACAAATGTTGGCAAGAATGTGTAGAAGAAGAGACGCTTTCACACTATTCTGCAAATATAAATCAGAATACACAGTTTGGAAAATAGAATGGAGATTCCTCAAGAAATTAAAATTAGAGAAGCTGAACCTGACAGCCCAAGCCTATATCCCAGCACTGTAGGCAGGAGGATTGCAAATTAAGGCTCAGACTAGACAACTCAGCAACTGAGTGAAAACCTATCTCGAATAATAAAAAGGAGGCGGGGACGGATGCAGCTCATTGGGAAGACCTTGTGTTCAATCCTGGGGTCGAAAATTAGATCTGCCACCTAATTTCGTATTCCCACTTCTGGAAATATACCCAAAGGAAAGAAACTCAGTATGTCCTGCCATCCCCTGGTCACGGCAGTTTTCTTCACAATAGCGAAGACACAGAAACAACCTAGGCAGTTATCAGTGGATAAATAAATAAAATGTGGGGTACATATACATCTAAGTATCTTATTCTACCTTTAAAAAAGGAAATCCTGTTATATGCCACAATATGGATGAACCTGGAGGGCATTATGCAAAGTAAAATAAACAAGGCATAAAGAGACATATTGTACACAGTATCACTTAGACATGGAGCCTGAAAGGGTAAATTCACATAAGCAGAGAGCAGGATGATTACCACCAAAGGCTCAGATAGTGAGGAGAGTAGAGACTAAGGGAACAGAATGGCTTAACAGTGAGAGTTTCAGTTAGAGGGGTAGAGTAAGTTCTGGAGAGCTACTGCATCACATGGTGACCAGTTCATAACATATTTTACATATGTGAAAACTGCAAAGCCTCTAAATGTTCAAACTACAAAATAAGAAACATATATGCATGGTCACAGATACATTAATTTACTCAATTTAGTCATTCCACAATGTGTGAATACATTATCGAAATGTCTTGTTATACTCCACAACTGTATACATTTTGTCTACTAACATTGAAGAATAGTAAGTCTAACATGTCTCATTCCACATGACTACTTTAGAAACAACAAAATTTCTGAGGTACATGTTTATTGTATGAAGGAAAACTAAATTTAGCTTTGGGCTATGGGTGTAATGCAGCGGTAGCATATTTGCCTAGTGTACACAAAACCCTGGGTTTGACACTGAACACCACAATGAAAAAAATTGGAAAACCATTTCTTGCTCGATGAAATGTTTTCTCTAATACAGATATAATCTGTCTTTCAATAAAGTACACATGTAAAAACAAACAAACAAAAAAGTTTCTCCAGGCTACCGTATAAGATGACCTAATAAAACCATTTGGTTTGTTCTACAGTTAGTCTTTTCTTGTCTTTCCCATAATACAAAAATCTAGGTCAGAGTGAAGCTATCACAACGAATAAAGAATTTTAAAAATTACTGAAGCAGAAACAGTGCTGTGTACATGTGGTGCCAGCTACTGGAGAAGCTGAGACAGGAGGATCTTATAAATCTGGAAGTTCCGACCAGCCAAGGCAACCCCTTTCTTCATAAAATAAATAAGTAAAACCACTGAAATAGAAATAATACAACTAAAATGAAAATAGAGAAAGATCTAGAAAGGAAGCTAAAAAACTTTTAACTATAAATTTCAAAGTAGACTGAAACAATACCTTAATAAGCTAAAGTCTCCCCTTAGTAAAATGGAATCAAGTTGCTATTTCAAAAATAATTCTGAAAAACTGAAACATCAAAACAATATTACTGGTAATTAAATATTGAGACAGTCCATACTTAGGACATAAATCATCTATCTCAGCCCTCACCAAAGCAAAAAATATAAATTTTCTCATTTTACAAATCAGAAACTTAGGTTCAGAGATCAAATTACTTACCAAAAGATAAAGTTTTGTTGCTATATTTATTTTTTGAGAGAAAAAAACAGTCTGGGATACAAGAATTGGTGTCCAGCATTCTCTTTTAAGGAGAACACTAACTCTTTGTATGAGTGTTCTTAACCTGAAAAATCATCATCACGTAGAAGGCTTGCTAAAAGGAAAACTATTGGGTGCGCTATGTCCAGAATCTCCGATTTGACAGGTTCAAGATAAAGTCCAAGAACCTGCATTTTGAGCAAACTCCTAAGTGATGTTGAGGGACCCAAGCAACCAGTCACTTAAGAGACCCAATGCTTTATGATCATCAAAAAGAGACATGCCACACATGCAAGGTGCAGCAAGAGAAGGATGAGCTGCGATTAACAGAACCTGCACCTGGCATCTCAGTTTCCACATGACAGTCAGTTCTCCATACACACAGGTGTAGTTAAAGGAAAAGAGTTCTTTCTTCTAACCCTATCTCCCTTTTACTCATTCCTCAGTCACATTAGAGGCATGCAGGAGAGACCTCTTAACCGGTGAATGTGAGGGAGGCCTCACGCCTGAGTACAGAAGCCCATGTGCGGATGCCGCTACCTCTCCCTCTCCTGCAGTGAGGCTGGGCAGGCATCCAGTGAAATCAGATGTTTGAATGTAAGCTCCAGGTAGCATCTCCAAGTACAACTAATTAAATCTCACCAGACTTGTGTGAGGTAAACAGGGAGCAATGAGGTCCTGCCACAGATATACTAATGAGGCCCACTAAGTACAGCCCTAGCTTGTCACCATCACACAAAACCCAAGAGCTTTGGATTAGCTACCACAGTTTTACAGTCTGCAAAGCTTTCTCATCTCATTCACTCAGAGATAAACATGATCACTGTGTCACCACACAAGATCTAAAGGGTTGCTCCTTAACAAGCAAGGGGAACCTAAACCCAATCCCCGACAACAAGATGCACTGGGTTCCATTGGGTTCCAGATGGTTTTGTTGTTGGTGGTGTTCCTGTTTTGAGAGAGTAAAAACCTATGAAATCTGAAAATCTACAGAAAGTGTGGGATCTGGTCTCACCCACAAGTAAAAAGATATTGATTCCTTTTCTATTGCTCTACCCACTAAGTCAGATGAGTTAGGATGTTTTGCCTAAGAAAACATTCTTTTAGTTCTCTGAATCTGCTTAAGATTGGATTCCTGACTGTGAACTTATCAGCTGTCAATTGATAGAATTAGTGTATCTTTAAGGGATTTTGGATGTGATGGACTAAGAAGAAAAGAAATCTAAATAAACCACAGGGTAAACTAAGGTAACTGTGATTGTGTTCTGAAGTTGCAGTCTTCTTAAAAGTAGAAGTTTTAAAATTCTAATTTTCCTGGAGCTGGGGATGTAGCTCAGGGATGAATGCACTGCATAGCAGGCAAAAATTAGCAGGGTCTACTGGTATACATCTGTAATCTGATCTGAGGCAAAACAAATGCTATGAGTTCAAGGCCAGGATGGGCTACTACACTGAGTTCAGGAATAAACTGAACTACAGAGCAATACCTTGCCCTCCTCAAAAACTTATAATTGTTTCATTTCAAGGTATCTTCATTTCTAACCTATCCTACCTCAATATGGTCATAAATAAAATACTACACATTTATTCTTTGCAGTCTTTCTTCAACTGCAAACATGTAATAATCATTAGTTCCTTATAGCCAACAATGACAAGGTCAAAATCCCTTCTCTACAATTATAGAAATTAATCATATTCAATTCCATTCTCGTAACAACATAATGACAAGACACATCTAACACCTGGCATGTTAATTAATGACTTTTTAAAGCTTAAATTGGATCTCAGAACAAATCTCTTGAAAATCATCCTTCTACCAACATCCTCCCAAGTCTTTTTATTCCCAGATAAATTCAAATTGAGACCACCAGTGGAAAGTTGAAAATCTTGATAAAATAAGTTCTTATACTGTCTTAGCTATTTTTATTTTTTAATCCATTTTCCTTAAGAAGATTTATCTGGAGCCTACATACTCTATATATAATGAAGAGTTCTGGAAAAGATCAAGGCTGCTACCCAACAGCAACCAGAAATGAATGACTTGAAATACATTTTTTCTTCCTGCAAGGCAAGGTTTAGCAATGATTCCATTACACACTCCTTCTCAAACATGCTTAGCGGAAGAGCCTTGAAATAAAGCCATCACATTCTTTTTTATTATTGACTTTATAGTAAAATACCTACTGTACTGAACACACATCCTTTTGTCATCATTCTATAAACAATAAAATTTAGCAGCTGTTTGTATAGCAGTCATACTACAAATGCATTAGGTATTACAAGTAATCTAGAGATGATTTAAAGTACGTGGGAGGATGTGTGTAGGTTACATGGAAATACTGTACAATTTTATACAGGAAACATGAGCATGACCGGATTTTGGTGAAGAGGGGACTACTAGAACCAATCGCTCATGGATACTAACAGACAAGAGTGTCCCACAGGAGCAGTAAAAGTAAGCTACATGGCATTTGTTAATGTACACAGGAGGATGTTGCCAGATTCCAATTCAAGATTACCACGGAAGATTCTTTTGGGGCTTCTTTAAATTTACCTTATCAATGGATTCACTTAGGGTTTAGGGTGAATGAGGAAGGAAACCTTTCAAGATCATGTTTCCTTTTGTATGATGGATGGACTCAATCTGACATAAACATAGTAAACCTCAATACTTCAGACTCTGCTCTTCCTTAGGAATGCTGATACAACAGTAAGAAGGGAAAGTTAATGTTTACCTTAGCATTATCAATGTGAAGTGGGAGTAGGGAGAGGTTTTTAAGCAAAGGAAGTACATAAACAAAATTAAGGAGGTGTTAAACAAATTCTTTTCATTTCTTTTAGAAGTTTCATTTACATACTGACAATGTAAACAGCAGCCACTGTAATTAATACTTTGATCTGCTAATTATAAAACATGTTTATCTTTTCCTTACTATAGAAGTTTAAGAGGCCACTTTAATGATTAAAAGGTCACACTAAACAAATCTCCTTTAATTCACACTAGAAAGTCACTTTTTTTTTAACTGAAAGGTACTATGCAATTCTTAACTCTTGAAATGGCTGGTTCCAATTCTGAACACTACCTAAAAGACAAGTCTCAAACAAAGAATAGGGAACAATGACAATGATTAAAATACTCAAGCTAGTAAGCTCTGGAAGCTAACAGATATTGGACCGAAGAGGGCTCCATCACAGTTGGTGAAACACATTACTGATCTCTCATTCACTACACAGGAAAACACTACCATCCTAACAGGTACCAGGCAAACACTTAACATTCAACATTTCTTCACAGAACTAGCTTTTTGCTTCAGAAGGAGAAATATCATTGCCTTTCACTATTTCTCTAGATAACAGAAAAGTATCTAAAGATCTGTATCACTAAAGGAAAGGAAGCCTCTCTGAAGGAAAGTAACCAGTTTGACAGTGGCTAGATTCTTCTCTCATTTTTCCTTCTTATTTTTAAAACAAAAGAACAAAGTCCTGTATTTCTCAACTCATGTGAAGTAAAATTTTAATTTTTAGATTATCTTAATTCCAACTATCTTCCTTACAAAACAAAGTGAACATCAAATGTTCTTTCTTCAATCAATATACTGTATTTATAGAGCAACTTTAGGTTTAAGAAAAATGTGAAGTTGAGAGTTTCTATATATTCCTTTCCCCTTCCACCCCAGATCTCATTTTCGCAATATCATCTACCATTGCTACGTTGTTACAATTACCAATATTAACACATTATCAACTAACCTCCAGGCTTTACATTAGAATTCCCTTTGTTTTGCACAGTTCCAAGAGTTTTGACAAGTGCACAATGCACTATCATAGTATCATACAAACTAGTATGGATGCCGTAAAAACTTGTGCTCCACTTATGAAATCTCAACACTGAAGAGTCTCCTCCTCCTGCTCTTCCTCCTCATCCCAAGCCCCTGTCAACCATTGATCTTTTCACCATCTTCACAGTTTAGCCCTTCCAGAATGTTACATAGTTGGAATCATATAAGAAGTGAGCTTATCACGTTGATTTCTTTCTCTTAGTAAAATGTACTTAAGGTTCTTGCATGTCTTTCTAAGGTTTGGCAGTTCATTTTTTTGTAATTGTTGAATAATATCTCATTCTAAGGGTATACCACCATGTCATAGTTTAGAGCTGGAATGTCCCCCAAACACATCACGTACTTGGATGTTGTAGATTATCTAAGAATTTCATATCACTGGCAGGTGGGGCCTGGCCAGGAGGGGTGGATCACCTGACAGATTAATCTGCTCAGGCTGCCAAACACAATTCCATACACTGGGCAGTTAGGTGAACATAGGTTTTTCCCAGAGCTGGATCCTGGGACATCTAAGATCAAAGTGCCAACAACTGATCCACCTTCCAGTGAGGGCCTACTTCTTGGCTACTGGACGTTCTCACTGAGTCCTCAAATAGCAGTAGTAAGGGCCCTGTTTGCTGGGGGGAAGAGGGGTTGCCTTTAATTTTTAATTGACAAAAATTGTATACATTTACAGAATTACAACATTCTGTCTCTTCATATTGTATCAATCTGCATTCCCACCAATAAATGAGTGCTCTTATGACCACATCCTTCCTTGCAATTTTGCTATCAGAGTTTTAGATCTTGGCCATTCTAACAAGTGTGCAGTGCTATCGTTGCTGTTTTTCACTTGTAATTTCCTAATGAAACATGATATAGAGCACGCGTGTATATGCTGACATGACATCTGCGTATCTTCTCTGGTGATGTACCTGCAAGTTCTTTTCATTGCTCCCAATATGGTCTCGTGGCCACTGTGGGGTAGGCTCACCTGTGCTCCCTGTTAGAAAGGCAGAAGATCGGGCATATCCAGTACTAATGAATTAATTTGTCTAATGCAAGGAAGATTGAGAAACATTAAATGATACAACTGAGAAAGAGAATATGACTGAAAAATCACCAAGGGTCACCTACTCACTGGACTGATTTTTAGAATTCTGCATTAAGTACTCCTAACTGATTTGTGAATCATTCTTTATAAAATCAAAAGTGTAATATGGATTTGTATTTCTATAATCAGGATACCAATGTCACTCAGGATTAAGTGATTTAAAAAGGAGAGAAGCTGGGAATTGAGGCATCTGTCCCCAATCCCAAATATGATTATCATTATCACTGAGTCCCTGTAGAACCCCTGGAATATCACTGGGGGTGAAGGTTACCCATTCTACTCCTTAAAAGAATCTAAATTAACATGCCAAAACAGAGAAGAGGCAGAAGTTGGGCATGCAGCTGGAAGCTGAGATAAGCAAAATACCATGGAAGCAAATACTCAAAGTACGACAGGTCACGAATCAAACTGAAATTTAAAGCCCTACATTCATCTCAGATTAGTTTTTTTACTTCTTTCTTTCCAAGGAAGGAGAGAAGGTGCATGAGTGGAAAGAAGAGAGAAATAGTGAGACTTGCTAGTTAGGGGAGAAGAGTTCCCATTCATGTGGGTGGGACAAGGCAGAAAATAGCAAGGAGTAGATCCAAAAAACAGAGAAACCAGAAAACCAGAAAAAAAAATTCTGGTGTAATATTCTACTTTTGTTATATTCTATGCTCTTTATTTTTATTTTAAATAATAGCCTGAAATAAAATCTCCAATCTGATCTTAAACCAAAAGCATTTTTCTTTCCTGAGTAGGGGACCTGATGAATTAATGTCCTTCACATTTGTAGGTAGTAACCAGATGATGCTTTGATAAAAACATCAAGCACAAAAGGCATATAAAATAGACTGGGGATAAAAGACAGGGAGAAATATTTTGTAGAGAGGCAGTGGAGATATAAAAGGGAGTGACAGGACAGGAAGGGAGAAAGGGAAATAAAACGATGAAGACGTAGTGTGTATGTGCACCAACTCCTCAAGTGGAATGCATTATAACAAATACATACTAACAGAATAACTCTTGGGAGAAAAATTAAAGGCATGGCTCTACAGTTTGAAATGTGAATAAACTGATTTCCCTTAGTTTTAAAGATGAGAGGTGCTATGTTAATTATTGAATATTTGCAACATATAAGAAAACAGAAAATGATTTCCCGATGGGCTTATATCTGCAAAGGGAACTTTGAAAAACACCAATAAGGCACAGACTATAAAAATGATTTTTTATTTCATGGCTAAAATAATCAACCATAAATCTGAATATGTAGTTAAAACTTAATTGTTATGGTAACAACAGATAGTAATAAATTTCAAGCCACTGACTTATTAGCATTTTATCATTCAGAACTCATCGTGCAATCTCTTTTTACCCACATCTATTACTGCTGCTCTGTGAGTTAAGCGGGGGAAGTTAATTTGTCTTGCCTCATTTTACAGATAAGCGGAGGTTTCTGGGGGTTAGGGAGATGCTTTCTCTGCTTGGCTGTTAGGACAATGGACAGCCAAAGTTCAAGTCCAGCACTCCCATTTCCAAACCAAAGAAGAGCCTCCCACTCTTTCTACTTTACACTAATGCCTACATAACAAAACAAACAAAAACAACTCATTTGAATTACTAAAAAAAAAAGTCTTACACTGTGAATTTAAAATACACTGAAAAATTCCATCAAAGAAAAAGACTTTGAGGGATGAAGTGTTCCCAAGATTTGGACCTCTGGAGTTCCTTCTACATCGGCCATGCTGTTCCAGGCCATGGGGTTAAATGGTGATTTCCAGGCAGTCCTCAAGAGAACAAAGTTACCTACTAGGAGAAGCCACCAGGCATATAATGAATGGCCCATTTACAAAGTGACTTATGTCACTTGTTAGAAGTTGGGAAACCTTTCTGCACCTTTCGTTTTATCATTTCAGCCTGGATTATAGGACATCCATTACAAGGAGCACCAACTCTCTCTAAACAGTTAAATGGCCAAGATGCCAGGACAGACAAGAACATGAGTCATGCATGCCTCCTCAGGGATCACAAGCTCCCTTTTAGATCAGCACTACATACAGAGACCATAGGGTAGTGTTGTCATCCTGAGACTTTTTAAAAAGAACATTTAATCATACTGACCAGTCCTTCCCTCCACCTATCCCACTCCCCAAAATAATCTACTTCTGAGTAATAGATCACAGTTCTAATATTTTAATGACCCGAATTGCAGAATTTCAGAGTTTTAGAGTTTTGGTCTTCTAACTCAAATACCTTTCAATTTAGTGGCATTTGAACTTACTGGACCTTTCTTAAAATCTTGTTCACTGTTGTCCCTAACTTATTCATCTTTCCTTGATTATGAAGATGACCAGGATGTACTGCCCCTTCTCTATAGATGGGGTGCTCCAATGCAGAATTATCAGATCACTTTGTAAAATGCAGATGCCTGGACTTCACTCTTAATAGGCTTCAAATCAGTGGACTCCTTCAGTGTCTAGGATGCAGCACTTTTAACAAGCCACAACTCTACTAAATGTGATACTGTGAGAAGCGTGTCCCACAAACAATGACACAGAAGGACCTCAGCTGGGGTCCACAGATCAACTTAACAAACATTTAAAAAACACCTGAGATGGTTAGGCATTAGCTCAATGTCAGAGAATATGCTTAGCGTGTGGGTTCATCCCCAGCATCAAAAGAGTAACGAAAGCCTGTCAGTGCTAGAGGCCTATAAAGAGGGAAATGAGGGGTTAGTGTCTATCAGCATGGAAGAGCTTGCCTCGTGTGCATGAAGCCCAGGGTTCCATACACAGCATGGTGTAGGCCCAAGGGTATTTCTACAGGCAGGAACCAAAGGAATCCCAGACCAAAGAAGACAAGTTGTGTGAATGCATGAAATCATGAAACGTTTGGGAAATAAAGAGTCATGTGAAAATCACCCAATTTCCATGCAACTCATGAACTCATTCTAAGGAAATAAGCTTTGCATGTAAATTTTTTTCATGGAAAAAGAATATAAGAATATTGAGAAAAAAACTAAAGCAAAAGAGTGAATGAAGTGGCAACAATGTGAAGGATGGTTTCTAAGATGAAACTAAAAGCAAAAAATGAATTCCCAAAAGGAAAAAGAAAAGAAGAATGTAAGAGACAGTAAAGAGCTGGGCCTGGTGGTACATACTTTTGTGATTCGAGCACTTGGGAAGCTGAAACAGGACTGCCATGAGTTCAAGGCCAGCCTGGACTACCTAGAGTCCAGGACAAGCCTGTACTACAGACTGAGACCTGTCTCAAAAATAAATAAATAAATAAATAAATAAATAAATAAATAAATAAATAATGAGAGAGATGATAAAGAATAAGTAGGAACAGGGGAGCCAATAATCTGTGTAAAATATTTTCATTCACAAGTAAAACTGAGTTAATATATACATTTTTTAAAAATACAGGCGCAATGGTACACACCTAAAGTCTTAGCACTTGGGAGGCTGAGGCAAGAGGATTGCAAATGTGAAGATAGCTTGGTCTACTCAGTCAAACACAGTTAAAACAAAAATAGAGGGAAGGGGACAGGTGGGAAGTGGAGGGGAGAGGAGGGAAGAGAAGGGGAAAAAAGGAAGAAATGTAGCAAGGAAGAGAGAGGGAAAGAAGGAACTAGGGAGGGAGGGAAATAAAGAGGGAGAGAGAGAGAGAGAGCCAGGAATGTAGCTCAGCAGTAGAGTATCCCTGAGTTCAATCTCCAGAACTACAAAAACAAACAGGGGGAAAAAAAAAACCACTGTAAGATAAGCCTGTGGATCAATATGTTACCATTCCAATTACATATCCTAGTAACTTAAAAAGGAAGATGAGAGCCTGGATTTTTGGCCTCAGAGCCTGCCCTTACTTACCTCCCCATTTGGTTATTTCTGCTGTATAACTCCCCTCTTTCTTTCACATGTGACTTTAGGCATTATACAAACTAGAATAATGTGATTAACTGTGTCAGTTTTCTAGGTGAAGTCTGGGAGGTTAAATAACAGAAATTTACTTTTTCACATTTCTGCAGGCTGGAAGATCAAGACATCAGAATGGCTCCCATCTTAGGCCTCTTTTTCCTCAGGCTGTAGAAAGCTGACCTTCCTATTCTCTGTGACTTTGCTTTTTCTCTGTATATCTGGGTCTTAATCTCTTTGTTTTATAATGGTACGGGCCATATTGGATTAAGACCACAAGATATTTTACTTTATCTTGATAAGATTCCATCTCAAAAAGCAGGCTGGGTTAGTATAGCCTATGATCCCAGCACTATGGGGGAAAGAGGTAGAAGACTGAGTTCTAGCCCAGCAACGCAACACAATGAGACTTCCTCAAAATAAGAATAAAAAAGTAATAATATAATGGGCTAGGGGTACAACTCAGTGTGAAAGCCTTGGGATCGATCCCTGGCATCACAAAATATCATAAATAAATAAAATTCTCTCTCAAAAATGTTTTATCTGTATCTCTATTATCTATCTATCTATCTATCTATCTATCTATCTATCTATCTACATATCTAATGTGTGTGAGAGAGTTTAAAGCAACCTTTTCCCAGCGAAGGCTGAAAATTCCTTAATAAATTTCCAAAGCAAAAAGCAAAACGAACAAACAAAAAGAGCACCTATGCTCAGAACTTGCCAGGCCTCCCCTACAATTCAAGTCCAGTTCAGCCAGTTTATCACAAGTCTGTTCCACCACTCTGAGATCAAGAATCCTGGGAGCAACAAAATTTCAGACAAGTGGCTTTCACATCCAGGCCTGGTGATAAAACCAAAGAAACAATGAAAGGGGGTTGGGGACTACAGAGTTACATTCCAGCACAAGTTTCCAAAGCTGTAAAGTGTATGATGGCAT
This sequence comes from Ctenodactylus gundi, assembly GCA_004027205.1. Lineage (NCBI taxonomy): Eukaryota > Metazoa > Chordata > Mammalia > Rodentia > Ctenodactylidae > Ctenodactylus > Ctenodactylus gundi. The sequence continues at coordinate 271,581 of PVKB01000586.1, forward strand.
TCCTGATGTCTATGCGCAGAAATTAATAAAAGCTCACAAAGTTTTCCTAAGATACAGCTATATTAACAGAAGCAGATATTTCTTTTGAAGTGACATGATTCCTCAGAAGTCATAAGCATATTTAAAATTAAGAAACAAGTATTCCAGTGTTATAAAAAAGAAAGCCATATACATGTTACTAAAATTAGTTTCCTTCCTTAGAAATAACCTCCCCCTTCTTTAAGTCTCAAAATTTAGAAATTATTAAGTTGGTTATATTATCACATATTTCACTAAATTTACCTTGAAGTCAGACATCATATAAAACATTTGTCATGACATAAACAGGGTCCAAAGCTACATGTTAATGGAGGAACCTGGAATCATTCCTTCACCTATCCTTTTTAAACAATAAGTGCTACTAAAGTAGAGAAATCACCAATGTGCAATTTCAGTGAAATAGCAAACTGAAGTTTACCAAGAAAAAAAATCATCAGTAGATGGTAAAACAATCAGAGGAAATCCTTGAGGAGTCTGAGGTGTGAAAGACACAAAGTATCATCGCATTGGTTACTTTGTAACTGCAGAGGGAAAAGTTCATCTCTAAATGGCTTTTGCCACTTTGGTCAACTGATAAAACTCACTATCACTACTATTAGAATAATGAACACTAGGGGCCCTGATAAGAAATGACACAAGAAATACTCACAGAACTTTCTTGCTAAAAATATTTAACCTAAACAGAACAAGCTGTAGATTAACTTCAATTCACAAAAGTATCAATACAAAAAAGAGTAGTCAAGTGAAATTACCCTATAAGGAAAGGACTGCACAAATACAGATTGAAGTAGTGACAACAAAACAGCTAAGTTAGTCTCTTCAAAAATGTCAAAGGTGAAACCAAAAAGAGAAACGGAAAATTTCTAGATCAAAGGATACTAAAGAGACAGAACACCTCATGACGAATCCTAAGTCACGGATGTAATCATGGCTTTGCGGTTTGGGAGGAAATTATCAATATTATTGCTATTGGAGATACAAATTCTAAGTGTTTAAGGGTGACAGGTCATGATACCTGCAACTTGCTTTCAAAAAATTAGGAAATGGCAACATAAACATAAAATACATTAAGAACACGGTAAGTGTTTGGTGACTCTATACTGTTTTTCAACTTTATAGCAGGCTTGATATCCTTCAAAATAAACTCGATCAGGTCATTATGTCCTGGAAACAAAAAATAAAAGGTGGAAATGTCTCAATATTAAAGACCTGCATAAAACTTTAGAGATAACTTAGAAAAATAAAGTAAAAAAAGAGAAAAATGATATGGACAGAACAACAGAATGATTAAATAAGACGGATACTACTAAGTGATATTACAGACTAATCATTTCTCTCCTGTGTCACAATGGTAAGTATTATTTGCTAAAAGGACAACCTGATTCTTAAAGAATTCAGGTTAATGGGTCAGTTACAGTGGCAGTGACTCATTTTTAAATATACACTCATCCAAATATGGTCATATGTTAACAGGTAGATATGAACATTTGCTGCATTACTCTCTCAGCTTATATATTTCTATATATTTTAATAATATGTAAAAAGTCCTACTGGATTCTTTCCCACTACTTTCCATCTCACAAAATCACACAGAATTTCTTCACTATGCTATAAAGAGAAGCCCTGCAGGTAGATCCATTTCTTTAGTCTGTCTCTATCCAATATGGCAGCCACTAGGTATGAAAGCAACTATTTTGTCCTTAAATGTGGCAAATGACTGAGGAACCGAATTTTAAATTTTGTTTGATTTTAATTCATTTACATTTGAATTTAAATAGCCACATATGCCTAGTAGCTATTACTTTGGGCAGTATACCTATAAAGTAGACATAAAACCATGCATAAAAAAGAGATAAGTTTAAATGAAAGGCAGTCTTACAGAAAAAAATAGCATTTCATTTTATCTCCAGCTGATTTATAAATCAGGAACTGCTTCCTATGAACCTTCTTATAGCATGTCGGAGACCTTGGAGCTTAACATTCCTGACCACCTGGGGCCAAGTTCTTTCTTTAAAAAGATCTTAAGGGTTAATTAAGTGCCTGAGTTCGATTCCCCAGCACCACATAAGCTGGGTGTAGTAATATAAGCCTATAATCCCAGCACTGGGGAGGCTGGGTGTGGTGGCACACGCCTGTAATCCCAGCACTCGGAGGGGTGAAGGCAGGAGGATTGGCATGAGTCCAAGGCCAGCCTAGGCTACAGAGCAAGACCCTGACTTAAAAGCTGTCTTAAGTATGGTAAGCCTTCTTATGTAAAACATTGTTAAGCCATCATAAATATGTAAATATTGTTAAGCCTGAATATTTTCTTGTAAACAATTGGAGTATAAAAGGAAGGTCGCACTGAATAAATCATCTTTTGCCCCTGCAAGAGTCCATCTTCCTTCCTTTCTTTCTCTCTCTCTTCTTCTCTTTTCATCCGCATTGCCCCACTCATGTACCCTGCCCTTTGTGTCTCTCTTGTTCCCCTCATTCACGCGCCCCCTCCGCTAGGTCCCAGTTGTTATGCCCAGAGGGCCCGAGCAGAGTTGGTGCCCAATGTGGGGCACAGGGGAGAACGTGACGAACGCCGTACACTAAAAGCTGGCCGGCAACCACTGTGATCGCCATGGGACATCTGCTGCTCGTGAGTGAAGATCCGCATTAGAGTCACCGTAGTGCTCGCCCTCCTACTAGACTGACTTGGGTAAGTGATATTGGCGCAATATGGGTCAAGAGATTAGCGTCCAGGAAAAATTTGTTTGTGAATTCAAGGATGCCCTCAAGACACAAGGGGTAAGGGTTAAAAAGAAAGAACTTGGCCCCGGGTGGTCAGGGATGTTAAGCTCCAAGGTCTCTGACAACAGCACGGTATTCCAAAACACAGGACCATCGGAAAAGCTTATAGAATGAAACTAATACAGCTTTAAACCTACCTCAAGCCAAGGAACTACCAGGGGAACTGCTACCTTCAATCAAATTATAGGAGTGTGCTGATTTAAGACATCACAATTGTCAAGAATGATAATAAAGAAATTGTTGGGCATGTTTTTTGCAGTTTTCACTTAAAATAAGAAACTCTTTTAGAACATCAAAAGTATGACTTCAGAGCCAGGCAGTGTTATGGGCTGGAGTCCCAGCTACTGCAGAGGGTAAAGTGAGAGGATCACTTGTGTTCAGGAGCTGAAAACTAGCTTAAGCAAGAACTGGTCTCAAAACACACTTCATCTATACACACACACACACACACACCCCACCTTACATGTACTACTAAGCATTGCTGCCTATAGGTGCCATAACCAGTCACATGCCACTTGACTTTGACTAAGTTGCTTAATTCTGTATCTCAGGAGTAACTATACTTTACACTCAGTGTTACTATAATTACTTTACAGAATTGTTAGACTAACTAATTAACATATGAAAATCACCTGGACTAATGTCTATGTGTAGAAAGCTGTTATGGTTTGGATCTGGAATGTCTCCCCAAAGCCTCAGGTTGGGTGCTGCGGAATACCTACAGAACCATGTGTTGTTAAGAGGTGGAGCCCGGTTACAGGGCAGAACACTGGGCCATGACGTGGAGGGATCTATGCCAGCTCTTCCCTTCCTTGCTCACTTGCCTTCCTGTCTGCCATGCTATGAACAGTTTTTCCCCTGGTTATGCCTCCACCATTGCCAGCCATTAATGGACTGAGACATTCTGAAACTGTGAGCTAAAACAAACCTTTCCTTTCTAAGCTGTGGAGGTAAGGTATTCTGTGCCAGCAACAAAAAAGTAACTAAGACAGAAGCATTCAAGGAATACTACTACTATGTCTTATTAATGTAGAGCTTACACTCCTGATAGAAAAGAAACAGTTATATACAGTAGAATTACAAAACAAGTCTTGCTCAACATATAAAGCAATGGAATTTTAATAAGCCTTACTGAGGTAATCAAAAACTCTGGTGCTTATGTTTACAGCAGTATTGGTAATACTCCAAATCACAGGGCCTTATGAATAAAAGGTAATTCTTGCAGAGTACCCAGTACTCAACCTGCAATATAGTATGTATTAAATATGAGCATTTATACCTAGAGTACTTTTATGCATCTACTGCCTTGAAAAGGTGTCTTCCTATAAAATATTTCTTCAACAATGATGTGCAAAAATGTGATAAAGGCAGTAACTCTTTAAAAATCCTGTCCATAAGGAACCATAAAAATCCTGTCCATAAGGACCCAGCAATAATTAGAGAAAATTAGATCCTCTTTGTCTAGCAAGTGATTTATATAGACTTCACGTGATAAGTTTTCCTTAGCAAGACATGGTGGCCCAGCCCCTTAAAGCCAGCACTCTGTGATGCTGATGTAGAAGAATCTCAAGAGCAAACCCACACTGGTAACTTAGCCACTCAATAAGACTCCACCTCGAAGTAAAAGTAATTTTAAAAGGCTGGGGATACAGCTCAGTGTGAGGCCTTCAGTTCAGTACCCAGTACCACACACACACACACACATACACACACACACACACACACACACACACACCCACACACACAAACACATTTTTCCTTTGTAACAAAATTGCCTTCGTGTAGTCTTTAAAAGCCTCAGAAAGCTATCCATTCTTGAAACCCATAAATGAAGTTTAGTCTCCTTATTCCATCCATATTTATTGCCAGACTCTTCTATGCCTCTTCTGAACTCGAGTGTTAATACAGAATGATGCTACTGCACTCCCTGACCAACATGGCAGGAAGTTTCAGTGTCTTATAATTACTAGCTTTGACTTTTGTTTCTCTAAAGCCTATTTCGTGCTTCTGAATCTCCAGAGAAGAAAACAAAGAAAAATGGGGAACTGAAAGAGAGGGACTACAATAGGTAAGGTTCTTACAACACTTCGGTCACCCATTCTACTATTTTATAAAGCTTACTAATTATTTTTAATTAAAAAATTCATTCCAAGCAGTTCTTTAAACTTAAGACATCTGCTTAGCATTCTAAAACACGATTTTAAAAAAACAACCAGTTCCTCTTTTGTCTCAACCACATTTGCTTTGCTTCTAGAAAAATTTTAAATTACAATTATTTGTTGGAAGAATAACAGCCACAACCTACAAACCACAACCTGTGCCACAAAGTCCAATCTTAGCCAGATCTATTTTTGGCCTAATAACAGCTTGAGCTAAAGAAGAATTTCATCTCATTGTTCAAGTTGGGTCATAAACAGTCTCTGAAAAGAAAAGTAAAGCAACATCAAATGCTGTACAAACCAAAAGTGGCACAAAGTTAAAGTCAGGCTCAAACATCTGCTATGTAAATGAAAACATATCTGTGCTCATCTTCAATTTCAGCTTGCCTCTTGATGCTGTCACAAAAACCCATTGTTACCTTAATTATGACTTCCAATTAAACTGTACTGAAACTTAATTTTTCCTTTCACCCACTATAGATGTCTCAGAGCTTTACATGGGCAGAGAAGACATAACCAAGAGATGTAAAATCTTCAAGAAGTCAAACATATCACATGAGGCATTTCCATTCTACCTCAAAATCATCTGACCCTGAAGTTCTTTAAAAAAAAAAAAAAAGATTTTTACTTCTTCAAAAGCTAGCAGACAGCTACTAGTCATTCTTAGAATGAAGACAAATATCACTGCTTAGACCACAGCCTTTCCTAATGGAAAGCCACACGATACATAAGAGAAATCACACGCAATAAAATAAAATTCTCTAATTTCCAGACATGATTATCAGTAAATCAAATCCATCTAAGTTGTAGCTACCTCTAAAAGTGCAACTTTATAAAGTGTTGAGCCACGGAAATGGGACCAAATAAAGATGATGTATTCAGTACTGCCCCAGCAAACCTGGAAGGAAAGTTAACCAATCAAAGCAAATCACAACATAAGTTTCTAATTTTCTTTCCCAAACTACAGTAACTTTCCTCAAACTGTATTCTGTTGCTCTAGGCTTCCGATTAGGTAGGAAAAGGAAGAGAAAAATCAAAGAGAAAAGCACCAGCCTTAATGATAAAAAGACATTTATCCAGAAGATTCAAATCACCAGAATTTTTAATACTGTGCAGCAATGACATATTTAAAAATATAATACTAAGCCATAAAGTTCCTCATGTGCCTTCAGAGTTTCTGGAGGAAAATTAAACTACATTCTGAAACAGATTAGTAAAAGGATATTTAAACAAAAACTGTAGCACCAAAGCTACCATGTTTCTCTTCATAGCCCATGTAAACCCTTCCAAGTACTTGGCATGACGCTAAGCCAGATTTATCGCCTCAGGCTCTTTGTCATTAGGCCAGCCAGAAAGTAGAGACAACCTAGAAGCACGGCATAAACAAAGTAAAGCAGCGCTGAACTCACAACTTGGAGTCAAAGGGCTTCGGTTTAAATCTTATTTATGCCACCAAAATCAGAGATTACTATATAATGTAACATCCAAAGAATAACAGAACTAACAGTTCTCACAGTAACACAGGACGACTGGCATAAACCAGGACTGTTTCCCAGTAAAACAGTGCACAAATCCACTGTCTTCACAGGCCTCATAGGTCTTGGGCAAGTTACATAATCTTCAACCTGGTCACTATATCTGTAAAAGGTGAATGACAGGATACAATCCCTGCTGCTATCTTCACGGCAGTGTGGTGCCTGGCACCTAGTTGCGGTGCTCAGCATGTTGGACAAATGATACATACTTTAGAAATACAGCCCTTAGCCAACCCTAACTCTAACCCAAAAAAATGATCTGCTGCTACGTTTGTCCTGACCTTTGCCCACCTCAGTGCTCACTCTTTTAAAGAATCACAGCAATCCAGAATGTGTCTTTTCTACCGGATGATGTCACCCAATTCTCTAAGAAGAACCCAGGCTTTCAGCTTTTGGGAGTCATATTTTCAATCTGTGTTCTGAAGCTGTTGGTCCTTCAAGCACCAGAATCTTAAACTCTTACTTCTTATTCAAAGAAAAGCCAGAACTGATAATCCAACCATCAAATTATCTTGACCAGTTTCCACCTCTTTTCTTTGACTGTTAGTGAAATTTATTAAGTCAAAACTACAAAGCATACCTGCAGAAATTAAAATATACCTGACAAAGATTAGGATCCTCTTAGGAAAATACTGAAACCAAAGGAAATCAAATCAGTACAAATTCGATAGTACTAAAATGCCTTTAATGGTAAAAAGGTCTTAAATTATGACACAGGTTCAGGGTTCCCTGAAGCATTTTAGGGTTTCCTTTAAAGAAAAAAAGTATATATAATCAGAGGCATGTTTGCTTTTTTCTGCATCACTGCACCGAAACTTAAAAGGCACACGAGACAGGGGTTTCAAGACAAAACAACAAAGCATCTGAAAATCTCCAATGGTGCAAACGACATGCTGGGAACGCTTATGCTTTACTTTGGCTAGACAAACATACAGTGACACACTGCCCACCTTGACCTCAGAATATTCTTTAGGTTACAAGAAAAAATAATTCAGAAATTTTGTAATTAAAAGAGATTTCTCCAGCTGACAGATAAAAAAAGTCATTAAAACATTCTTCTGCATACTTCCCATGAGCCATGAAAATTTACAGGGAAATATTCCCCACTGTCATAATAACAACCCATAAATGCTTATTGAAAGTATAACTTTCATTCAGAAAAAAAAATAGCTCCAGCAACAGCTTGTTCTTGTCCCAAGCTAAATAACAATAGCAAGACGAAATTGTAAATGTCTTAAGATATTGTTGGAAACCTTGTGATTTCACTGTCCCTCCTCCTCTGGAGTTTCTTTTGCTTCACAGAAATAATTTTAGACAGATGGGAAAAGAATATAAAAGCAAACAGAAGAAAGACATGCAGCTTCAATGTGATTACAATATTAAATGCACTCAAAGTAGACAGATCCTCAATAAGGTAGCTTCAATAAAAACTTCCTAAACCCTTTTCCCTTTTTGTTCCTTTGAGAAAATGGTGAAGCAATTGGCATTTACAGCTTAGTTCCTGTTTCCAAAATACCCCTTTAACTTTTTCTTTTCTCTTTTTATGGCAGGTATAAATAGCACCAAATTGTCAAATCACAGTTATTTTGTGTGCTACCTATACAAATAGATCTGATTTCTGGCCAGCCATAAAACAATTACTGCCAAATTCCTCTGGCCTTTGATACCGAACTTTTCCACAGGCTTCAAAGCTAGTCTCCAGAACTTTTAGGGGCCACTGCTGAAAAACCTCTAAGGAAACAAGGAAGATAAAATGTTCCCATTCCAATAAACACACAAAGACACAACTACAGAAGTAAAACAATTCCACAGCATTGCGCTGTATTTTTTTCTCCCAACTGCAGATCTACTAGAATATCTCCCCTCCTCCATGCCCATTGCCAAGGCTCCAAAAATTAAAGACTACTTGCCTTTCAGATAAATTTTCTGATTTACTACGATAATTTTTATCCCAAGCGGGAAATTACTGGAATGGAAAGAAAGTTCAGCTTATTAAGCACATAAACAACTATATAGTACAGTATTTATATAATGTAGCAAAACTCATTCAAGCTAGAAGCTTTGAACAAGGTTAAATTCGGCCAGAATATCAATAAAAGAAATTTATATATGCTCAATATTATTTATCAGATATATATTAATAGGATTTTATTCTAACAAGATTCTAAAAAATCACTAAATTATATGTGGGATATTTGGGATAAAATATACCCACACAAATATTGAACAGGCACAACAGATGCATGTCCTCTAAAGCACAGACTATGTCTTGTTAAGCCGCAGCAAAGGCAATACAACACATCTATTTGAAAGAAATAAATGCAAAGTTCAGTTAGTAAAACTTATCACTTGGCATCTTGAAAGAGAAGCAAATGTAACATGATTATAAAATCTCCCACAGTTTCTTGTAATAAAATGTTATTAAGGCTTATACATAGATACACATATCTGTATCTATTTAGCTGCACCAAGAAAAGAGAAAGCCATATCATTTTTAAAAATTCTTCCTATCAGTGGCAAACATCATGCCAAGTCAATTTTCCTTTCACCCATTATTTCTGGGATCTGTATCACAACACTTCACAAATTTCACAAATCAAGTAATAGACAAGCATGTGAATATAAATTAAAAAGTACAACTGATACAGCCTCCCTATACATAAAAAAGATCATTTTAGATATAGGAATACACAGTAAAGATTTATCTTTATAACCCAAATCTGCCTCTAATTTCTTTTTCTCATTTCCTTTTACCGCAAGAGCAAGAATCAAGCCCTTCAAAACCTTACTGCAGATTTTACTTTGGCATTCTTCTGGACCTTGGATCCAGGGAGCTACTTGTACATACTTACCCAAAAACATATAACCACACTGATTTCTAAAGTCTATGTGAGTCCACTCTTAGAAATACACAATGAGTCGTCTCATTACTACCCAATAACTTACACCTGTTTACAGCACTGATCTCAAGAATACAACTTTTATCTCTTAGGTCAAATCTGGCATCCAAAGCTGGTACTAAATTTCTTCATAACAATGTAATTGTGTAATCTATCAAATTTAATTATATTTTTCCCCTCTGGAGTTTTTTTTAGCCAAGGCCAAATGCATTAACTACACAACAAAATTCTCAACATGCAGTAAAAGTAACCTTTAATCCATGCTATTAACTGATTTTATTCTATTTTGGCACTTTTGAAGTAACTCATCTAAGGATTAGTTAGGCTTTTCTACACCTCTTTTATCAGGACTCTTCCATTCTTGATTTAGTTTTGAGAGAAAAGGGTTTGCAAAAACTGTAATAATCTCCCAGCTGGAGATGGCTGGAAAGTCCGTTACTGCTCATTGTGCCCTTAATTTGCAGGAAGCCTTTGTGCTCTTCTACTCCTCGTTTTTAACATGCTGGGCAGTTTTCACTGATCAAGTACTCATAGACCAGTTATTTCAGATTAATGAAAAGTCCAGTAAAATTTTATATAAAATGGTTGTGAACGTTCCCTTTAGAACACTAATGTGTGTCTCTGGTGTCTTGATTGCATGAAAATCTTAATCCTGGTAATTTTCCTCAACGGTTTTCAAGTGAGTAGGCAAAGGTAGTCTTAAAATGTTTAAGAAGTATTATTTTCAAACAGAGAAGGAACTGAAAATTTCAGACTATGAATTCAAATGGTATGGCTGAAGCCTCAGGGCAAACACACTGATTTAATCACATAGCAGTGGGCTTCAAAACCTTGCCCTTTCCAGCCCTAACAATAAAGTATTTCCCTGCCCTTTAAACCTATAGCATGCAATAATGCAAACACATTATACAAAAGGACTCAACACTGAAGAGATTTGGTTGAGATTTCTAACATTATGACATCAATTTCAGGAGAAGACAGCATTGTTCTAATTCTACACTTAATCTGAAGTATGAGTTTAAAGTCAATGACGTAATACTACTTCCTCTAAACTTATAGCCTTAAAAAGGGATATTTAAATATCCAATTATCAAGAATTGTTAAGTCATAGTCAACTTTGGCAATTCCCTTGAACAGTTTTCAGAAACAAAAGTCTACTCTAAAAAGTCTTAAGTTGAACTTTTCAAATCTGTCTGAATATATAAATAATGTAGACTTGCTATATCCCAAGAAATTCTGAGAATGTAGAAAGTTAAAATTACTCATTTTCTGCCACACAACATTCCAGTAAATATCGTATCATAACCACAGAGATTGATAATCTAACACAGCAGGGATGTAATTCATATCTCACATAGCAAGTATATCTATGAGTAGAAATGATAAGGTATGAAACTAATAGGGTTAAACCATTCTTTTGTTAAGGCCACTGGCAAAATCTACAGCCGCTGTCTAATTTTGCCTTTAACCATCACAGCAAAGCTCAAGGAAGTGATCCAAGGCAGCACTGGTTTTTAGTAACCAGATCATTGCTATTTCATTTTCAGCCAAGGGAATGGATAATGAAAACAAAAGTATTCCTCAGTCAGTAAGTTTACTTGACAAGCTAATTTTTATTGACCTTTAACTGTTATTCATGTGCTTAGCCATAACAGCTATGTCTTTTCTGTATGTAGACAATCTTAATAACTTTTAAATACTGGCTACCCAAGATAAACTTTAGATGGCTATCACTTACTTAAACTACTGATAAAAACTACTGGAAATGATTTTCACTACTCTAGAACAGCCACAGAGCTTAAAAAAAAAAGAAAAGAAAAGAAAAGGCAAACATTCATTCACCGCTGTAAATTGCTGAGCCGTAGATCTTTGATACAGTCAGCAAAAAATTTCAGAATTCATACCATTTTATATATGACTTAAGCCTGTAAATATATATGTAACTTAAAACACTGCATAATGATTCCTATAAAAGCTCAATTCCTCAAAGATTACATTTTTCCACCTAAAACTACTTATACTGCTTAAAACAAACAAAAAAGGCTTTTTCATTAAACACCCACCATCATACAGTTACTACTAAAACACCTGAGATAACCTATGCCTAAAGTCTCTTGTACTTATCCTGTAGAAAACAGGTAATTCAGACATTTAACTAGTCAAAACTAACAGAAATTTATGTGTAAATAGAAATAGAATATTCTTCTTACATCAACTTTGTGAAGTTATCAACTTGGGAAAGAAAGTAATCAAATCAAGGACTCCATAAAGTTATCCATGTAATTAATAACTATAGGTTCATACTATAAAGAAACTCCAAATAATTTAAAAGTTATGTAGGAATAGGCACAACTTCAACATTTCCATTTCTGTATTTATGGTTTGTATGCAACTCTATTATTTTATTCAAATAAATTTGCCAAGAGTAATTCATTTCTGAAAGACTCATTTTAATCCAGTATTTAATTTATAATTCCAATTCTAATTATTCTGCAAAGGTTTAAGACGGAGCAATTTTAAATTTAAGGCAGTATATATTTAAACTACGTATCACAGTAAGAGATACTGATTATATACATATCAAGTAAGCTTTTCTGATTATAAGTAGATTCCAACATTTTATACCATCTCAAGTAGGAGAAATGTGGCTTCAATTACTTGACATTTGAAAATGACTCCATACTGGTTTTCTATGAAGTATTGCTTAAGAACTATGAATTAAAATATACACACAAATGGATATTCCTGAATCAACGTATTTATGAATGGCTTACTTGTTTAAAAGTAAATCCTAAAATATTAGGCTAATACCCTGACTTCAGGGACTTAACCATAAATTTTTCCAAAAAAGTTAAATAAATCAATTTGCCAGTAATTAATTATGGGAATTCAGTGATATAAAAGTATTTCTGTATATGCTCTATGACTTGAAAATTTAATTGGTTATGTTCAATACAGTACACTTGGTAGATCTTGGAGTTCATTGCCTGTAAAATCTCCCATGGAGATTCAAGACCACCCATTGAAAATCGCACAACATTACTGCCTCAAGCAAGAAGCTGGTACATAGGACTGGTTATTCAAGTCTTTAAATACTATTTTATTGAAGGATTGTGGGAGTTGGGGGAAGGGCAGTAGGGGGACTCCTGAGTGGATGGGGGAGAAAAACTTCACAGAGAAAAAAACAGAACTTTCTAAAACAGAGATTCCTGTAGTACCCCCACACACACTCCTCATTTCACCCCTACTTTTTAAACAGCTACATAAACAAAGTAATAAGTGTTCAATTTCAGAGAGAATTACATTATACACCATGTGAACAGGCTACAAAGTACCTTTATTTAAAAAGCTGCTTCTCTTCTGTTATGAACAATTTTACTCAGCACCAATCTCAGACAAGAGAAGATGGCCAGGGAGTGTGGGAGGTGGAGTAAGGAAAAATTCACTTGGTGTCTTTCAATGCTTTAAATAGTTGATCCAAAAAGATCCTTTAGAGAAAACTTTAAGTCTATTTTTTTTCTCCAAGTAAGCAAATCATACAGGAGGGCTTTTCTTTTCTAGGGTACTGCACCCTGTCTCTTTAAATTCCAGGCCTGCCCCATTTCCCACGCATTCAATGAAAGCCCCACTTTTGCTGGACTCCAGCCCACAATGTCAAGTGGTTTTCTTGCTATTGAATTTCAAGATTATTCTTTTGGATCATTTGCCCTTTAGTTTTAAGCACACCAAAGCAAAAATAATGTCTTTCTACAATAACATAAAGAAAACTCTGAGGTCTTTACAAGCCCACAAGTAGAGAACACCTTGTCCTTTGGTTCCCTTTTCATTGCAAAATATGCTCCCACTCCATATGCTCCAAATAAAGGCTATTTACACACCATCCTGGACTACCATAGCTTTGTCCATCCTATGACTAAATTTTACAAGTATATTCACTTAGTACCAAAAGTGGAATCTCTTAACAAGCTGCAACAGCCAAAGCAGACCTATGTATTGCTTAATTTCTCAAGACTTCAACTTGGTCCCTTGCTTTTTCAATTAGAATAAATTTTAAAACAATTGTTTATTTTAACACAATTATTTTATTTTCTGTATTGCCAGTTAAGACATCAATATAAATTATTTTAATAATAAAAGCAGCAAGGAAGCATTTCAACCTGTAGTTATGGACCAAGGGGTGCACTTTCCCCATACTCACACGTACCTTCCTCTTGGAGAAAGGAGTCCAGACCATTAGAACCTCACTTAGGATTCTCTTGAAAGGCATAAAAACAGTTAAGGAAAGTCTATCAGCAGAACTAATTTAGGTCCATGGAAAACGTTATTCCAAATACTAGCAGATAGAACTTTAAGGGGTAACTTTAATGAAGTAGCTAACAATCAATGCACAGATCACAACATCAAATTTTATGTTATAAAAATCGTAAGGTGGAGTTAATAATCTAACTTATAAATTTGATAAAAAGCTGAAACATCTTTAATTTTATTTGATATACAGCTTTTCTATGCATTAGTGTACAATACACTTTTTTGACAAAAGGCAAAGATGTTTCCTCATAGACCGTAAAATTACAAACTCAGATACATTTTAGATTGTGGAGACATCTCTGGGGACAATTAGAATAAATCCCCTCATTTTCTAAGTCACTTCTTTTAATTGTATTTAAGAAATATTCATGTCAATCTGTTTGAACAATATATAAAATATGAAATTACATTTTGATTTTCAATTTTTAAAACTGGTAGTTTTTTAGAGCTTGTGTGTCAACTTTTTCAAAGTTACCTTTGTACTAAAATAGTTTTTAATCCAAATATGTATAAACTCTCCACCCAACAAGGACAATTTCTTTCCTATCCCAAATATATTATTTCTTCCTTATTTTGGTACTTGTTTTGAATACTTTTTATTTCTTAGAATCTCAGGTCTAACTTTAAATTATATAGAAAGAAACACAAACTAGAAATGGATCTTTTATTTCTAATTACAGGTCTCATTCACTCCTAACACCTTTACTAAGTATCTAAACAACATTCTTTTGTAGTCAATTTTTTTAATGTCAGATACAACTTTGGAAAATTTTCTAGTGCCACACGTCAAGACGAATATGTTGATTAACAAAGTTATACTTATCAAAACTCCACAGGAAAAACAAACTCTATATTGGTTAAAACAGTCTTATGTTCTCAAAAACACACAGGCTTGGTTTAGAGTACCTATAGATTCCATATTGCAGGTACAACCAACATGGGTTGAAAATATTCTGAGAGGAAAAAACCTAGTTAAAATACAGGCTTTTTTCCCTTACATTTTCTCCTAAACAATATCTATAAAGAATTATTTACATAATATTTACATTTTATTAGGTTACTATGAGTAATCCAGAGATGACTTAAGGAATACGAGGATGTGCATAGATTTTAGACAAATACTATGCCACTTTATACGAGGACCCTGAACATTTCTATCTACTGGTATCAGAAGGGTCCTGATACAAGATCTCTTAAAACACAGAGAACTTATAAAACATAGTTAATAGCCAAATTTGAGGAAAGTCTTTCAAATAAATATAAGGTCTCTTGAGTTTTTGGAATGCTTCAAATGACAAGGAGTAATTAATGGCTGATAGAAATGGCACCAATATGATCAGAAACTAAGTTTTCTAAACCAAAGCTTACTCATCTGTTTGATAAATTACCCACTTCCCTTCACTGTCATGTATATTCCAATACACTGAGGTTCATATATCAATGTGATGAATAAACACTACATCTGTTTTTTGAGAAATACCTTTTTTTTGAGACAGGGTCTTGTTCTGTAGCCCAGGCTGATCCCAAACTCACAATGGAGCCCAGGCTGGCCTTGGACTCAGGGCAATCCTCCCATCTCAGGCTCCCCAGTGCTGGGATTACTGGCATGCTCAACTACATCCAGTTTATGTGGTGCTGGGAATCAACTCAGGTACTTAGCACTTGCCTAAGTGCTTGTGCTGAGTCATTCCTCCAACCCCAAGAAATACCATTCTTAAAACTGGGAAATAGGTCAGTGGGAAGAGTCCTTGCATAAAAAGCCTGGAGTTGGATCATCAGCACCACAAAGAAAGGGGGGAAAAAGTCATTATTCAAACTACTACATTTAATAAAAGTGAGAAATTAAAATATAAGACTTTATGTCTTGTCTGTTGCCTAGCATGGTAAGCAATATCATTGGTATTTAATAGATGGTAGTTATGATTTTATTATAAAATACTAGATCAATCACAAATACGGATCTCAGAGTTGGAAAAACCCACAGTGCTTATTCAGTCCCAACACATACTCTCTACTTCCAAGCCAAGACTCCACAGGAAAAACACGTAAAAACATAAATTTTGAATTGCAAAATACTGTTCTATCAGTTACTGAAATACACCTGACTCATATTTTTAAAGCCAAAAAAACAAAAAAAGCTAGTTGTATTTTGTGGATTAGGTTAAAAAAAAATACAGATTCGGTCAAGTCCTTAAAACTTGTGTCTAGCTAAAGCAAGCAAAATGAATGCAGAACAAAGACAAAAACAAAAGCTTTAAAAGAGGAAAATTCATCATGACCTATGACAACAGCTAAAATATGATCTAGCACATGTGATTCTCAAGACAGAATGTTTCCTGCTAAATTCGATTATTGATTTATTTATGCAGAGTCAGTTTTAGGAAAAAAAGTTTCAGAATGAAGAGTAGGGACTTAAAAGGGGGGATGTGGAAGCTAAAGACTGGGATTCCAAACCCTTTTTCTGTCTAACATTATCTGCCTTTGTTAGGTTGCTGCAAAGTTCCAGTGTCTAGACCCTAAGCTGATAAAGGT
Source organism: Ctenodactylus gundi (assembly GCA_004027205.1). Classification (NCBI taxonomy): domain Eukaryota; kingdom Metazoa; phylum Chordata; class Mammalia; order Rodentia; family Ctenodactylidae; genus Ctenodactylus; species Ctenodactylus gundi. Next base: position 287,832 of record PVKB01000586.1, read on the forward strand.
ATCAGTAGTGTCCACGGTGACACAGAGGTCTCATCTCAGCTGATGTGTAACTGTAATGAAACATAAAACAGATATATAGACACGGCCAGGAAGTACAGGACTGATTCAAGCAAGCAATAACAGATTACACTTGCTCCTCAGTACTCCGCGCGAGCAAAGTAGCTGCCTATGCCCAAGTTACTATTTCTGTGAAGACCTAGGAACAGTCAGAAGTGTGCTATGATGATCTTGAGCTACATCGGCATTTGAACAACTTATTCCACTAAAAGCAACCGAGTCCTCATAGCTCAACTGTTCCTTGAGTCACTTTAAAACAGCTTCTTGAAGGGAAATAAACCAAAGGAGGGAAAGATTTTGGTAAAATAGAGTATTTCAGGACGAAGAAAGCATTCTTTATTCAGCAATGCATATTAATGAAGTGTACTGAGTAAAGATACTATAGATGACAGAAGGTCTACAATGAACCATGTTTATAACAAGTTATTTATAATATTTATCAAAATAAATAGACACCTGGGGTAATCAGACAATAGCCTCCTGCCAACACCATCCTTAGAAGAAGAAAGACAAAGCAGGTTCTAAAACTCAATCTGCAAAAATTAAAAGGCCTCATGCAAATTAAATTTCTATCTAGAAACATTTAGAGCCCAGTAGTCTTTCTACTGTCAGGGCAACTGTTTCTATTAATATTTTAAGAAATTGTTAATATATTTTTTAAATCAGTATATATGCACAAAACATTTGGCATTGTATTGCTGGGAAGGGAAATAACTGATAGATTCTACTGAAAAGAATCAAACAGAAAATATACATTTAACAAAATATATTCAAGTAGAAAAAGTGTATTCAGCTCTAAGAACATCAATCTTCACAGCAGGGTAACAATTCAATAAATTCAACTAGTCATCTTTATAATCACTAATGAACAAACACCAAATAAATCAATCTAAAAATCAGGAGTAAAGGTAAGCCGTAGCTTTTTTACCATCCCCCAACCCAAATTGGTGGTATAATGCTTTTTATCCAAGAAGTTGTTCACTTTTTTGTTTTTGTTTTTCTGTGCTGGGGATAGAGCCCTGGCCTTTCACACTGAGCTACATCCTCAGCTGATTTTTTTTTCGTTTTGATTTTTGAGTCACGGTCTCATTAAATTGCCTAGGTTGGACTAGAACTTGAGATCCTCCTTCCTCAGCCTCCTGGAGTGCTAGGATTACAGGCTGGCACCCGCCAACCCAGCTAAAAAAGTTTATTGTTTACCACCATATAACAACTAAATCACACTTCACTGCTAGCTTTTTCCATTAAAAAATTCAATAGTAATACCTTTTTCAGGCCTCAAACACTGAAAACTTATCAGATTTAAATTAAAAAGATTAAGCAGTACAGTATTATTTCTTAAAATAAGATTCAGTGTTCTTCATGCACTGTAATTCTGCAAAACAGGGGTCAGTGGGGAAGAATATAGCCAGCAACAATTTTTCTAATGACATAGTCCCAAAGAAACAGCCTACATTAATCCACAGTGATTTTGACTTTTGCCTGAAAGGACCTACAGAAATTTTTCCTTGAAAGTAGCATCTTCAGTGGCTACCTCAACTTAATTACATCCTGGAGCATGTCAACAAAAGTAATTACTGTTGGACATTTGTCTGCATTTATAAATGAATAATTACTCAATGTTTCAAAAGTAAGCACTGAGCACCATTATTGCTAGCTGTCTTTGTCCTGGCTCACTGTGACTCACTGCAGCTACCCGCAACATCATTCCACATTCCTCGGCTTCTGGTTAAAAGTAAAACAAGGATACACAGATAGGAAGGATCTCAAGTGTCCTTCCAACTTCTATGGAGACACAAGCACACTGAAGGCAGGGACTGCCTCTTTCTCATTTACGTCTACATGGCTATCTCCAAAAGTCTCCCACTGTCCTCTGCAAATATGACATCTGTGGTTAAACCAATTACCACACCTGCATACTACAGTTTAAAGAAAGATTCCAAAACCAAAGAGGAAAAAATAAAACATACCAAACAAAATTTAAAACTTCATATGGTAAAAAGATGCCATAAATTAAGCTGTAGGGGGAAAAGAAACATTTTTAAAACAAACAACAAAGGATTAACATTCTACAAACAAGAAAAAGATGAATATCTCTCTAGTTTTGTTGTTTTGCTTTGTTTTGAGACGGTCTTGCTCTGTACTCCAGGCTGGTCCTAAACTAACTATGCAGACCAGGGTGACACTGAACTCACCTCCTGCCTCAACCTTCTGAGTGGTGGGATTACAGGCATGTACCACCGAACCGGGCTCATGTGGAGCTGAGGAATTAAACTCAGACCTTGCACTTGCTGGGTAAGCACTCCAGCTGATATGCTACTCCTCTATTAGTTTAAAAAGAAAAAGGGTATAAAAGTAAGTCAACGAAAAACAAATCTATATCCTTAAAGTGCTTTCCACTAAAAACCAAAGACATACAAAATAAAAACAAAAAGATACCATATATCAACTATCAAGAATAAGAAATATTAAAATAACCATTTTGGCAAAGATGTATATAAAATGGTACTATTTTCTGACAGAGTATAAACTGTCAAAGCTACTTTGTAGAACAATCTAACAATGTCTAGTAAAGATGAAAATGTACATGTCTACAATCTAATGACTCAAATTCTAGGCATATGTCCAACCTTTTGTCCATGTGTGCAAGGTAACATGTTCAAAGATGCTCACTATCCAGAACAGAAAGTGACCTACATATTTCTTAACACAGGACAGTAAAGTACAGAATGTATTTCTAGGATAAAACATGAATAAAATTTTAAAGGATGAATTGACTCTAGATGAAATATGAATAGATTCAAAAAAATTGAGTAGATAAAAAAGATTCAATGTTACTCATGAAAATGTTCCAGTAAAAAACAGTGATGGTTGCACAACCTTGTGGATATACTGAAAACTGATGACACACTTCAAGATGGTGAATTTTAGGACACGTGAATTATATCCAATCAAAAATTATTCATTCAGTATATTTTTCATGTTGATGTTATATGACATAATACACTATTATTTTAAACAATATTAATGCGTAAATATAGGTAAATAAAAGGCTAAAGAGTTAGAGAACAAGCTAAGAAACACTTAAAAAATTCTAGCTACATCTGTGACAATTAATTCTCTAAAATAAATACAAGAAAACAGGACTTGGGGATGTAGCTCAGTGGTAGAGCACTTACCTAGTGTTCAATAGATCTTGGATTTAATTTCCTGCATCACAAAAAAATAATCAACTGAGATGAAAATACAGACATAAGTTCATTCTTGATAGCAGAGATTTAAATGTTATATTATTCTTTGTGTTTTCCTGCAGATCTTTTTTAAGAATAAAAAAAAGGGATCCATACACTATAAAGGGCACAGAACAGGTACATTACAAAAACACAGTAAAGAAGCACATGCATTAACATTTTTTTAAAAAAATTAAGTGGCACTACTGATCAAATATAGTCTATTAAAATGAGGTATTTCTCCAAAGAGCTCCAGTACTGGGCAACGATGTGGGGAAGTGCAGTCTTCTAACCTCTAGCTAACTATAAACCAGAAAATTTCTACTTTTTTGGAATAAAGTTGGTAATATAAATGAAAATTTAAAGTCTGTATACTTTTTGATTCAACCACCTCCTTGTAAAAAGTTTAGACAAGAAAATTTATTGGGAAAATCACAGAAATAAATTTCAAGCTGTCCATTATAGTATTATTCATAACAAACTAAACTGGGAAAAACTAAAGGTCAAAATGAAATACAGTAAATCTATATTCAGTATAATACTATGAAATTCAGCAATATAAAAAGATGATTTTCTGTGAGAGTAGGAACATTCACTTTATCCCTAGCAACAAGAAGTATGGTAGACACACAGTAGGAACACACACACACACACACACACACACACACACACAAAAAACACTTGAGTAAAGTAACACCAATTTTAAAAATATTTGTATATACGCAAATATACGGATACATAGATGCCTACAAAGTATTAATTCTAGTTACCCATAAAAATTTTCAGGTAACTTCTTCCTCTATAGTTCTACAATTTAATTTTTCTACAATGTACCTATATCTATAAATTAGAAAAACCATGATTTTTATTTGCATGTGAAAAGTGAACATGAGTTCTTCATATGGGAGACAACCGTACAATTAATGCCATGAAATTTCTCATTTTCTGAGATACTTTGTTTGAAGAGCTAAACCATTAAGAGGTTTAAAAAAAGAAGAAGAAGAACAGGGGCTAGAGGAATGGCTCATCACTTAAAACACTTGCCTAGCAAGCGCTAAGACAAGCGCTAAGTACCCGAGTTCAATTCCCCAGCACCACATAAACTGGGCATGGTGGCCTGTAATCCCAGTACTCGGGAGGATGAGAGAGGAGGATTGCTTTGAGTCCAAGGCCAGCATGGGCTCCATGGTGAGTTAAGGACCAGCATGGGCTGCAGAGCAAAGACCCTGTCTCGGAAGGAAGGGAGGAAGTAAGGAAGGACCTATTCCTTAAAATTATAAAAGCTACATTAGGTAGGCAGTGGGGATCATTTGTAATAGATGAAAACTGCCACAGAAAACATGCTGGAAGAAACTTTTAAAAAGGAAGAAAACAAAACAAAAAAATCACAAAGGCCTTTATACCAGTATTGTGAAGGCTGAGGCAGGAAGATCACTAGTTCAAGTCAACCCTGGGCAATTTAGCAACTTATGGAGGTCCTGTCTCAAAATAAAAGCAGAAAGCAGGCTGGGGATGTATGTCAGCATGAAGGCTCTGGGATCTCTGCCCAGCAGAAACAAACAAACAAAGAATCAAGTCAGAATTATCAAACCAATTCATTCCTCTACCCTGCTTAGATACCAGAAGTAGTTCACATCACCTAAAGTAATGGATCTAAATGACCCCTGCATATTACAGATGCCATAGCAGTGAATGAACTGTGATCACTGCGAAACAGATCCAAAAGAAAACTAAATTCAGACTTTTTCTGAGGAAAAAAAACCAGATAATTGTAAACACTAGAATATAATGAAGCAAATACCTTGGAAGCTCCATCTTTTCTTTTTCTGTTAAATGAGTGGTTTTACAAATACTAATAAATAATGGTTTAAAATTTCAAGCTTCCATGTTTGTATCAGGCAATTTATCTGTGCCAGATTATACGCTGAACACTTTGCATCAGCAGTTCTCAGTGTGCAAGGAGGCCTTAGGGGCCTAAGATATGTTCAGGTGATTGGCCAAGTTAAAACTATTTCTATGATAACTCTAAGATGTGGTCTTCCATTTTTCTCACTAACATATTGTTTTCTAGAGGCTAAGCAGCATGTGATAATAACAGACTGAATATGAAAGCAATACCAGGATCCAGCTGGCTGCTATTAGGCCAGACATTAAGGATGCTAATTTTTTGTTGTTGTTTTAACATTATTTTTCATTAAAATGACGTTTATATGTTAACAGGTAACTAGTAAGTTTTACCTTTAAACACTGCAATTTATTTGAAATGTCTTTAAAATTTTTAATACAATAATTAATAGATATACAGTAAAGCTCTTTAGAATCCTTGACTTGTAGGAGGGTAAAGGGGCTATGAATCCAGAGTTTGAAAATAAATTATACGTAATCTTTGATTTATGAAGTTATATAGTTATATCATGATTCCCCTAACACACGAGAAGAAAGAGATACATATAATTTGCAAAAGATGACCCAAAGAGTTTTTTAAAACAGCCTTTGGGGCCTTGGGGCTTAGCTCAGCCAAGTACAAGGACCTGGGTTTAAACCCCCAACACTATATAAGCCAGTTGTGGTGGTTCATACCTGTAATCTTAGAACTCAAGAGACTGAAGCAGGAGGATTGCCATGAGATCAAGGCTAGCTTGGGCTACATAAGGAGCTCGGAACCAGCCTGGACCATAAAATGAGACTTTGTCTCAGAAATAATAAATTAGTTAACTAATTAAAATGTAAATAAAATAGGGTTGGATACAAGTCTGTTATTCCTGACCCTAAATCTTCTTCAATGTAACATCTACCCAACATCTAGCTAAAAAGTATTTATATAGTTACATGCTAATTTCCACTTAAAAGGCAGTATCTTATATTGGTTTGTATTCTTTGTCTTTCAGTCTCAAAATAATGCGTGCTCATTGTAACATTTTCAATATATGGAATAAACTATTTTTCAAATCAAACACTACAAAAATAAAATCGCAGTTGGGCATGGTGGTGCTCACCTCATAATCTCAGCACTCTGGGAAACAGAGGCAGGAGAACTACCAAGCTGAAGCCTCACCTGGGCAATCTGGCAAGATCCAGTTTCAAAATAAAATAAGAAAAGAGCAGGGGATACAGCTCAGTGAAGAAAGCCCAGAGTTAAACCCCAATAATGAAAAATAAATAAAATCTCAACATCATAAGAACCCTCAAAGAAAACTATTAAGAATTTGGTGCCCACTCATCCAGAATCTCTTTACACATCTATGCACACAGACTTGCACATTTTTGTTCCGAAAAGCACTTTTCTTCAATGAGTTCCACAGATTTAACAACCTGCCTTATTCCATTTAATACCTCTGCAAGACTTCCTGCATCTACAAGTAGATTCACCACTTTTTACAGGTTACCATCATGTGAGGGCCCCAGTTGAGATCTCCTTTATGGCTTGCTTCCAAAGTTCTGCTCTTACAAAACACTCCCAAGAAATATGCTGTATCTTTGTGTACTTGTGAAGTTCGATCTACCATAAAGTTCCTAGAAGTAAATTTACTGGATTAAAGAGGATACACCTTAAAAATCTTGAGATTTTTCCAAATGTCCTTCAACATGTCCATGTCCAATTTATATTATCACTAACTGCATATGATTTTCTAATGCAGCTGTTAAGTGCCTTGGAAAATCATACTTCATGTTGCTTCCAAATAACAATAACTAGTTACACTGTCTTCACTGATCATATTAATCCCAATCAGACCCCAACACAAATAACACCTATTTTTCTTTCTTTCTTAAATCTTCTAAATACCTCAGAAGACAAAATATACCAGAGGTACACAGAAAAGTCTCAATTTGTAAACCCTCAAATATTAGATATCTTGATAAAAAGTTACCCAAATTATTTCAGAAGACAAAAAATCAGAACAGTGCAGTAAAAATGAGGCTCAGACATTTAAATCAAAGGAAAACTGTAAAGAGGATTTATTACACTTTATCTGCCCACTCATAGGACTAAAGGCTACAAATAAAAACTATCAAATCATACCAGTGGCTAAATTAGCTTACATAAAACAATAAGAAACAGATTTCATATCATAACTGTCAGTAGAACAGATTGCAAGAGTGAAGCTGACTGTAATTGCAAAGAAAGTTCCCTGAAACGCACATTACATTGAAAATGAAAACATTAATATTTTGAATGAAATGTTTTGAATGTAACTATTCATTTTAGTCACATCTGACTAGTATAAATCTTTGTCACTAATGAATATTTTTTCCTTGAGAGCAGATAATTTTAAAGTGCAAACTCTGACCTGCCTATTCTGTAATGGGTAAGGGATACATCAGTCTTCACTATTCCATCAAAATCTCCTTCTCTAGTACTGTATGCTAGTAGTTTTAAATTGAAGATTTCCCATACATCTTTGTTATAGTCTCATTAATTCAAATCCAATTGGCTCAATTCTGAAATGGTATATGTAATTCTCACTTGGCAACAAGTTGAAAATAATTTCTTTCTCTACAAGTTTTCATATTATTGCCAAGTAAAGGAAATCAACTTGAGAATCAATTCACTTGTCTAAACCAAGATTTACAAAACAAAGGACAAAAGAAGATGTACAAAAAGGTAAAGACTCATCCATCTTCAGGGCTGAGCAGTTCACGCTCAGTTCATCTTTATCAGCTACTGTATATGGTGGAAGGGATTTAACTTGTCACTACTGATAGCCATTTAAAGTTTAATGTAGGCTCACATTGATTTTCAACATCTTACATTCAGATTTTTCTCAAATTCATTTTTGCAGTTGTCATCTCAAATGAATAAAATTTTACTCTACCACTTACAGACCCACAACATACCAAAACATAGCAACTTAAAAGGTACTATGGGGTAGCCTTAGAAATACGTGGCATTCCTTTTCTGCATTTATTCTTACCATTTTGAAAGATTTTACAAACAAAAGAAAAATAACAAGGACTCCGAGGAAATGGCATGTTTGGTGTTGCCAGTACCTACAACTATTCCCAATGAACAGAGAAACCTTCTCCTGCAGTCTGAATCATGTGTAATTACAGTATGGCAAGGTCTCTCCTGGGCGATGTAAGCTGGCATTTTTCCCAGGATTTGTCACATCATGGGAACCAAACATACAAATAAAAATCCAAAAATAAACATTTTAAAACAATGGTTTATAGACTGCATAAAGAAACTCCTCACTTGAAAATAAAAATTGTAGAGTCCAATCAACAGACATCCCTCACTAGGGAGGGCTGAGATCACACTGCTTTTGTGAAGCTGCCCACCACACCTAGCAACAACTCCCAGGTGTGGGCTACGTGAGCAGCACCTTCATGCTCCCTCAGGCGGGACAGAAAATCATTAAGTATAGGAAATAAAAGGAAGCATCACCCACACACCCCCACTGAAGCAGAAAAAGAGCGGTAAAACACAGACCAGGCTCATCATCTTTAATTTCGTAATGACAATTTGTTGATCGTTAAGGTACCTAAATGAAGTTACCCTAAGAGATGTACCTTCTGCCAACTGTGTTAATTTTCCTAATATAATAAATATTGCTTTTTGTTAAATGCATTTCACTTTGACGTGCACAGCAGCCAAGAAGCAGTAACAGTGTGTACCAAGGATCTTAGAAGGTGGTTTCTTTTGTTTAAACTGCTCTGTAAAGGCTCTACACACACGCAGAAAGATTCCCAGAAACATCTCACCCAACCTTGTACAGTGACAGAAACTTGACAATGCTCATCGTAATCACAGCTTTGAGGAAATACATACTTTTAACACCTCAGTCTACATTTCGATTTTAAATGCTAGGAAAAAAAATAACTATGTTATTTCCTGTAGGCCATGCATATCCCTAGTCCTCCATTAGAAATTGGTTGTATTTATTAACAACCCACAAAAGCTCATCATGACTGTTCAAGTTTTCAAGAGAATCTATCAACCATATCACTAAAGGTACAAAAATACAATCCTTCCTCTCATTACTGGAGCACTGGAAACAAAAATTAGCACCGACACAAACTCTGCCACCTCTGAGGCACACAGCATTTCTCCTTTATTCAGCCCTTGAATGTTCCATAATTTCCACATAGCTCTAAGCAGAATGGATTTATTATGATGTTACTCTAAGAAACTGCGGGAGTTCTAGATGCCAATAAAGATTACGGATCAAATGGAAGATAACTACTAACCATTGTGTCGACTTAGATAAATAAACCAGCTCACAAACAAAGCACCTTATTGTAGTTGTACTATTACCTCCACTAATCCAACTAAAACAGCCAGACAGTAGCTCTCCTAGGGCTGAAAGGAAGAGAAACAAAGATCTGCAAACCCCCTTTAAATTTCTTTTAAAATGACACCTCTTTTCTCTTTTCAAAAACTGTCCTATCCTTTAGGGAAAATGTCTGGGAGTGCAGGGGCTCTCAGCAAGGTTGTGCAACACGACTCCGAGGCTAGGGACCACGGTGGGGAAGGGCTGAGGATGCAGCCAACACAACATTTGTTTCTCGGAAACTTAGCTTCCAGCCTTTGCAGGAGCCCAATCCCTGCGGAACACACCTAGCAGGCTCTTCATCACACTGCTCAAAATCGAAGGAGCAGCCAAGGACCCTGAGGAGAAAGGGCGGGTGGGCGAGTGGTCCCCGACTAAATTAATGGACTAGGTGAGGGGCGGTGGAGGTTAATCTCCCAAATAAGTCTAGGGATACCGGCATCCAGTGAATCACAGCGAGGAGAATGACAGACCCCAAAGAGAATCAACTTTTCAAGACGGAACAATATTTGCATCCAACACATCCTTTGTTAGTAACACAGGTAAACTGCAATTTCTCCAGGAAAAAGGGGGGAGAAGGGCGTGAACTATTTTTTCCTTCCAACCCCCAGTCCCCGAACCCAACAACTAATTACACCGTCCCCACAGAACCCGCAGCTAACCCCAGGGGACCGGTGAGGGACGGCCAGGGAGGAATAAACATTGGGCACCTGACAGTCCTTTCTCTGCGGGGACTTTCACGAAGCCGAAGTCGCTGGCGCGCGCGCGGGCAGGAGCCAGGACCTGGCCAGTGCGGCGCCGCGCAACCGGGTCCCGAGGCTGCGCCAGCAGGGCAGCGCGGGTGGGGGCAGGGAGCGGGCAGGAGGACCGCCAGGGCCAGGCGATTGTTTCCTCACCGAGCAAAGACATTTTTTTTTTTTTTCTTTTATCAAGCCTCTTTTGTATTCGGGCCCTACCTCTTTTTGGCCTAGGAAAGCTTTCGTGCAAGTGGAAGACGACTTTCTCCACAAAGTGCTGAATGTTACTGTGCTCCGGGCCGCGCACGAACACCATCCAGTCGTGAGTGAAGCCCTCCACGGTGGGTTTTTTCCTCACCTGGGCTCGGTGCCCCAGCTCCAGCTTCACCTGCACGGCACACTGCGGGCAGGGGGAGGAGAGACAGCCTTGAACAACAGGAAGGCGACCGTTCGGGACTGAACACTGCGCCTGACATTTTTTTCCTCCTTGAAACGCACATAAAAGGAAACGGCAGTGTCCTCTGCATCCACGTTTCCCTCGTGTGGGCGCGCACGCTCCACACCCCCAAATCCACGGTGCCGGGACGACCCGGCCCCAGACCCCGCATCCACCGCGTCCAGGATTGTAACGGAATGTGGCCCCCGGTCGGGAAGGGGTCGGGGAAAGAGGCAGAACACTCAGCCGCGACATGCACGACGACGAACGCATCGGTAACAAATTAGAAGACAATCAGGAGGCGATGCCAGGGCGGTTTCCCGGCGTGGGAGGGGAGGTGGCCGGCACCGGGGGCGCGGGGCTTTGGCGGGCCCCCTCCGCCAAAGTGCCGCGACGACAGGCACTCGCCGAGGAAGTCTTTGTGTACGTGTGTGTGTGCGTGCGTGCGGAGCGCTGTGCCAGGCGGAATGGAAACTACACGCAGCCCGGGCCGATGGGCGCAAACTCCCGTGCTTAACAAAAAATGAGACGTCGTCACACGCACGCACGCCCGCCCGCAGGGAAGCACACCGAGGCATCCGTAACTTAAAGCACCCGCCCCCCACCCCACCCCCGCGAAAAGCCTCCGCGCGAGCGGCGAGGCCAGCCGAACCGAGCCCCGCACCGCACTTTCGGGAGCCAAAGTGGCCCCAAAGTACCTCCCACCTCCCCCCGAAAAACACGAAATTCGGCAAGGCAGGGCGGCGGGCGGAGCGCCGCGGAGCCCGGGCAAAGTTGCGTGCAGCCCCGCCGCTGTCAGCCCGCACGCTCCGCTCGCACGCGCGCCGCGGACAACGCACCATCGTAGCGGCCGCCGCGGCTGTGCGCCGCGTCCCCGGACCGTGCCCGCAGCTCCCGGCGGCGGCTGAAATATGGCTGAGTTATTATCCGCCTCCTTCCACCGTGTGTGTGAGTGCGCGCGTGTGAGCGAGAGGGAGTGTGAGTGCGCTTCTTGTGATCGCGAAGGAGCGAGGAAGGCGGCGGCGCGGGGGCTGGCGGGCGGGCGGGCGGGCGGGCGCGCGTGTCGGGGTGTGCGCGCGCGCGGCGGGCGGAGGGAGCGGAGGCTGGGGAGAGGCGGCGGCTCCCCGCGAGCCGTACCGACCTTTCTCTAATTGGAGCCGCGGAGCGCCGGCGCTGTCTGGCTGCGGCGGCGGCGGCGCAGGGCGAAGGAGGAAGGAAGGGAGGGGGCCCTTTCATTATTATTTTTGCGTGTACTTACCGAGCTAGCCATGCCTGGGGGCCCGGAGGTTTCCTGGGGTGTTGTGTGGTCCCCCCGCCCCCGCCCCCTCAGCTGTAATTCATGAAGAGGCTGCTATGAATGAGAGCGCGCCCAGGAGCGGAGGGTAGATGGCGGACATTCTCTGCCTTTTCCCCCGCGCTCGCTCGCTCGCTCGCTTATTAAACTCAGCCCCAAAAGCAAAAGCAGCAGAAGCGGCGGCAGCAGCTCCTGGGCCAGAGGATGATTCCCGAGCATGCGCCGTGGCGCCTGACACCCGGGCTCCCAGCCTCTCAGGGCGGAGGGAGGGCGCGCGGGCGGGGCGGGGCGCGCGGGGAGGCCGAGCGGGCAAGCCAGGGGGAGCTCGAAGCAGCCAATCAGCGGCCGCCTCCCGAAACCCGGCGGCCCGCAGCGCCACACTGGAACGCCTCGCTTAAAGTAACAGGTTCCCGCTGGGGAGGGGGGGAGGAGACGGAGGGAGGGGGCGCCGGAGCGGGGAGAGCGGCCAGCTGGGGAGCCCGGCCAGCCCCTGTGTAAACTCCGTTCGCCCTACAATAAAAAACGGATTAAAACTGCTGGAATGTAGCCACTGCCTAGAGTCCCCAGCAGCCGGAGGACGGGTGTTAAATCAAGTCCTTGGCGTGAGTTAGCACGATCGCGGAGCGGGGGGTGGGCTTTCTTTTACTTTCCACCACGCATTTTTGCGGTTTTGTGCTGAGGAGGCAAGAGCTCACACCCAAACAAACTTATTTAGAGAGAGAGAGAGAGAGAGAGAGAGAGAGAGAGAGAGAGAGAGAGAGAGAGAGAGAGAGAGAGAGAGAGAGAGAGAGAAGTGCTACCCTGCCAGAAAATAAGCATCAAAGAGCAGTCGCTGAGACTGCTGCCACCCGCCACAATCCCCCGGCCCTTCTGCGTCTACTCAGAAGCCCCCGCCCACCACCCTCCCTCCCCGCCCTTCTGCCACCCACCGCCACCGAAAATTTTTAAATGAAATGAACAAGAAACAAGAATGCCATTTCCTTCCTCGGCAACGCCTCCCTCGCTGGTAACCCCGGGCTGCGGAGCTTCCCCGTGCGGTACCCAGGTGAACGCGGGACACCTGGGAGTGCCCAGGCCCGCCGTGGTCTCCGTCGGGAGGCTTCCCTTCCTGACTGCCAGCCGGGTTGCATCAGAGCGAAAGGATTGTCCTCTGAGGACGTGCGGGGTGACTGGGAGCCTTAAAATAGCCGATAAAGTTAATACTGACTGTAATGTGCATAAATTGGATTATAATCTTTAGGCGTATTGGTGACAGCCAACGTAATCCATCTCTGGATATTAATCCATTTAAGCTGTCGAGTGACAACCAGTCGCGGGAGCATTCCCAGGGTCGCTGTCCTGCATAGGTTCCCACTACGATTGGATTTATTGTCTCAACGGTCGTGGGTAGAATAGCGCTGCCTCGCGTGGGGCGCAGGTGAGACTTGTGTGTGGCTTCCTTTAGAAACGGCGACGGTCTTTAAAAATGAAACGGTGAAGATCTAGACGATCGATATAAAAATAAGATGGGTGTGTCTTTGTTTCCTTAGATGAAGTCCCTACTCCTCCCCCATCTTTTTTACTCCCTTTATCCCTTGCCTCCCAACTTCGCACTGAGCCTTTCCTTCTCTTCTCTCAACCCTTTTTGTGTCTCTCCTTTCTGACTTAACTTCTTTGCATTCTTTTTCTCCTCTTCCCTTCTTAAATAACATAAAGCAGAGTTGTGCAGGCCTTTGGACCAAAGGGAGTAGTAAAGCGGTAAGGGAGTGACCTGGGGCTTCCCGGATCTTCCCTGTCAATGCTCACTTCTTCCCGCTGTCACTAGAAAGTAAAGGAATCAGATCGGGCCACTAGGAGCCAGCTTAAATCTCCAAGCAGCAAGCTTCCAGCTCCTGCAGTTGCATCCCTTAAAACTTACACCTTCCAGTTACAACCATAAAAAATCTTACTTAGTTGAGGACACCAATTCTTCCAGCTTCTACAGAATTTGGCACAGAGAGAAGAAAAACGACTGAGGGGACAAACATTAACTCCAAGTTCAAGGGCTTAGATTTCTGAACTACTTTACATAAGTACGTATCATTTTGTACAAATACGCAACTGAACATCGTCTGGGAGGCATTTGTGTCTCTGTGTTCGTGTGTGTGTGTGTGTGTGTGTGTGTGTGTGTGTGTGTGTGTGTGTGTAAGGGCTAACTCTACATACACACAGACCAACTATAGGGTCTATGTAACGGGTTGACCTACCAGCTGTGCATCATTAAACTTTTCATAAGATGGTTAAAATGGAGAGATGTCCTTAGGAATAATAGAATTGGAGACTGAAGATTTGCCATTAGTAAAGCCATTTTCTGTTGAGCAGTAACCATTACCGATGAGAGTGGTTTAGAGTATAGGTAGAAAAAAATCCCATTTTAGTTGATTTCAAGGTTTGGCTTAACTTTTCTCAATGCCTGCCTAGCTCTCTTGAAAGTCTCTCCAGAACATCCTGCTTGTGAACTGATGTCTGTATTTTGGGGATTACACGTTTGCTGAATTCATATTTATTCCAGCAATCACTAAAAAGACCAGAGTCTGAGGGTGTCATTTCCTTTCTTAAACAATGCTTTAAAACCCGAATGTACCGTAATTCCCTACTTCCAGAGTGGAAATTTAAATTCCGTCAGTAGATGGCGCACGGGTCCCTTCCACGGACGTCCTTATGTGACCCCTTTACAACAAAAAGACTGGTACAGAAAAGAAAGAGAAAGGGAAGGGAAGAGTGAAGAAAGGAAAGGAAGAAAGAAAAACAATATCCTGGGTTCAACTTTGAAGAAAAAGGAATTTATTTCAGTCTTTTTGTTTATTACTTAACCTATTTTGATAAAGTAGCTATTAAGAGCAATCAAAATAGAAATAACAGATTATTTCCTATTCAGTATACCTGGAGATTTCACACTTTAAATACTATCTATTGAATATTTGACAAAATAATTATAGAAATCATTGCAGACAAACCTGATGACAAACTTAGTGCTAAATATTGAAGAATAATAGTAATAATTAAAATAAGAAAGCCACATAGCATTAAATTATCTACTATCCAAGAAGTAATTATCTTACCAAAATTCATACTGTAGCATGTAGCACAATATGAAGCCACATGGGATTAGTATGAATAGCAGAAAAACAATTGGCACATCAAATAAAACTTGTGATGAAGGACAGAAGGACAATGCTGTGCCTGTCCTTAACTCCTGGTCTCTACCACCACCGTCACCATTATTTTTGGCTCCAGCCTTTTCATTAGCATTTATTCTGTTTACTTTGAAAGTTGAAGCCTGTTTGGATGTTTCTGGCAGAGAAAAACAAGGGCCTTCACACACTGAAATAAATGTTACCTGGTTTTTGTGATAAATTATTGATGCACAAACTTAATAAAAATTAACTGGTGCCCATCTTTCACTCGGTAGATTGAAGAGAACAACATGCATGGGGAAAGTCAATGGGACAGACAGTGAACTCACATTACACTTAGAATAAGTAAGCGCTTTCCCCCAGAGCAGTGAGGTTTTTTTTCTGTGTCTCGTATGTGTACATTTATTTACAAAACTGTTCCATATGTCAGATACAAAACTAGGATTTGAGAATATAAAAGTAACAGGGTTCTTGCTGCTTCCAGAGTTTGTAACACAAGAAAGAAATTTCACCAAAACCTTTTCTTTTTTATTTTAAATACCTAAGTATGAGATATAGATATGTGTCATACAAAAGCAATCAGGACAGAAATCTGACGTGTCTCATAGATGGACATGAGATTAAAAGTCAGGAGTTGTTGCTCTCAAGTCCACCTTCTAATAATTTCTTTAAAAGAAAGGAGGTATCTTTCTTGCAATAACAGCAAAGTCCTTATTTCCTTTTGCTATATCTGAAGCATTTTCTATATTCAGTTTATTGCAGTTCTTTTGGGGTAAAAGACAAATTCCATCATGAAAGACAATGAAATATTTTTCAGATTATGACATAGTTTCTAAATTGAAACTGTTTCCTGATTTTTATGAATTTTTTTCTTTTAACTTCAAAATGTTACACATTTAATATTGTACTTTGTGATTCTAAGATAGTGTGTTGGGAACACTAGAAGAATAAGATCATTACAACTTTGAAAAAATTGCTCTGATATCCACTTACAGTACTCTCTCCTGAGATAAGAAATGAACAGGGCTTTTCCTTAACCACCAGAGCCTCTTCATGTGTAAATTATTCCCTGAGAGTCATTTAGAGGATGCATTTATACGTTCAAAAGACAAGAGTGCCACCACAGTAATAATTTATTAATTTGGTAGGTTGTATTTCTAATTTAATAAAGAGTACCTCAGGCCTGAAAATTAATTGAAGATATTGTGTAAGACCAGCAATTTGAAGCAAGATAAACATTGGGGTCGGCTGACAGAGTGTGGTTGAAAATGTCTCCCGAATATGTACAGGAACTCTAGAGATAGTTGCAGGTAAAATACATCACAATTGGCTGGAAAGCTATCTAAAAAGTAGAACATTTTACTATGTCTTTATACATCTCTGACATCTCCTCAAAGACTACTTCACACTTTTCTATCATTCTTTACATACGAAAAGATCTCTGAATTTTCAATAGAAATTCAGTTTGCTTTCATATGCAATTTCACCTCTGCCAGTCACACATAATGAACCCGGAGTTATCACTTGATCTTAAAATTCCCATCTTGCTATTGTAACTATGTACAGCTTTATTTGCTCTTCAGTCATAAAAATTTAAAAATAATATGTCAGGTCTACAAATTAAAGTAAATAGCTCAAACTTTAGTTAAAATGCAAAAGAAACTTTAGAGAAAGAAGAAATGCTTTCTTCCCTGCACTAAATGGTGTGACAGTGGCTCAAAAACAGTTCTAAGCCTGTAAGAAATGAGTGATTTACTACCTCCGAGTAGGATCAAGTATCGTTGTTCGGTTAAGCTATTTACAGTCAGTCCTGAATAATCCATGAGTATATTACCCACTTTGTAGATAATCCACAATGACACAATTTATGTGTGTGGGTTTTTAATGTGAATTTATGTTAGAGACAGGGTTTCTTTTTCAGCCACATGAAATGCTTAAGACTGCATCTATTTGTCAGTTTCGACGTACAGTTTTTAACCCAGAAAATTGTATAAATTAATTCATTCTTTATCTTTTTTAAGATTTTTCTAAATTATATAAGAGTTAAGAACAACTTTATAGAAAAATTTTCTAATTTTATTAGCTATTTTGCCATTCCAAATATAAAGTGCTTTAGCAAAGAACTATTGATCAAGGAAGAAATACATTCTGAGAGGAAGAAGGAATATTCACCTACCAGTATGCTGAATCAAAAGAACACTTGAGGCTATTCCCAATGATAGTGAGATCACAAATCTACTAGGAAATCAAATAAGGGAAAACTAGTGAAAGACTATTCTCTATATTTTATTGATAGCAATTTTGGGGAAATTTCTAATTGCAACAAGGATTCAAAACGAACTTTTTGTACAGTCAGACACTTAATATTATTTTAATCTTTTGTCTTACGCTTTATGACTTTGACATTTTAGTTGTATTATTGACTCAAAGCTTCTAATTAACTTCCACTGAAGGTTAGCCACAGTTCCTGGTCCTTTGCAGCCAGGGACTCAAGCATAAGCTATCTCTAACATGCTCATTTATTTCAAAGCATTTCACAATTATTGGCTTAGCATTGATAGATTGTTACAACATGTGAAAGATGTTATTAAACATTCAACTATAAGCCCTGATTATTCATTTATAGCTTTATTTAAGAAAAAATATTCAGTCATGATATTGGCAGTAATTCCTACTTTTAAAAAGGAAGAAAAATGGTCAAAGTTTAAGGAAATCACAAACAAATGCTGATAAAGAAAAACTTCCAAATAAAATGTTTGCTTCTGAGGACTCCAACTGGCCAAACTTGAGACATTTGAACCTTCAAAAATAATCTACAATTCCACAATGATTCCTTTTCTTTTCTTCTTGGGCATACAAAGTTCTACCCATAAAGCTGTTTCATCAACCCTATACAATGACTGAAAAATAAAAACCAAACCAAGAAAGTTAAAAGAAAGTAGAAACATAAGAAATGACAGAATTAGAAAACTCATGATGTTTCTAACTCCGATGTAGAAATAATTCAGCAGAGCATGTCAATATGAGTAGAATTTTAGTAAAAGATTGCTTCCCATTTGTATTAGTGTAAATGTGTGTTACACAATGGTTACATTTAGCTTGGGTATTTTATGCACAGATATATCGAGTCAACATTAAATTTCTTCCCCCTCCCCCTTTTTGGTCCTCCAGTTCCCTCCCTCATCCCTGCTGTTTCTCACTATTACACCCATTTGCTTCTATAAAATGCCCATGTTCTGGGTTTCTCATATTAGTGAAACCATGTGACATTAACCTTCTGAGTTTGACTGACTTCATAAGCATGATGGCCTCAAATTGTTTGAGTGAAAGATTTTAAATACATCACTCACAAGGTCTTATTGTACCATTCCAGAGATTACATGTTAATTACGAAAGAAAAAAGGGTCCTTGATGGCGGGAAAACCTGATGGACATCACTTAACCAAGTGATCAAAATGAACCTCACTGACGGGGGGAAGAGCTGTCAGCATGTGCCCCTTAGTGTGACACAAAAATAAAATACAGCATCAAATGTGTAGAGTTCCTGCTGTAAGGGGTTATCCTGAATCTAAATGTGAGGAAGAAATCAGGCAAATCCAGATCCTGTGGAAAGTTTTATGAGATAACTGGACTAATTTCTTTAAAAATCAGTATTTATACGGCTAAAGAAAGCAAGAATATGTTCCAGATTAAAGTTAGCTAAAGATCTATGAAAACAAGATATAAAGCTTAATAACTAATTGGATTCCAAATCCAAAGACAGCAATAAAAAACAAAAAACAAAACAAACAGACAGACAAAATAGCTGTAAGAAAACTCTTGAGGAAGATGGAGTAGGTTAACCGTGTACTATATATTTAATGGTATTGTTGTATCACCATTAAATTTCTTTGATGGGCTAAAGTGTTGTAGTTATATAGGAAACTGTCCTGGTTTGTTTGTTCATTGTTGTTGTTGGTGGTGGGTTTTGTTTTTTGTTTTTTTTTTTTTTTGATACAGAATATTGCTCTGTGGTCAAAATTGGTTTTCAACTCACTAGGTAGCCCAGAATGACCTCAAACTCGTGTCAATCATCCTGCTTCAGCCTCCTAAGTGCTGGGATAACAGGTATCTACCACTATGACTGGCTTATGTGGTGCTGGGGAATTGAACCCAGGGCCTTGTGTTTATGCTTCTGACCCACTCTCCTCATTCTTAAAAAAATACACATGGAAGTGTTTTAGAGAGAGTTGTCATGTCTACAACCAACTCTCAAGCAGGTCAAAATAAAAAGCAAGAAAATGTGTAAGATTTACATATATATCACGAGGAAAAAAAAAGGAAAAAGAAAAAGAATTAAGGACATTATTAGGCTGCCTATTGAGTAGATTTGTCTCTTTTCTTTCAAGCTATCGATTTTTGGGAGGAAAATTGAACCTGAAGATTCTATATAATTTACAAATTCAACCATTTTATGTGTTTCTTCAGTAGTATTTAGTTTTGTTAAAAATGTGAATATTATTCTAGAATAGGAAAATGAGAAATGAAAACATGTTAATCTAAAGGACCTTATGTGTGTGTGCCTGCATGCACAAGTGTACTAAGAATTGGGTCCAGGTCTGCATGTGCTAATCATGCACTCCACCACTGAGCTCTTACCCCAAGGATTTTATGTTTTATAGAAAAGAAAGAGAGCTCAAAATTCCTTTCTTTTTCTTTCTCCCTCTTTTGTACTACTTTGAGGCTTTATCTACATCATATTTTTTCCTTTCTGTTTAGTCCTAAATTTGTTTTTGAATTATAATAGCACTGTGGCTTGTGATTGACATCTTTGAGGTCAGCATCCTTGGTGATCTCAGCTTTTCTGTGGCAATGAAGGACTCCAAAAGGGAGCTGGACACATGACATGGCTTAGCATGCCCTGCCGAATTAATGACAATATTTTCATGGAATGTTCTCTTAAAAGTAGATGTTGTGTATGAAAGGTTTCCCTCATGAGATTACAGCAATTTAAAGGTCATTCAATTCTACAGACCACTTAATTGTGCCCCATTAAGCATTTCTCCAAAAAGAATTTATGTGCATGTGTTGGGGAGGGCGGGGGAATGCATGTGTCTGTCTTAATAGCATTCAAGAACTGCCAGTATCAGCATTGTCTAACTTAGATTTTTTTTTTCATGGCTTTCATCACTGACCCAGTATATAATGCATTGACTTTCCTTTCTTATTGCTCAAGGGCAGCTGGATGAGTGGCCTTGGCTAATTTAGAAACCGTCTCATGCTCTTGTTCTTTGTTAATATTTTCTTTAAAGGTCACCTACCTCTGACACCTGTCAGGTTAGCATCTCGGAATCAGAAATAGGACCTTGGCTTGATCAAGAACAGCCAATGCAATGGCTAAGACTGGGCAGCGCTTTGTGGCAGATAGAAAATTATATTATTCTTCAGGCTCTCCTTTTAAGCTCAGGATCCTTTTGAGCACTTTTGCCAACCAGGCACAAGAAGGAGGAAAGTAGAAAGGGTAAATGAAATTAAAACATTGTATGTTTCCTTTCCAAGCTTAGGAAGAATGCACAAAGGCACCCATCATGCCTTCAGCTGTCTGTCAGGGTAAGACAGCTTGGAGAGCTCTCCCAAAGAAGGAAGGAAAAATAGACACTAAATAAGACCAAATAAATAAGAGAAATCCAAACAACTTTAAGATTTAAAAAATTCCAAGCTAGACCATAAAACTAAATTTATGGGAATTATAAATATAATAGCAGTATTATAGAAAATGCATTTTACTTCAAAGGAAAAGCATTTAGAGAATGGTTTTGATTTTATTCAGCAACCTCAACATGGAAGCTATAATTGCATATAACATTGTCCGCATAGTTTCTCAATTAATTAGTTGTTTTACTGTGGTTCTTACACAAACTGTGGTTATTCTATAAACCAAACACCCAAAAGTGTCTTTTTGAGATTGTCAGACCTTGTAAGCTTTCCTTCAATCAAGACCCTTAATTACCTTATACAACCCTATGTTTAAAACCATGTACTGGTCTAACTGATGTCAGGCATTTTGATTAGAGAGCTCAGGCAAGGGTTTGACTTCGAGCCAGAACTAAAGTTGAACCTTAAGGCAGTGATCATATGCCTATGGTAGGAAAAAGATATACTCAGTTTTCCGGTCATACCACTGAATACTCCAAGTTATTTTGATTTCTTGACTCAAAAACTGAGCACACATTTTTTAGCTCCGCATTAGAGATTTTGATTTTTACTGTTTCATTTTAGGGGGACTAAGAAGATGTTGGAATTCCTCTAATTCTATTTAAAAGTAAAATAGCAATTGCCATATCCATGCATGAAATTTTTTTTCTCCTAGATTCAACAATCTGTAAAACCATTGGTGAAATATAGTGGAAAAATACAAAACAGAAAAGAGTAACCAGTTTACCTAACATTGTGGATGGATTTAACAAATATCTATCATATACCTACCTACTATGAATAAAGCATACATTATGTTTGTAACTTTGAAAAGGATTCAATGGAAAGGTTTTTTTTTTTTTCTTTTGCAGTGCTGGGGTTCAAACCAAGGCCTTGCTTATGCTGAGCAAGGAACTACCACTGCGCTAAAACCTCAGCCCAGAAAGACAATTTTGGTAGAGTGATGATGTTTGAGGGAGAGAGAGATACATGTAAGAAAAGAGAAGGAACAAAATTATGCTGGGAAATATAATAATATCATCTTTTAGGAGGTAATATGGAAAAAACTTGCATGTTATTTTAGCTTGAACCTAGGACTTTTACACTGAACTACCAGTCCAGCCCCCACCCCCCTCTTAAAATTTGAGCCAGGTTCCAGCTAAGTTACTAAGTTGCCCAGGTTGGGATGGAACTAGCTACACAGAGTGCTAGGATTAGAGGGATGTACCAACATACCTGCCTAAGTATTAGCTTTTAAGGTCTTTAAGATCATATATTTCCTGGGATAAATCTGCTTGCTGAACAACCAGAAAAAAATATGAATAAAATGATATAGGCACAGTGAGAAGTTCATAACAATCTAGGAATAAAGAAGAAAGGACATGTATCATTATACAGGAATTTGTCGTTATTAACTAATTCCAACAAGATTTTACTGGTGGTCCTCATTTTTCCAATTGGTATAAATCAGAACACTTTTAGATAGTTTGACTCAGGCAGTAGACTTTAACTTCATTATTTTCCTCTCTACTCCAACGTTTTTTTTTATTCACATAGACTTTTTGAAAAGCTACTTTGTGTTTAATGGGTAGCAACTCTGAAAAATTAGTTCAACAAGCACTGAAGATTCCTTACTTGGTTTTACATGTTTAGGACCAAATGTTTGTTAAATTCAAATGTAGATATAAAAAATTGCTACAAAGCAGTATTAAATCAACATTATCACCTCCCTCCTTCCTAAAATAATGACCTAAATATAAGTTGGCTCATCTACCCCTTAATGTCAAAGAGCAAATGACTTAACTATTGGGTATAAGCAAGCACACTTGGCAAAACTGGGGCACACAAGTAATGTTGAGCCAACCACATTTCTCAAAAAGGAAGTTCTTTGACATCAGAGGTTTTCTCCAGTTGGCAGAGTTTAAGAACAGTAGACATTTCCAAAATAACAAATTTGAGATCACTTGTTTTTTCATAAAAGTAAAAAAATTGTTTCAGAATAGTTTTTTGTTTTTGTTTTTGTTTTGTTTTGTTTTGTTTTGTTTTGGTGGTGCTAGAATGGAACCCAGGGCCTCATGAATGCTGGGTAAACACCCAAGCAGTGAACTCTATCCCTCCCCCAACAGATTCTTATTAAGTTTACGATGCAAAAATTATTTACATGAGAAAAAATGTGACCCCAAAGTAACTATTAAACCAAAGGCAAAAGTAGTATTTATTTAAACCTCCAACTCAATTTTCATGTTTGTTTTTTTCTCTGTGAATATATCCAATCTTTCTAAGTACTCATTCTCTCAATCTCTCTCAAACAATAAAATAAAAATAGCCTGTTGAGTCATGACAGTCCTCATTTACCAGTCACTTAAAAGTCATTTTCAGGAAAGAACACATTTTCACAGAAAAGAAAACTACCAGAAAAGGGTGAAATTAATAAAAGAAAAGGAGTAATGTAATTTATTGAGAAAAAATCTATGCATGACACAAAATCATCTTTGAAACCATTAAGTTGTAACTGTAAAATTATGTCACATTAAAACCATTCACAGCCAAGCATATAGCACACATTGGTAATCCTAGCTACTCTACAGGCTGAGGTAGGGAGATTGCAAGTACAAGGCCAACATGCACAACTTAGCAAGACCTTGCCTCAAAATAAGACATGAATAAGGACTGGGTAGGGTATGTCACTCAGTGACACATGGCTTACCTACCATGCATAAAGCCACTGGTTGAATTCCCAGCACTGAGGGAAAAAAGTATTCATGCAAAATACGCAAAAATTAAACATACCAATCACCTTTATCTGCAAGATTTAAGAAAAAATGTGTTCATGAACAAAATTCCATATCTACACTAGAGAAGATAGGTGGAGGCAAGAGGCGGGGACTGTAGCTCAGTGGTAGAATATGTGTTCACAGGAGGCCCTGGGTTCAATCTCCAGCAACAGAAAGGGGTCCCTGCTTTTTCTAAAAAGAGAACAAGACAGACAGGCCAATGGATGGAAAGAAAGAAAAAGAAAGAAAGAAAGAAATACAGGAAGGAAGAAAATCACAACATCTGGCCAGCCAAGGCTCACATTTCTAAGTGAGTCCCCTGAAGCTGAATATAGGCTGCTTCACAAGAGTAGGCACTACCTCTTCAGTTACCTTTATTCCCCATCCACCTATCTCACTTGCTGGCCTAGTGTGTGAGACTATTGTTTTGTTGTTGTTGTTGTTGTTGTTGAAGTATAGATGATCTATCCCCAGGATCCTGTTGTTGATATAGACCAAAGGTAGGTGATCTGTGGTGGCAAACAGATATTTTACCTATTTAAGTTAAAAGCTTTTACATCTTTAGGTAGTAAAATAAAAATTTTAGAGGATATTTTTATGACATGTGAGAATTAGTTGAAGTTTAAATTCCAGTGACTTTTAATAAAGTGTTGTTGGAATACAGCAAAGCTGATTAGTTTGTAAAGTGCTTTTACACTACAAGGACAGAATAGAGTAGTTGTGACAGAGGTCTTATTTTAGGCCCATAAGGCCTAAATAATAACTGCTAAATAAAAAAGTATTCAACGATGCTTGTGTCTAAAGTGTTAGGTTGAATAGGGAAAAGAGTTCTAGCCAGCAAAAAGGTTGGAGGCCTCTAAGAGGTGGCAGGAACCCAGGGTAATACGTAGATAAAAGAATTCCACACATGAGGTAAGTCCAGAGGAGACATCTTTTGTCATGGATAGGCAGGACCAATACTGTTAAAATGGCCAGACTATCAAAACTTATATACAGATTCTAATGAAGATACCAACAACATTTTTCACAGA
This sequence comes from Ctenodactylus gundi, assembly GCA_004027205.1. NCBI lineage: Eukaryota > Metazoa > Chordata > Mammalia > Rodentia > Ctenodactylidae > Ctenodactylus > Ctenodactylus gundi. The sequence continues at coordinate 312,491 of PVKB01000586.1, forward strand.
ACTAGAAAAATACTATCGTACAACTTACGTGATTCAGAAGACACCTACAATAGCCAAAGCAATTCTAAGCACAAGGCAAAAGCAGAAAGCATCACTATCTGACATCATGTTATATTACAAAGCAATAATATTTTTTAAAAACCACTTGATACAGACATATAAAAGGACAGGTGGACCAATAGAACAGCATTGAAGATGCAGAGGCAACCCAAGCCCTCTCCACCATCTGATCTTTGACAAAGGAACCAAAACACATACACTGGGGGGAAAAAAGCCTGTTTAACCAGTAGAGCTTGGAAAACTGGTTATCCACATGCAAAAGAATGAAACTAGACCCACATCTTTTACCCTGCACTAAAATCAAATGAAAATGGATCAAAGAACTAGAGTTAAAACAGAAACACCGACTTTGTCAGAAGATAAAACAGGTAAAAACCCTGGAAGACATTGGCATAGTCAAGGACATTTATTGCACAGGTAATATCAAGAATTAACAAATGGGACTATGTCAAATTAAGAATCTTCCTCACAGCAAAGGATACAATCAACACAATGAAGACAGAACTGGTGGAATGGGGAAAAAAGCTTGCCAGCTACTCCTCAGACAGAGGAAAATAATCTAGAATACACAAAGAACTGAAAAATTGTCACATCCAAAAATACATCCCTGTCAAAAATGGGCAATTAAGATGAACAGTTTTCAGAAGAAGGAATACAAAGTGCCAAAAATACAAGAAAAATTGTCAGCATCTTTAGCCATTAGAGAACTGCAAATCAAAACAACTTTGAGATTCCATCATACTTCAGTAAGAAGGGTTGTTAACAAGCTTTCAAGAAAAAACAATGCTGGCAAAGCTGTGGGAAAAAGGAACCTTCTACATTTCTAGGGAGACTGTAAACTGGTACAATCATTGTGGAAATCAGTATGGAGAGTACTCAAAAACTTGAAAATAGGTATCCCATTTCAACCAACAATACCTGTTCTAAGTATCTTTCCAAAAGAGTTAAAGTTATCATATAACAGGAATACATGCATACTTATGTTTACAGCAACATAACTTTCTTTTTGATACAGAGTCTTGCTCTGTAGTCCAGACTGGTCTTGAACTTTCTATGTAGCCCCTCATGCATCCCTACATCCAGCTTATGTGGTGCTGGAGGAATCAAACTCAGGGCCTTGCGCTTGCTAGGCAAGTGCTCTAATTGCTGTGTTATTCTTCTATTTCAGCAGTACAATTTATAGTAGGTAAATCTCAGAAGCAGCTGATGTCCGTAAATAGATGAATGGATAAAGACAATGTGGTAGAGGTACACAATGGAGTACCACTCTGCCAAAAGGAAAGGTAAGTTTGAATCATTTGTAGAAAAATAGATGCATCTATAGACTACTGTGCTTAGCAAAATTAATCAGACACAGAAGCTTGAATATCACATGGTTTTTCTAATTTGAGAAACCCAAAGAATAAACAAGTGGAAGAGCCAAACAGGAGAGGTGGTAGAAAGCAGGAAGACAGATTTTGTAGAGAGGGAAAAGGAATGTTGTGGGGAGTGAGTGTGGGAATGGGGAAGGGAAATTAAAATGAGGAAGATGCTGTATATATGTGCGCACTTCTTCAAGGGGAGTGTGATTATTATGTACCTCAGTTTCATACTAATACAAATAATAATTTTAGGGGAAAAGACTTTATTCTGGATTATAGATATTGGTACGGGGACCAGTGGAATAGGAATCAGACAATGTATGTGTGGTGGTGGGGAGAATGGGCCAGCTTTGAAAATAGCACAGACAAGTGGGAATTGATAGTCATGGAACAGGGTGAGGCCAGTAGATGGAATACTACTTAGAGGAACCACTGGATGTAAGGAAGATTCTGGCTAGCCTGAACTAACAGGATTGTTGCTGAAGAAGGGTTGGGTAATCAGATAACACCTGGAGGAGGGTTGAGGATGAAGAACCTGATCAGATATTAGGAGGTAGGGAGGGAATTAGGTTCTTGCTAAAAGTGAATTTTTATTTTATTTATTTTTAATTAATTTTTTTGAGAAAGGGTATTGCTGTGTAGTCCAGGCTAGTCCTGAACTCACAGCAATCCTCCTGTCTCAGCCTTCCGAGTGCTGGGATTATAGGTGTGCACCACTACACTTAGCTCTCTCTCAATGTGGATTTTTAGAAGGAAGTATGCAATGGCCTAGGAGATGGTTTATAAGCCTGTACAAACTTTGATCAAGCAAAGAATTTTTGTCACGATTTGATACTTGTGGAAAAGTTTGCTGACCTTGACTTGGAATGATATTGTCCAATAGAAATAATGAAGCCATATTTGTTATTTTTAAGTGTTCTAGTTGTTACATCTTTTAAAAAGAAAGAATAAGTTAGTTAATTTTAATGATTTTTAAATTTAAACTAATATAATCAAAGCATTACTTCATATACAATCAACATAAAGATTATTGAGATATTTTACATTTTTCATTGACATTCTTTCTTTAAAATTCAATGTGTTTGTGCTTATAAAATATCTCAAGTAGAATTAGCCTGATTTCAAGTATTCAGTAGCCATAATAATACATTTTGGAAGGACAAGACAAATGTAGAATTTAAGAATATTACAAGAAGTGCTAGGGGTTAGGGGCAGAGCCCAGTTGTTACAGTGATAGCATTTGCAAGGCCTTCCCCAGCACCACATAAAAATTAGCTAGGTGTGATGGCACAAGCTTGTGATGTTAGTACTTGGGAGGCTGAGGCAGAAGAACTGCTGTAGTGTAAGGCCAGCCTGGGCTACATACTAAGCCCAGGACCAGTCGGGACTACAGGGTGAGACCCTGCCTCAATGATAGCAACAACAAAAACAATAACAAAAACAACAACCCCCCCTCCCAAAAAAAGGAAGAATGACAAAGAGAGAGGTGTTGGGGGTACAGCTTACTAGTAGAGTATTCTCTTATCTTCAAAGACCCATATTCAATTCCCAGGACAAATAATAATAGAAAGAAGAATGTAAAAAAAATAAGAAAAACAGTAATTTAGCAAAGAGATTAAGTCAATTGATATCATATAATAAAGAACTCAAGGGTGTAAGAAAAGTGGAGTAGGAACAATGGCTGTAGGCTTGAGGGTGCAAGAGGGATGAGCTAGGGGGAAAGATAGAGGCTATAAGGAGGTAAATTTGCCTAGCTGAAAGGAGCAGTAAATGGAAGAAGCAAGGAAAACTTTTAACTGGGTTGGGGCCTGTGGGTCCTGCTCTTGCTGTTAGGCTTGAAGTACAAAATGTCCTTCAAAGGCTCAGATGTTGGAGACTTGGTTCCCAGTGAGGCAGTCTTCAGAGATGGAGCTTCTGAGAAGTGATAGAATTATTAGGGCTCTAGTCTTTACAGTGGACTGAGCCAGTTATCTCTTCAGTGGATTCATCCACTGTAAGCTCATAATTGAATGGAGGTGGTAGAGACTACAGGAGGTGGTGCCTTGGTGGAAAAAGCAGGTCACAGGAGGCATGCCCTCCAAGAGTATATCTCATACCTCCTCCACTCCTCTATCAATCTGGCAAAATTACAAACCCTTCCCCTCTCCCTTTCTAACCCTCCAACTCCCATTGCCTTCCCTCAAGTTCCCATTGTTCCCCACAATAAATTCTATGAAAGAATTGTGATCTGGGTTTCTCATATCAGGGAAACCATTTGATATTTCATCTCCTGCTTCTGTCTCACTTCATTAAGCATGATAGTCTCAAGTTGCATCTATTTACCTATAAAAGCCTCCAACCTGTCTTTATAGATGAGGAGTATTTCATTATATAAAAATAACACAATTTATGTATCCATTGGTCTGTTGATGGGTATTTGAGTGTCTCCCACATTTTAGCTATTGTTAGTTGTGCTGCTATGAACATAGGTATACATGTATCTCCTGTTATATGTTGTTTTTAACTCTTTGGGGAAAATTCCCAGAAGAGATATTGCTGGATCAAAGGGGATATTTATTTCCAGTCTTTTGAGAGAGTTCCATACTGCTTTACATAGTGGTTTTGCCAGTTTACATTCCCACCAGCAGTGCAGGAGGGTTCCTTTTTTTGCAATAGCCTCGCCAGCACTGATTGTTGTTTGTGTTCTTGATATATGGCACTCTCTCTGGAGTTAGATGTTATATTAGTGATGTTTTGATTAGCCTTTCTCTAATGGCTAAGGATGTCGAACATCTTTTAATATATTTATTGGCCATTTGAACTTCTTCATCTGAGAACTACCTGTTCATTTATTTTGCCCATTTTTCAACAGGGTCTTTGATTTTGAAGGGCTTCCTTTTCTTCAGTTCCCTGTATATTCTGATTATGAGTCTTCTATCTGAGGTATTGGTGGTGAATATTTTTTCCCAGTTCTGTCAGTTTTCTTTTAACACTGTTGATAATTTTCTTTGCCATACAGAAACTTTTAAATTTGACATAATCCCATTTGTTAATTCTGGGGGGCTATTTCTTTTGCTTTTGGTGTCTTATTTAGAAAGTCCTTACCTACACCTATGTCTTTTAGATATTTGCCTAATTTGTCTTCCAGGAGGTTCAGTGTTTCACTTTTAATATCTTGGTCTTTGATCCACTTTGATTTATTTTTAGTACATGGTGACAGGTGTGTGTCTACGTTCATTCTTTCGCATGTGGATGTCCAATTTTCCCAGCACCATTTGTTATCACCACCAAGAGGCTATCTTTTTTTCAGTGTATGTTTTTGGCTCCTTTATCAAAGATCAGGTAGCAAAGGGTATTTGAGTTTGTCTTTGCATCCTCAATTCTGTTCCACTGGTCTATCTGTCTGTTTTTGTGCCAGTACCAAACTGTTTTTACAACTATTGCTTTATAGTATAACTTGATGTCTGGTATTGTAATGCCTCCTTCCTTAGTCTTGGTACTCAAGATTGTTTTTAGCTATTTTAGGACTCTTTTGGTTCCATATGAATTTAAGAATTATTTTTTCAATTTCTGTGAAAAATTGTTGGTATTTTGATAGGAATTGCATTGAATCTGTATATTAGTTTTGGCAGTGTAGTCACTTTGACTATATCTGTGAATACATCATTTTTTAAAATGTGTTGCAATAAAAGACACAACTTCCTTCAACTTCAAAATACTCTCCCTCATTTGAACATACCTATTCAATCTTACTGCCACTTTTTTTTTTTTTTTTAAAGTAGGGCCTCACTCTGTAGTCCAGGCTGGTCCTGAACTCACAGCATTTCTCCTGTCTCAACCTCCTGAGTGCTGGAGTTACAAACTTGTGCCACCACACCCGGCTTACATGGTGCTAAGGAATTGAACTCAGGGTCTTGATCTTGCTAGGCAAGCACTCTAACTCCTGCACTGTTCCTCCAGCTCCTTACTTGGTCCCTTTCTGAAGCAATTCTGAAAATTCTCTTTTGTGGCTTAACGAGTTGTAATAAACTAATATGAGATATGATGCTATTGAGTGCCATCCAGCAGAAAGGCAGACTTGTCCAAACACTTTGGTGTGTCCTCATCTGCCTTATTCCTTGTTCTGATGCAATATGACTTTTGGATCTCCCCCAGAGTCAAAAAGACCAAGAAAGGTAATCATTTTGAACTAAGGGAGCCACAATAGCATGACTAAGGACACTCAGGAAAGAGACCTTCCAGAACTGCTTCAGAAAGTGGTAAAGATGATAGGAAGAGTGTGTTCAAAGTGAGGGAGAGTATTTTGAGGGACATTAAAGGCAATGTGTCTTTTATTGCAAGATATACTTTAAAAATTTAAATATTCACTGTAATTTTTAGTCATATATTACAGAAAAATTATGCTGGCTGGCCTGCAGTCTCTGATATCTCACTGAAAGGATGCTTTAACAGACAGCCTGCTTTCCACATCATAATCACACTTCTATTTAACATGTATACAAATTTTTCTGAAAGAAGGTAATATTTTTAAGGTGAAATTACATCTTTCTTTTTTTGGAGACAAGATATTGCTGAACTCATTATGTAGCCCAGGCTGGTCTCAAATTCATGTCCATTTTCCTGACTCAGCATCCCAAATATTAGGGATTACAGGCACGTGTCACCACACCCACCTTATGTAGTGTTAAGGAATCAAACCCAGGACCTTGTGCTTAGTTAGGTAAGTATTTTAATAAAGGAGCTATACCTACAGCCTGAAATTAAAATTATTTTAAATCCTTTACATATACAAATACACTACATGTTTATTAGCCTTATTGTAGGTTATTGACCTAAAATTTTACTATTTCCTAATGCTAACATCACAGTTTTTCTAAAATTGATTTTTTTTTCAGTAGTGGGGATTGAACTCAGGGAGTGCTGAGCTATATCACTAGCCCTTGTAAAAAATTTTTGTGTTGAAATGACATCTCCTTAAATTACCCAGATTGGCCTCAAACTCTGGATCTTCCTCCTCAGCCTCTCGAGTAGCAGGTTTATAGTCAAGTATCATCATACCTGGAAAAAGTGTTCTTTCTTTTCCCCATTATCATTATTCTTATTAGTGTATGTTTGCAATGAATAATAACTACATTCCACTAGGAGAATTGGTGCATATACGTATCCAAAATAATGTTACATATACAACTTGAAACTCATTCATCGACAAATACTTCTTGACTGCCTGTTTTTCCCTTTTAGGCTCCAAATAACCACCAATTAACAATGCAGATACATTGGCTACTGTTCTCAGGGTGATTCCAGTGTAGCAGGAAAGCAAACGATTATGATGTGATATCTGTAAAGAACATGACAGAAGCTCAGCATTCCTACCTGGCATCTATTTATCATATGTTGCTTGTGATGAGACGCCCAATTTGGTTGGAGGCAGGCAACGTGTCTAGTCACTGCGGATTGTATTTTATCCAAACGGCCACAGCAATGTTTTGATCCTATTTGTTTTTTCAAGCTTTGCTACTCCCACATCATGAAGTAAAATCCATCTTCTCTCCTATTTAATGTTGGCAGGGTTTTGTGTCTGCCACAGTAAATGCAGGGCAGCCCAGGTGATGTCACGTGACTAGCTGGCCTCAGTCTGAAAGGCAACATGGTTTTCCCCTCTCTCCTGGGACTTTTATTCCTGAGACACAGTCATCATGGTGTGAGAAACCAAGAAGCTGCATATGTGTGTGTCTAACCACAACCCAACCACATGTAGGTGTCCTAGCCACAGTCCAACGAAGTGGGTCTCTTTCTGGCTAGCAGCCAGTGTCAACTGCTCCTATACTGATGCCAAGTGGAGCAGAGAAAATATTTGCCCAAATGATATGTGTGTGCGGAAAAAAAAATCATTAACTCTAAGTCAACAGGGTTGAGTTAGTTATACAGCAAGAGATCAACTGAAAAACTTAACATTTCTCAGGCTTCCTAATAGATTGGGAGTGTCATGTGATGTAGTTTCAACCAGTGTGATATAAGCGTTAAGATTTGGAGGTTTTTCATCATTAAAATGGAATATGTGGGACAGACTCACTTTATAAAGAAAAGAAGTATACTTAGCTCATACTTTCATAGGCTGAAAGTCAAAACAATATCTAGTCCCAGGATACAGTGAAAGCCTGCTCAGAAACGGTGGAGCACATATCCTGGGGCCTGAGTCAGGCAAGGCTTGCTGTTTTTATGATGGCTCCTCGGGAGGACCCCGTGACTCCCTTCCAGAGTAGGACTCCCAGTGACCTCCACATAGGACCCACTCCGCAAAGGCTCAACCACTTCTCAATGCTGTTGTGGAGGGAGTAAGAAGCATAGGAGACGTTCGACCCACAGCCAACCCACAGCAGCAGTAGCCAAGACGCAGCAAAATTTTACGTGACTTTAGGACCTGGATCCTTTGTTCTTCCTTCTGCCTGCAAGTTATAGCAACTGCTAGAACATCAGCGGGCATTTTGTAAATGAGAACAGGGCCACACCCCGTCGATTTAAAACTGAAACTTTCAGGCTCAACAGTTTTAGTCATCAGGACAAGGCAAATTGAAACTGCAATAAGGTAACCTTTCGCACTTCTTGAAGGGCAAACATTAGAAAGGCTGGCAGAAAAAGGAAGAAAGAAAGAAAAAGAAAAGGGGAAGGAGGGAAGGAAGGAAAGAAACAAAACAGAAAAGATTGTAACCCCAGACAACCCCAGATTTTGGTATGAATGTGGGCCAAATAAAACTTGTGTAAAAATAGTACCAACAGTTTGAAAACTGTTCGAGATTTTTTATTTTTATTTATTTATTTGTTTAGTGAGACAGGTTCTTGCTGTACAGTCCTGTTGGCCTTGAACTACTATGTAGCCTACTAGGCTGGCCAGGAACTGGTGTTCCCCTTGCTTCATTCAGCCTCCCAAATACTGGAATTTCAAGATGTGCACCAATAGTCCTTGCTTTAGTAGTTTCTAACAAAGATAAAAATATACCTAATCTATATTCAGATATTTAACTTCTAGATTTCAATCAAATGAGAAGATACATATGTTTAAATAAAAACTAATAAAAGAATGTTCAGGGGCTGGAAGAATGGCGCAGTGGTTAAAGCTTGCTTAGCACCAAGCACTAAGTATCTGAGTTCAATTCCCCAGCACCACATAAGCCAGACATGTTGGCTCCCACCTGTAATTCCAGCACTCGGGAGGCTGAGGCAGGAGGACTGCGGTGAGTTCAAGGGCAGCCTGGGCTCCATAGTGAGTTCAGGACCAGCCTGGGCCACAGAGCGAGACCCTATCTCAAAAAAAATTTTTTTCCATGATAACTATTCATAATAGCCCAGAACAGGAAAAAAAAAAAACCTGTCAATAAATGTGAGAATTGATAAAACAGATAAAAAACTTTGTGTGTGTGTGTGTGTGTGTGTGTGTGTGTGTGTGTATGCCCCAGTGAAATATTACTTGATGTCATGTTTTGGATCTAGAATGTCTCCCAAAAGCCTCATGCTCCTATGGATACTGTGTAGGGTTGGGAGGTGGGGCCTGGCTGGAAGGGTGGATACTTAGGGCTGAACCTGGAAGGAGTGTGCTGGTCCCTTCTTTCCTCCCAGTCTCTCTCTGTGCCACCATGCGGTGAGGATCTCTGCTGCTGGAGCTCTGGCTCTGGCCCTGCTCCCACTCCAGCCCTGCCATGTGCTTCCACCAGTTTCCAGCCGCCCATGTGTGAATGGACTGTGACTTTCTGAAACTGTAAACAACAGTAAATCTTTCCTCCCTACCTGGTGGATGTCAGGTATTGAGTCACAGCAATAAGAAAATAACTATGACACCTAGTATCAGAAAGAATGTACTAGCTCTATATGCAACAATATAAATGAAATTTAAAAACACACTAAAAAAAGAAGCTCCTATATGACTAAGACTGAGGCCAATAAATATCTTTTAGTTTTTGCTTCTAATCTACTTGGTTTAGTAAATATTGCTTTGTCTTGTTAAAAAATATACTGAGTAAATACAGTATATTTCTACTTTATATAGCATTTGAGAATATGCAAAAACCAAAAGACTGTGACTAAAAACAAGTGAGTAGCCGCCATTAAAGGAACTGACTCAAGGGCATCATTTGAGGTGTGGAGAAGTTCCATATCTCATCTGGGGTATTGGCTGCTCATATGGATATAATCATCAGAACTCATTAAGCTGTACACCAAGGTATGCATATATTATTGAATGCAAATTATTTAAAAAGTTAATTTAAATAAATATTTATAGACTTACTCTTCCATGGCACTTACTCTTGAAATCCATCCAGAGGAGCTATGGCTTACATATCACTGATTTGCTGCTATGGCTGACTTTCAGCACCAGTATTTAAACTAATAGTATGCATGAAAATATGTTTACAACTGGGTCTTGCTGACTGGTCAAGCATTATTTCTCATTTATTTAGCCCTAAACAATTTATTCTAAATCTAAACATATTCAACATGGATTTTCTTTCTCTATTTTCCAAGGCAAGATAAGTGTAACAAAATTCTTCAGCCAAGTCCCCTGAACAGCAACTGACAGCTCTTCTGGATGAAAGGGTAGTCTCACCTGAGATCTGAGTCATGGTAGGATTCGCCAGTGACAAGGGGAGAGCAGACAAGTGTGATATGCACTACTAGAGGCAGGGAGGGAAAGTGTACATGTGTGTGAGTATATACCTGTTTAGATATAAAACACACACCTACAGAGAGTGAAATAGAGACAGAAATACAAGATATAGAGAAAGATAAACTGAAAGATGGTAAGCGTTCAGCGAGTTTATTGCATTGAGTGTCAGTGTTGAAAAGGCTGAAACAATGATCTAAACAGGAGAACCAGTGCTTGCCTGAGAATAGCTCTAGGACAATCTGAAGAGGTGTCACAATCGGGATTGGGGCTAAATGGGTGTACACACGTGTACATATGTAAGGCTCACTAAGTTTACAGCAGGCATGGTGTATTTCAATTTAAAGAAAGAAAGTAAACCCTAGATGACAGAGTAAAAGGAAGAGTGAAGAAAAGTTGCTAGAAAGGACATCTAGTTAGGTGGCCGATCTGACAAGGCCTGGAGACATTTGGACATGAGAAGAAAAATGTAATGATTACACATTTTAACTTATGCAAATAACCTAGATAGGAAGGAGAGGGCTTGGTGGGCATCACAAGGTCAGCTTGGGATATGAAGAATTTTCAAAACATTCAAATTGAGGAAACATCTGTTTTTTTTTGTGACTAGTAACATAAGACACTCAGGACCTTTCTTGAATATACATAAATGTTCAGTAAACAGTGAGTAAATAGTTTTGGAACAATAAGTACTACAGAAAGACATTTAATACATATCAGTATATAGGGACTAGAAAGTTCTCCTTTTTTTGAAATCAGATTCAATTGGATACAAGGCTCCCCAAGAAACTACATTTCCCAGACTCTTTGCAACTAGTTGTGGCCACATGACTAGGTTCTAACCTGTGGGATTCGGTAGAAATGATGCTTGAAACTTCTGAGGCATGTCCTTTATAGGAAAGAAACATGTTTCCTGCATTCCACGGGGGGGGGGGGGGACACAAACATGATGACTGTGAGGTAATTTGGACCACATGGATGAGGGCCATATCCAATAGGTATCATACAGTAAAAGGATCTTGGGTTCTCTAAATTACTCAGACACTGTAGAATTCCTGAAATACCTGGAAAAAGCTCCCATATTCAAGGATATTTTTGGTCTCCTATCATAGTAGTTTAAACTTTATCTGGACTAATCCCATGAGTATTTAAAACCATTAGAGAATGTGACAAATGAGAAGTCCCAGGAGACTGGAATTTGAAGGCTGATGAAGAGACTAGAAATGATCAGTCTGCAGCATTAAAGGCTTTGATGTGTCAATGAGGAAAAGACTCAAGAGCATCCATTGAAATTTGTGTACAAACCACACAAACCAGTTCTATATCATTAATTTCGAGACCAATAAATTCCTTTAAATTTTGCTTCTTATCTACTTGGTCTAGTAAATATCACTTTGACAGTTAAAAAATCTCACCAACACTTCTCGTCCAAGAAAGACTTGTCAATGTTACACCATGTTTAGGCAGACATGCTAGAAGATGCCAGTATTACATCCACTTTAATTCCATATTAATTAAACTTAGGCTAGAACAAACTACAGTGTCTCTAACAATCATTACTTTGTGTCAAATTACATAATAGATTAATCAAGCAAAAAGAAAAAATAGATATTTTTAAGCCAAAATGGTTATGTTACTCAATTGGCTCCTTATGCAAGGAACAGAAACAAAGGAAGGTGTGGGGGTGGGGAACTGATTGGAAGAGTCTTGACATAGATTTGCAAGAATTCGGAGGAACCAAGGTATCTAGAGACCTAGAAAACTAGCAACATGAGCTTAATAACCTCTCTTCTTACTTTACTTTCCTCTCTGTCAGCTTTATTTTTCAGGCACAATTATACTTTTGAGTTCAAGGGCTATATCGTCTGCTTTTCAAAATAATTCCACCAGAAAAAATTGAATCAAAGATTATAGACCTTTTATAGTTTTGATACATATACAGGCAATTATTTTCTTTAAAAATGCAACGTGAATGCATGATCATGCTTATTCTTTAAACCTCACTAGTCTTAAATTTTATAGACATTAGGTGTGCTTGTGTTTGGTGTTGGGGATTAATTCCAGATTTATGTGCATGCTAGGCAACTGCTCTGTATTAAACTGCACCCTCTTTTTTTTATTTTCAATTTTAAATTGCCTAGGTTGGCCTTGAACTTTGTGATTCTTCTGCCTCAGCCTTCTGAGCAGCTGGGATGATAGGCATGCACTGGTCTGCCCAGTTTACCTTCATTCTTTACTAGAATAAAAGGTGTTACTCATATTTTATTTTGTATTACTTTAAAGCTATTAGAAAGTGAATTGTTTCACATAGTTATTGATCTTCACACTTTCGCTTCTAAGATTTGTCTTTTCTTTGTTGTTACATCTTTTTCTATTGAAGTTTTAGTGTTTTCAGTATTGATTTCAACAGCTACACACATTATTGATTTAAACTGCTACATATTTTTCAGATATCTTGAAAGATCTTTCTACTATGTAATTTACTTTTCAGTTTTTTTATAGGTTCTGTTGGAGTGACTTAAATTTTCCATATAATCAAATATTTAATTTTGATTCCTTTGTGATTTATCTCAGCTCAAGAACAAGTACAGAGTCCCCTACGTTTTCTTCTCCTTTTTCAAACAGCAGTTTGACAAACATTGATTATGATTCACATATATGCTTTAATATTTGTTTGTTTTACATTGAACACTTCAAATTTAATATCATAAATTAATTGTACTATACGTTGTACATTGACAAGTTATCTATAGACCAAACAACTGTGCCTTGAGGCAAGGACCACTTTGAGCCACACCTGAGACAAAGACACCCAACCCTGTTACCCATATTGAATCCTTTGAGCAGATTAGTCACCCTTTTCCTTATCAATTTTCTTTGACAAGGTATTTCTTGGCTTTCCTCTATTTTTCCTAGAATCACCATTTCAAGCTTCAAAAGGTATCCTATTTGGATTTTGATTGGAGTTGCTTTAACTCTATAAATTAATTTGAGGAGAACTGACATCTTTATTATAGTCATTGTTACCCAAGAACTTGGTATGATTCCCATTTATTCCTGTCTTCTTTTATGGTCTTCAGTAAAATTTTGTCATTTTATTTATATCAGTTCCATCCATTTCTTGTTATAGCTACTCTGAGGTATTTTATATCATTCATATTTAAGTCAGTTACAATCTGACTTCTAACCATTAATCCTAATTTTTTTGTTAAAACAAAATGGGGTTGGAGAGAAGCAGTGCAAATTACTGGAAGGACATTGAAGAACCTCCAAATTAAAAGAAGAGAATTTGGTTTCAGGGAAAGGAGGGAGGGCTATTATTAAAGGTGACTGAATCCATGGACTGAAATGTGGCTTAACCTCTTTCTCACAAGCTCACTCTCTTTCTTTCTCCCTCCCCCCTCCTCTCCTCTCTTTCTTCTTTGTCTCTGTATTGCTACATATGCCTGTATTTTGACTTCATCCTAATATTTCCATTATCCCAAAGGGAAGAGTATTTTTCTCATTGGTTCCAGATAGAAAGGCTGGCTCAGCTTGAGTCATAAACCCATTGTTGAGTGATATTCACCCCCCACCATCGGCGGGTGGAATGCTCTGTTTTGGCACAGCCTAAGTCATGTGCCTGCTTGCCCCTGTGAACAGGGAAACAAGACATGCTGCTGGATGAGAGGAGAAAGGTACGCAAAGACAGTAGCCACTACTTTCACGGGCTCTCTTCCTCTAGATTTCCCTGTGAGGTCCACGTGGCTAGTTCAACAGACACTTTTCAATTCTTGTCATTATTTTAATTTCTGAAATGTTTGATGCTACTGACAACTTCTTGAAGTTCTTATTGTTGTTTGCATGGCATATTTGCCCTTTCATAAGTCTTTCTATTCCTTTTATTCTCTTATTTCAGACCTTTCTTCTCCCACTTACCCTTCTTATTTATTTTATCTGGGGTTTTATCTTTGATTTGTTTCTCTTTTCCTTCTACAGGGTAGTATTCTAGACTATCTTCTTTTATCCTATGGTTTCAATAATCTGCTATACTATGTTAACCCTCATCCACACCTATGGATCAACTCTGTGCATTCTTGGACTCAGTCTTTGAAGATATGAAATCCTTTGCAGTAACTACGAGGAAGAACAGTGGCTTAAACTTTCTTGGTCACAAGAGATACTGAACATAGTGTGAATACTCCAGAAAACATTAGCTGTCCTATAAGAGTGGACACACTCTACCATTTGTGACCTTTTTGCGTTTTTAAGCAATACGTTGATATTATTTGTACTTCATCTTTAGTGGTTAGACAGAAGCCAGAAACTATCATAATAGTTAGAAAAAGTATGCTTAGCCGGGCCTGGTAGTGCAGGCCTGTAATTCTAGCACTCTGGGAGGCTGAGGCAGGATGGTGACAAGTTTGAGCCCAGCCTGGCAACTTAACAACTTAACATGAACTAGTTTCATAATAAAAATAAATAATGAGCTAGGGATATAGCTCGGTGTGAAGGCACTAGGTTAAAACCCAAGTACTGAAAAAGAAAAAGGAAAAACAGTGTGCTAGAGTATCTGTAGATTCTGTTTTAAATCTTGCTTTGCAACTGAACCATTTTCAGTTATTTTATTAACCTATTGACTTTTTAGCACTTGGAAGGGAACTAGTGGCACTCTGACACTGAGCTATATCCCCAGACTTTTTTGTTTTGTTTTGTTTTTGGACAGGGTCTTGTGAAGTTACCCAGGCCAGTCTCAAATTTGTAATCCTCCTGTCTCAGCCTCCTGAGTAGCTGGTTTTATAGGAATGTACCACTATATTTGGCCTAAATGAGCCTTTTTATATTTAAGATTCTGAATTTATAATTATGATATGGGTCCTGTGAGAATTAATGGATGTAAAAATATCTTATACTCCATGAACAATATATGCTATTTGAAATATATATTTATCTGAAAATTAATTTTGATTATTACTAATTTGTACCATACAAGGTATCATCTATCTCTAAGAAATTCTTAATAAATTCATTTGATATTTAATTTAACTTGACAAGCAATCAATAGTCACAAGTATACATATATATATATATATATATATATATATATATATATATATATATTTCCACTCTAAAGCCATCATTCTATCTGAGAAACCCTTAAACAGATCTCATTAAAATCAAGTTCGGTGAAAATATCTATTATTGCCAATACTCAGCACTATTTTGTAAATGCAGCCATTGAAACTAGAAAGAAAACAGCAATGGGAAAGACAAAAATATAAAAGTAGAGATTAAGATTATAATTTTTTACATTAGTACTGCATTCCTGACAAACTTGGGACAACTGAAAAATCACTTTAAGTGATACTATTCAGTAAGTTGGCTATGAAATTAGCAGGAATAAAGAGCCAATTTATTTACACATGTCAAATAGTTAGTTAAGGAGATATAATAGGCAATAGAGCCCACTTACAAAAGCAACAGAAAAGTTTTTTCTTAAAAAAACTGAAGAAATCTCCAGATATATTTCAGGGAAAAATATTAAGAGGCATTACAAATGAAGTCCCCAAAGAACCTTGAGCAAACTAAAATATACACAAGTCCTTGAATGAGAATATTCCATCACATGAAGGTCAGTTCAACAAAAAGACAAAAAAGATTTTATGTTAGGCAATTTGAGGCAACTCTAAAGTCTATATTAAAAATAATCAAGTGACAATGTCTATGGAAATACAGAGAAATCCTAGAATGTGAAGATAAAGTAGTTCTATATATTGAAAAGAATCAAGGGAAACAGTAAAAACATTCAGAAATAGAATTTAGTTTATAGAATTATAAAAGCAGGGAGGACTTCTGGTCAAGATGGCGGCTGAGTAACAGAGCAGCACAATATTTCCTCACGGACCCACTTAAAAAGTTGAGAATTTAGTCAAAAACCACCTGTTCAATGTAGCTAGAACAGGGAGCAACACCCCAACATTTGAAAGGCCAAAAGAAGATCAGAAATCCCAAAGAAATATCAGAAGTAGAGAAAAATCACAGCAGCCTAGGAAGTTGCTCCAGGTCAGCTGCAAATGGCTGGGAGCTACAGCTATCTGCAGACAGAGGAAAACCTGCGAGGAGCCTGCAATATCTGACCAAGCTAGGTGAGGAAGCAGCACCCCAACAACTGACAGGGGCCCATGGGAAGGTCAGAAATCCTGAAGACCTGTCAGAAGTGGAGAAAAACAGCAGCCGACTGGGTGCAGCCCTGACCTGCCAGCACCCACAGACCACAGATGAAAGAAGCCCAGAGGCCAGAACCTCAGATTGAGGTAATTGCTGATCTGGGAGAAGTGGGAATTGTCAGCAGCTGGTAGTTCCAGCTTCCAAAAAATGAACCTGCAGATAGTGCATACTACAAATGCAATGTGAGCTCCCCCTAGAAAAGGCCTGATGGAGCCCAGATCAAAAGCAGTGCTCAGGCAATGATGTAAGCAGGAGACATTAAAAAAAAAAAAAGAAGAAGAAGTAGAAGAACCTGAGACTGAACTGATTAGAATAAAAGAAACTCAGAAGAGCATATCAGGGCTTTTGGGGTCACTAGGAAGGTGCCTAGGAAGAAACTCACACAAGAGACAGTTGCAGAGTAGAGAGAAAGGCCAACCTCTTGAATGGCTCAGGGTAGTGGGAGTACCTCCAAGGGTGGAGAGCCCCACCCTGGGACAGGGAAGCTAGGACAAGCAGAAGAGCTTTGCTGAGGGAGTTCGGGGTGAACAAGACACCTCAGAGGCCATCAGACTTTTTGGTTCTCCCTCACTGCCTACTCCCAGCACAGAACCAAGTATAATTGCAGCTTCCCACCATACACCATCATATCTGTTCAAAGAAACCTCTGGCTAGGCCTTTAAAGTGGAGTCCCTCAACAACAGAAACATGGGAAGAAGACAAGGCAACAGGACACCCACAGAGATGCCTGAGACCCCAGAAACCAATGCCATGGGCCCTGAAATAATGGAACTCATAGAGAAGAAAGCCAAAAAGCAAATAAATGAGTTGAACAACCAGTTCAAACAAGATATTCTCAAAGAAATGCAAGCCTTGATCAGAGAACTTAAAGAGGAACTTACTAATCAAATAGTGGTCCTGATGGAGACAAAGCTTACTGAACATATTGAAGCCACAAATAAAAAGTTGGCTGAGGTAAATAAAGAAGCACAAGATATGAAGGAAAAAATGGGTCCACAGAAGATTCATCAAGATATGGCCACAGGGGCTGGAGGAATGGCCCAGTAGATAAAGCGCTAGCCTAGCAAGCGCTATGTCAAGTACTAAGTACTTGAGTTCAGTTTCTCAGCACCACATAAGCCGGGCATGGTGGCACATGCCTGTAATCCCACCATCAGAAGGCTGAGACAGAAGGATTGCCGTGAGTCGAAGGCAAGCCTGGGCTATAGAGGGAGACCCCTGTCTCAAAAAAAAGCCATATATCTATATCTATATCTATATCTATATCTATATCTATAGATATATAGATATAGATATATATATAGCCACTGCAGCCCATTCTAGGGGTGAGAAACTGAATTCATAAGTGGTGAGTTGAGTTGTAAAGTGAGTCAGATGCAGAAGATTAAGTATGTTAAAAATCGCATGGTTTCTCAGATTTGGGAAACCCCGAGCACCAGAACACAGGCAGTCTATAGAACCAAATGGGTGTGATAATGGGAGTTAGGAGAGATGGGAGGGCGTGAGAGGAGCCAAATGGGGAGGGGAAGGGATTGTAATATTGATATGATATGTATGTGCACAAAATACTCAAGTTCATTGTAAACATTATGCATTGCATATATATTAATAAAAATGGTGGGGAAAAAAGAATTGTAAAAAAATGGCTAGGTGCACAGCTTAGTGGTTAGAGTGCTTGCTTAGCAAGCACAAGGCCCTTAGTTTGAGTCCTGAGCATGACCTAAGCCAGGTGTGGCAGTCAGGAGGCTGAGGCAGAAGGATTTTTGTGAGTTTAGGGCAACCCACACTACATAGTGACTTCAGGACCAGCCTGGACCACAGAGCAAGTACCTGTCTCAAAAAAAAAAAAAAAATTATAAAAGCAGTATTTCAAATCAGTGGGGAAAATAATTTATATAAAGATGTGTTTGGACTACTGAAAGACATCTACAAAAAATAAACTTGAGTCTGTATATACTGACTTACATTTTTAAAAAATTATAATTGACTTAAGAATTTACATGTAATAAAATGAAGCTATGAGAACTAGAAACTTTGCAAGTATCCTTTATAAAAAATTTTAGGGTGGGAAGTCTATTCCTAAATATGTCACAAAGTTTACAAGTCCTAAAAGAAAAGACTGGCAAGTTGGATTGCATAAAAAATAAAAATAAAAATGTTGCAAGGCAAAATAAAAGACAACTATAAGCCTGGCAGGACAGTGCTTACTTGCCGATCTAGTACTCTGGGAGGGTGAGGCAGGAGGATCACAAGTTCAAGCCCAGTGTGGGCAACTTAGCAACTTAGTGAGATTCTATCTCAAAATAAAATTGAAAAGGGGAGGGGAAAAGG